>JARQOC010000003.1:736199013-736666182 GCA_033576535.1 Allobates femoralis
GCGTAATGCCATGAATTTCGGGCTTACTACTGGCTGAGAATACAAAGCTGACATTAACCTCATTATTACCCAGCATGCCACCCCCACCAGGGCCTCTGGATGAGCCAAGTTAAGCACCTGGAAATGGCGCTATGGTTAATGTGCCATTTCCTGGAGCGGCTGTAGTTTTCAGCGAGGGGGGCCCAGAAATCTTGGCCATTACCATGTTGAGAATCCCAACCCCCAGCTGCCTCATTTTGCCTGGCTGGCAATCAAAAAACGACGAGAGCCCACACAGTTTTTGTTAAATTATTTTTTTTAACTAATTTAAAAAAAAAATTATGGGCTTCTCAGTATTTAGATTTCCAGCCAAGATAAAGCCAGGCAGCTGGGGGTGGCAGCCGTATTTGCGCTGGCAATCAAAAATATCGCAGAGCACATCATCATTTTTTAAAATCATTTATTGATTTTTACACTACTATATGCACTCACTTTCGGCAGTGTTAGCACTGACGTCAGACAAGCAGGCACAGTCTGAGGCGGCATTAACTGGGGTAACCCCGGCTCAGAAGTCACCGCTACCACTGCCAGAAGTGAGCGCTTCTCTCACCTCACTTCTGGCAGTGTTTGCGTTGCCATTGCTGGGTTTATCGGAGTTCACACTCGACGCAGCATGAACTCAGATGAACTTTCCCACGGCCGGGTGCTCAGCTACTTCTCTACCAGCAGATGTGTGTATGCTGGTAGAGATGTAGCAGAGCTGAAGATCTCCTTTGGACTACGTTGGAGGGGGCAGGTTTTTTCTTCAATAAAGATGGAGTCACTAATTGTGTTGTTTTATTTCTAATAAAAATATTTTTCTATGTGTTGTGTTTATTTTTCTTCACTAGAAAATCATGGTGGCTATGTCTAATATTGGTGTGACATCATGAATTCCGGGGTAAGGGCCAGCTGATAATATAAAGCTGGCCCTAACCCCACTGTTACCCAGCGAGCCACCTGGCGCCATGGCCGCTGGAAAAGTCGGATACAGCACCATTTTCTGGGGAGGCTGCGGACTGCAATTCACAGTAGGAAGGGGGGCCAGAAAGCTTTGTGTGTTTGTTATTATGGTAGTGACTCGCATCAAACGTCATATATAGGTTTGGGATCACTGTAAATCATTCTGACCTGGAGAATCATAGTGACAAATCAGTTTTACCATTTAATGAAAACCTGTAAACAAAATGTAAAAAACAATTGTGGAATTCAAATTTTTTTCGCAATTCCTTTTTATTTCCCATCGGCCCTTTTTTTCCAGTACATTGAATAGTAGAATAAGTAGTGTAATTCAAAACTACAACTAGTCCAGCCAAAAAAATCAAGCCCTTCCATGGCTATGTTGATGGAAAAATGAAAAAGTTATTGTCCCTAAACAAAAAGGAGCAGGTGAAAATAAAAACTTAAAAATTACCATGTTAGGAAGAGATTATTTCAATTTTTTTTAATACACAAATGAAAAATTAGTTAATAGGATAGAAAGGGTTTATAAAGTACGGTACATGGTAAAGTTAACCATAGAATACATCAGAGTTTGGCCTGAAAAAAAATCTAAAAAAACTTAATTTTTCATTTCTTTATTAAGTACCTATAATTAAAAAATAATTATTATTTTTCTTAGGCTGGCTTCACACCACGGCAAGGTCCGGTCCGGGGCTGTCAGGCATGAACTTGACAGCCCCGGACCGAATCAGCACACAGAACCGGAGAGCCAAATGTGCCCTCTGGTCCTGTGTGCAGCCGGATGGCTGTAATTGCAGCTGCAGCTGATGATTTTTCAAGATCGCGGCCAGCATGGTGCTAGCCGCGGTCCTGAAACAACAACAGCGTGCAGCCACCGGTATCCGGTTCCCGGATTTGCCCGGACCAGGGCAATCCAGCCCCATAGGCTCCCATGTTAGGGAGAACCGGATTTCCCTAGATCCGGGACAATCCGGGCAAATCCGGGATCCGGCTTTTTGGGGTGATTATTCTCCCCGGACACAAAAATGTTGCAAGCAACATTTTTGTGTCCGGTAAGAATAATCCAAATTCTCCCGGATTCATCCGGAGAGATGGAAACCGGATGGCAGAGAGCTGCAATTCCGGCTCCATCCAGCCCCATAGGTTACTAGGGGCCAAAAACCGGTCCGGGGCTGTCTGGTTTACACCGGACAGCCCCGGACCGGACCTTGCCGTGGTGTGAAGCCAGCCTTACATGTTGCCTATATTTTTATATTTTAGAAGACAACACAGAATTAAATCAAATTCACAACAAATTATTAAAAACCAAAGCAGGTATTCAATATATTTAAATGAAGACATATCTGTGATTATTTTTAGATGCTTATGAAAACCACAAAAAAATCATGACATATAAATACCTTTAGCTTCCTTTGTGCTATTATCCTTACCGTATATACTCGCGTATAAGCCGAGTTTTTCAGCCCAAAAATTGGGCTGAAAAGTACCCCCTCGGCTTATACGTGAGTCCTACCAGTATACAGGCCCCCCTCAAAGTTTGGCGCCCCCACCTCAAATGATGGCCCCCCCCGCATGCAGCGCTGCGCATATACATTACCAGGATATCAGCTGTCACCCTCCGGTGGCGGATCGCGGCTCCTGGGCTCCGGGCTCCATCTTCCTCTGTGTCTTCCTGCTTGTCACGTGACCGGCCGGCGTCGCGATGACGTCATCGCGATGAGCCCGGCGGCCACAAAGCAGGAAGACAGAGGAAGATGGAGCCTGGAGCCCGGAGCCCAGGAGCCGCGATCCGCCACCGGAGGGTGACAGCTGATATCCTGGTAATGTATATGTGCAGCGCTGCATGCGGGGAAGCCATCATGTGAGGTGTGGGCGCCAAACTATGAGGGGGGCCCTGCTGGGGCCCTGTATACTACCACTGGGGCTGTATATACTACTGGGGCTGCTGTATACTACCTCTGGGGCTGTATATACCACTGGGGCTGTATATACTACTGGGGCTGCTGTATACTACCTCTGGGGCTGTATATACCACTGGGGCTGTATATACTACTGGGGCTGCTGTATACTACCTCTGGGGCTGTATATACCACTGGGGCTGCATATACTACTGGGGCTGCTGTATACTACCTCTGGGGCTGTATATACCACTGGGGCTGTATATACCACTGGGGCTGTATATACTACTGGGGCTGCTGTATACTACCTCTGGGGCGGTATATACCACTGGGGCTGTATATACCACTGGGGCTGTATATACTACTGGGGCTGCTGTATACTACCTCTGGGGCTGTATATACCACTGGGGCTGTATATACTACTGGGGCTGCTGTATACTACCTCTGGGGCTGTATATACCACTGGGGCTGTATATACTACTGGGGCTGCGTGTATACTACCACTGGGGCTGTATATACCACTGGGGCTGTATATACTACTGGGGCTGCGTGTATACTACCACTGAGGCTGTATATACCACTGGGGCTGCTGCTGTATATACCACAGGGGCTGCTGCTGTATACTACCACTGGGGCTGCTGTATATACCTCTGGGGCTGCTGTATACCACACTGCTGGGGGCTGTATACCTGTGCTGGGGTCCACCCTTGGCTTATACACGAGTCAATAGATTTTCCCAGGTTTTGGGGGCAAAAGTAGGGGGGTCGGCTTATACACGAGTATATACGGTATATACATTCTCACTTGAACAAAATAAAACATTTCTTACATTAGTGGATAGAAACAAACGTAGATATTAATCTCTGCATTTTTCTGTGTCATACAAATGCCATCCACTTGTCCTTGATTGAGCTAAAGGTCACAATATGGCAGTGACTACAAAGTATTAATAGATCCATGTATCAGTGTGTTTCCTAAGTATCCTACTGTATATAGTGCAACACTGCTATTACCAGACATAACACACATCTATAAAAACAATTAGCGCTTTTAAAAAGAAACGTATTTAAGAGCGTGATGCAGATCCCTGCTGGATATCGGAATATGTAGATCATATATATGATTTTATTTTTTGCAGCCTGGCAGTTTATAGAAATGCTTACAAACATATGCACTTTTAAAGAAATGCTTTCCAATTATTGTTTAGCTTAAACATAAAGACCCAGCATCCAACAGAGATGATTACTTCAATTACTGCCATTGCACAATCCTGGTGTGATGCAGGGGATCAATGCGCAATGAATCTCAGCTTGTGTGTGCACTCGCTTTCATCCTGACATTTTCAAGTCGTTGGCTGATATACAGAGTGATGCACAATATAGGTCCAGGATTAAACTAAAACTCAAGCACTTTGGATATTGAGCAATTTTTATTTTTCATGGAACATATCTGAAGTGGATGCAACAATTCTTGGAAAATATCCGTTCAATTGCAGCTATTAGAATACATGCTCATTTGAGGAGTTCATCTAGGAAATTGCTATAATTTAGCTTTCTGAGAATGAGCAGGATCAGAATAGATTTTAAAATTAACTTAAAAAGTCAAAGTAAATAAAACATAAAAACAGTATATGCCAACGTTCTTAAGACAAAATACTAGTGATCTGTGGCTAATGCTCCGCAAGGCCACGTGCACAAGTTGAGTATTCGGTGAGTTTTTTAGCTTAGCATTTGTAAACCAAAACCAGGAGTGGGTAAAAAATTAAGAAGTGATGATGTGTTTCTATAATACTTTACCTTTGATTGCTCCATTCCTGGTTTTGGCTTACAAATAGGGATAAGTGAACTGAACTTTAAAGTTTCGATGTCCACACTGAACACCAACTTTACAAAAAATACCAGGTGCTTCATGTACGCAAACCACTGGACCAATCATCGCTGTGCTTGGGTAAGCTTGGTGCTCAGCCCAGTGCAAGCTATTTGAAGTGTTTGATTGACTCACGCTTGGATAAAATTGTTCACAGTACATCCGATAATGCCAAAGAAAAAATATATGACAAAATGCCACCCTCTCCCGTAAGTGCTTGGTTTATGGCTGGCTGTATGTGGCTGGAGAGCCGAATGGACCAATCAGTGACTTCCAATGAAGTTCGGGTCAAGTTTGTGTCCAGAACAGAGCTTTATCTAAAATCCAGCTGAACCCCCAGAATCCAAATTTCCATGGGTCTACTCATCTCTACTTTCAAATAACTGAGGTTTGAAACTCACCAAATATGCAATGTGTGCTTGTAGCCTAAAGGTGCCATCTGTAGTTGCATTAGGGCCCATGCAAAACCAACACAGATTACCACACCATCACCCTTTGCAATGTGTACAAATGTACTTGTACTTGCAAAAGAATTAGATGTGTAGTAGGCAGGGCCGGCTCCAGAATTTTGTGAGCCCCGAGCGAAAGAATCATAATGGGCCCCTTTTACACTCCGCCCGCCCCTCCAAATTATATACGACACACACAGCTCTGCTACATGCCCATAGACATAAATGGGTCTGCTACACACACATGTAGACACACAGGTCTGCTACATGCACACTACACATAGTACACACACACACACACACACACAGCTCTAATACATATCGATACAACACACACAGCACTGGTACATGCCCAATTCATGCACACAGCTCTGCTACATGCACACTACACAGACATACATGTCCATAGACATAGATAGCTCTGCTACATGCACAAGTAGACATACAGCTCTGCTACATGCACACTACAAATAATACACACACACAGTTCTACTACATGAACATACAGATACACACACAGCACTGGTACATGCCTAATTCATGCACATACAGACACACAGCTCTGCTACATGCACACTAAACACAGATACATATATGGCTCTGCTACTAGGACACTACATACCCAGCTCTGCTACATGTACAATGCATGCACATACAAAGACACACAGCTCTGCTCACATATACATGTACACACAGCTCTGCCGCATACACAATACATGCACATACAGATACACACCCAGCTCTGCCACATGGACACTACATGCACACTACATAGATCTGTTACATGTACAATATATGTACAGATACACACACAGCTCTGCTACATGCACATATAGATACACAAATACAGATATACCCACATAAAAACACACACATACAGATATAAATACACACAGAGACACACACATACACACATACAGATATACATAACACAGACACACACACACACACACATACAGACACATACACACACACAGACAGACACACACACATTACCACATTCAGATGATCTTGATCTGTGCAGAGCAGGAGGGGAGCCACTGGGAGCTGCACGGAGGCTGCAGAAGTTAAGCAGAAGCAGTATCTTCTAGGACTTGGATTTCAGTCATGTCACATGACTAAATCTGGAAGGTCCTTCAGCCTCATTCAGCTCCCGGTAAACTTTCTCTCTGGTTGTGTACTGATCACCTAGATCAGTACAGAGCAGGAGAGAAGAGAGGGAGAGAGGGCAGTTGTGTGTGATCAGTCTCCTCTGCTTCCGGTCACACACAGCTGTGGGCGCTCTCACTGCTTCAGGGCCCCGGCATCTGCCCGGGTATGCCGGGTGCTGGCACCAGGCCTGGTAGTAGGAAAACATTAACTGAACCATTATATGTTCTAGATAATGGACTGCACTATGCTATGCTTTTTTTTTACTAGGATGCATTTTTAATGTTTTTTTTGTGTTTTAATCTTAAAATAAGAGGTTCAGATGAACCCCTTTGTGTCCACTACCTAACTTCCATATTTAAAGGACTAGTCGTTTGCAGTACAGCATTTTAAAAATGTCTTGAAGTGCGATATAATCAGATAAATAGACCTACTAAGCATCCATCAGTGTGCTAAATTGTTTATCTTTTAAGACATTCAGTAAAGCCAAGAAAAATGATGAGGTTGTTTTTCGTACTAACTATTCGAGTGTACAACACTGCACGATTATACTCTAGAGACTATCTTTAACCCCTTAACGACAGTTGATACACATATAAACTGTAGTCGTTAAAGGGGATGCACCATGAACAATTGAACATTTTAATTAACAGATCTTAAAATAAAAATAGGTTCCACAATTGTATTTTTATTTTTTTAAATTCCAGTCCTGAGATATTCTTATGCCCCAACGTAATGTATGTGTCTGAGCATCCAGGAGAAGGTTGGATATACCACCAAGTCGTCTTGCAAAAAAAAAAAAAAAGCTCTTAGGGTATGTGCAGGCAGGGTGTTTTCACTGCAGTCAAAAATGCAGCAGAACCGCACTGTGTGCACAAACCTATACAAAAGCTCTGTTTGCCAAAAAATAGAAAAAGTTACAGCTGTCTGGACATGGGAAAAATTATTGATAATAGTAAAAAAATATTTTAACTGTGTGATAGCAGCAAAACATTAAAAAAAAGCATTTAAATATGATATCTTTGTAATGGCACAATTCTACCTACCAAAAATCAGAATATGACTCGATTCACATTTATCCTGTGCTCTTTGCTTAGCACTTACATCGGGTTTCTGCGTAAATCCCAAAAACTGTCATTCAGACAAAACCCCGTCAGAACCACTCACTGTGAGACAGATGAAGACACTTTGGACTTCGTCAGTTCTCTGTTACAACAGTGTCTCATTATTTTAGGAGTCTTTTTAGCACACGTGGATGACCACAGTTCTGTGCACGCCTTAAAAGATGAACATGAGTGAAAGATGCCAAATGGAGTCCAAAGTATCTCCCATCTTCCTCATTATAGTCAGTGGTTCCGTCTGAATCACATTATTAGGAGATTTAAATGGAAACTCAGATGTAAGTGCTCAGTGTAGAACACAAGAATTTGATCCCTGCCTTATTCTGAAAGAGATCAAAAAAATGTTCCGCACCCCTAAATGTTACCAACAAAATCCCTAACTTTTCCCACACAAAACCAGACCATACACAGGTCCGTCATCTGTCACTGGAAATATGTAGGGGCTCCGACGTTCCTGGTAGAGAAAAAAACTCTGGAAAGCAACAGCTCCTGCTCCTCAAAATCCAGTGAAATCGGTGCTCCCAAATTCAAACACCTCCCTCCTTTTAAGACTTCCATAAATAAGCTGTAAACAGCCTCATGTTTAGTATTAATGCAATGGTGAGAGCCCAATTAACTTACGGAGTGCGGTCAACAGAAGCACAATATGGGCACCATGTAAGGGCACTAAGCTGACATTTTTGTAATTCTCCCGAAAAAAAATCACAGCATGGATTTTACAAAATAGTCACTGCAGATGTATATTAATTTATTGGGAGGTGCAATTTCTACATAGGGGCACTTTTGGGGGTTTTCTGCTGTTCTGGCACCATAGTTTGCCTGCAAACTATTCTAGCAAAATCTGTGCTCCAAAAGTGAAATAGCGCTCCTTCCTGCTCAGCACTGCAGTGGGACAGTTGTCTGAAACGTGTTGCTTTTGGGCAGCACCTACATTAACCATTCCATGTACTGGTGTGCCTGCCTTGTACCGTTGATTGAAAACTGAATGTATTTGAATGTACCACTATGATCTCACTTCGGAAGCTGGACCTCTCTTTCACTTTTCTACTTTGTTCAACCCAATGAATTAAAGCTGAAAGTCTGCACTTAAACTGCATCGGAATTGTTTTGTTTAAAATCCACTGTGGTGATGCACAGAAAAAAAATTAGAAAAATGTTGACGCTCTCTGAGTATATATGGACTTAACTGTATTTTATGAAGAGTATAGCTGGCCCAGGCATTGGATCGGGACCGAGCCTCCCTCGAGGGTTGAGTATGTGCGTAATGTGGACTATATTGTACATCTGGAGTAACAGATATACAGGAGGCGAAATGCTGATAAATTGTTCGACCAACTATGGGAACCGTGGATGAGACAGTGATGAGGGTGGGAGGGCCTGCTGGGCCCCATAAGATCCGTTTTTTCTGAGAAATGGGACACACTGTATGTACCTATGTATACCGTTGTTGCCTTTAATTTAAATTACACTGAAGGAGTTTGCTGTCTATGGGGAGGAGGAGGTGGGAGGTAGGAAGGGGGGGAATACTGTTGGCCTAAGAACTGGTTACTTTTAGAGCAAATTAACCTATGTGTGACACAATGATAGGGTGGGGTTTGTTAAAGGGGGGAAGGGGGATGGGAAGGGTTTGTTTTTTTTTGTAAAACATGCAAATGTTTTTGGAATTTGTTTGTGTACAAAAGATGATTAATAAAAATGTATCTGATTTAAAAAAAAAAAAAAAAAAAAAAAAGTATAGCTGGCCCACTTGTGAGGAAAGCTACACCAACAGGAAATATTTGTTAACACCTTGAAAGACTCATATGAACCATATGACTTTTTACATCTATCCTAGTCAAGATGGTGCAAGCAACATGCTCTAAGGCTGGTTTTGGATAATTTCAAAAACTTTTTAAGCCTAATTCTCTGTTCTCATTACTATTCCATGACATACTAATCCAAATTTTGTTAATTAAACCATCAAAAATTATTCTGAATTAGGCTGCCGAAAACATCTACAAATGTCAAATAAAGTTCAGTGCTCTAAATGATAAATAAAAGGTTTATTTAGAACCACTAATCATCACATTGAAAATGCTTGTCACAATACCACAACATAAAATAACAGTAACACCTAAAACAGCACATAGGTCAAGTGTCACTAAATATAACTCGATTTTACTAGTAGTTATTAATTTAGGATTATTAGCTATGGTTTTTATGGGTTGGGGTGTCTTACATATCATGGCTAGGGGAGGAAGCACGCTGTTTAATTAACCAGTGTCTCTAATTGCTGGGAAAATAAACAATGGTTTCACATAAAAAGATAAAATGAAAGTTTTGTACTGTACTCCTAATGGCTTTTCAAAGACTGTTTGTAATGACAATGATTAGGATTTCACAGACTTTTATCATACGGGTATTATTCGGAAATTGACATTTTACATTTAGCACGCAGAACAAAAATGTCTTTTATTCCAAGAAATGAGCAATGTGCTCTTCCACCGTGCTGGTTACTTTGTGGAACTGGAAAAAAAAAGCTGTAACAATAGCAGTTTGATGAGAAATGAATTCATTTTATTTTCATCATTTGGATCAATAACTCTCTGCCTCTACTATGTCCCATAGCCTGAAGGCAGTTGGATAATCAATGGAATCAAACAGAGGAGCCCTTCACCCAGCTCAGAATCCTCTCTGATCTTCTCTGGGAGGACTCAAGACGCTTGTGAAATTCTAATTCATGTCAACCTCATATCAAAGAAATTCCACGGAGTTTTGGTCATAAAGCGTATCATAGTAATAACGATCCAAAATCTATTTTTTGCTATATGTTTTTATATAATTCAAGGCTTGCGTGTTCAGTCCACAATGACTTGAAGCTTCTTAGAAGTGGAATACAGTAAGGCAATGTATCTTTTATACATTTGAGTGAATGTGCTAGAAAAAAAAAGGCTAGATAATGTTGTAATGATTATACTCCAGCACTGGCAACAATCGCCTCTTAATAGAATAAGTAAAATAGAAAACTGATTACAGTCATTTTTGGACTATAAGGCTCATTTTTTCCTAAAATATTTTGGAGGAGAATGGGGGGTGCACCCTATAGTCTGGAGGTATCTGACTTTGGGGGGAGGGGATGTGGGGTCACAGGAGGCGGCACAAACATATGTCCGCTGTGAAGAAACATGCATATTCACTGCTCATAATCTCCCACCCTACTCTCTGCTCTGAAGTCAGCGCCAAGAGGTGGATGGGATTGCGGGCATGGGGAACAATGATAATGCATTGTGCTTCTGTGGTCTGGTTGTCTTCGGTAAAATGGTGATGGGGCGGTGCATGTGCAGACCATGATCTCTGGCGCCGTTTTATTGAAAATATTTTATTTTTTAAAACTTAGGTGTGCCTTATGATCCGACGCATCTTATCGTATAAGAAATACAATAGTTAATGATACCCAGGCAAGGAGAACCACTTTTTCTACTGTTAAATGTTGTATTCAATAGACTTGGGATGATTATGTGGTTTTTAATATATAGATTATTCATAATTTGATTTGAAAAAAAGAGTGAGCCTAATTTTGAACGATACGATTAGTGTTAATGGCTTTTCTTCAATTTCAAATTAAAATATTACTATTATATATTATTTACAGTATATAGCGCCATTGGTTCCATGGCACTTTACATGTGTAAGGGCAGAACAAGGACGAGAACATAAATAAATCATACAGGTACATTAGGGGAGAGATCCTGTCCACAAGGGCAAATATGTCTATATATCACTATATTCTTGGTAATAAAGAAGTAATAAAAGCAATTCTGAGCTAAACATTTAAAGGGAATTTGGCATGACTTTTTGCTACCTCATCTGAGAGCAGCATGATGTAAGCAAAAAAATTCTGAAACTAACAAAGTTTAACTTAAGGCAGGGTTACACATACCGATGTTCCAGCGACCCGATCAACGATCCGACCAGACCGGGATAGCTAGAACATCGGCATGTGATTGCTGGTGAGATGCCAGACAGGCAGATCTCACCAGCGATCACCCATCGATGCGCCGACACCCGACGGTCGCTGTGATTGGTCAGGGTGTTGGGTGCACACTGGGTGTCGCTCATCATTGCCCCTGTCACACATGCCGATGCATGCGTGACAGCGACAGACTAGTGACCGAAAAACGGTCCTGGCCATTCCGCAGCGATATGATCGCTGGTCACTGCAGCATGACACACGTAGCAACGTCACTACCGAGATCACTGCAACGTCACAAAACCTGTGATGTTGCAGCAACATTGGTAGCGATGTCGCTGCGTGTAACCCGGCCTTTAGATTCTGAGAGAACAGCTGCACCCAGCAATCAAAGCATTCAGTTTTAGGCATGTAGCAGCGCTGGGAGAGCTGCCCCTGCCCACACAGAGGCTTTCAATAGAGATTGTACAGGGGGCGTGCCATTTGTGTGAATTTCCAGTCTTGCAATGTTAAACTAAGGCTGCTTTACACATAACGATTTTCGGTCATCCGATTGTATCCGTTTCAAAACGGATACAATCGGATCCGAAATTGGACCCCATGTTCCCCTATGGGAATCGGATGGGATCGGAAGTGCCACTATTGGCATCCGATTTTGGCACCATCCGCTCCCATCCGATTTAATCACGGGCACAAAATCGTAGCCTGCTACGATTTTGTGTCCGTGACTCACATCGGACAGCCTCGGATCACTGCTGATCCGAGGCTGATCCTAGTGCCCACAGCATGGGAGCCTATGGACATCGGATCCGAGTTCACCTCGGATCCGATGTCGGCTCCGTATCCCCTGTCTTTCCCTGCTTCTTCTCCTCCATCTTCTGCCCTCTCCTATTCTATATGCTGTGCCCCCGCTATTCTTTGCTGTGCCTCCGCTATTCTATCCTCCTCTATCCCTATCCTGTCCCCTGTCCTCTCCCTGTGTGTAAAAAAATAAAAAAAAACTCCTCCCGGAGGATACATTACCTGTCACCGGCTCCAACGCTGCGGCACCATCAGGGCAGAAGAGCCTGTGATGATGTAAGAGACCCGGTCAGCTGACGAGTCATGTGACCGGATCTGTGACATCATCACAGGTCCTTTAGTCCTGATCGTGCTGCAGCGTTGGAGCCTGTGACAGGTGATGTATCCTCCGGGAGGTTTTTTTATTTTTTTACACACAGGGAGAAAACAGGGGACAGGATAGGGATAGATGAGGATAGAATAGCGGGGGCACAGCAAAGAATAGCGGGAGCACAGAATAGCATAGGAGAAGGAAGAAGATGGAGGAGGCAGGAGTAGGGAGAGACAGGGGACCGCAGGATCCACACGGATCCTGCATCGGATTGGATGGCTATTTGCCATCCGATTGCAGGGATCCGTGTGGATCCGTGCCTGTCCGTGGGATCTCACTTCAAAGTCGGATCCCACGGACAGGCACAAAAACATTATGTGAAACCAGCCTAATACATTTATTACCGTGAGATTAAGTGAACAATAGTACAGATCCTGAGGATAGACTTGTTTTTAACCCTTGCATGCTGTCCTCAGCTTATACTGCAAAATCTTGCTGACAGATTCCTTTTAAATCACTTTTTCTTCAATTTAACTAATAAAACACATATCTCAAAATAAAGAATACTCAACAATGCACATTCTCTTATATCTTTCCTTAATCTCTCAACAGCCAGCACACAATGAATGCATAAATACATGGTGCTCAAAGCTAATAGCATGGCATGGCTGCTCTAATACTTTGACTATGCAAATAGCAATTAACAATTCTTAAGTAGAGAAAAAAATTTTTTTCTAACTAGCAAGCTCTACATACTGCTTTTTGGGTGAATGGTCTTTTTATGCTACAAACTGCAGTTTGTTTCATTATCATTGGTTTCTATGTCTTTTGTACATATTCTTACTATTTGTTTTATCACTTGTCAAGAGGGTCAGAAGAAAACTTTAGGATATATGTTTCTTCTTTACTTCTCTACTGTGTCCTCAGATGTCTCTCACAGCAGGACACCGAACTATCAGCTGTACGATTCCACATGGAGACACTTTCCTGCTTTATTCGGTTTTTAGACGCTATTCCGCATTATTGTGTTTCTAACAACTTACATAAAAAAAAAACATTTTGTGCGGGAGTCAGCAGCTAAAGTAAGTGAAACCCATGTATATGTTATACAATAGACCAGTAATGGGTGATCAGGGGAGGTCTAACCTAACTCCCGCTGGACTCCACTAACTCTGACAATAAATGGGGTCATTGCAATTGCTAAATAATCATTTATTTTTTAGGCATAAATGCGTTCTTGTGCCTGGAACTGCAGTTTACAATGCCTCCACCAGTGCTAAAGCATGCACTGGGACAGACACCATCACACAGCATGAAAAGTCATTTTTTCAGCATGGACTTATTACTAACTTTATTTGGACATTACTTATCAGCTCTGCTTATGCAGCATATATTCATACTATACAGCACATGCACTTTATTTTGTCTGCTTACACTGATGTAATTTATACCTTCATTTGCTTGGATATGAAGTGACCTGTATTGCACATGCAATTTTCTTATCCGTCTTTACTGCCCATTTATTATAGGTTATATATTTATTTGCTCTATACTAAGTCATCTATTTATGAATTGTTATCTTCTCATATTCTGTCTATAATGTTATAATAACGTTACATGATTCACCTATATGTGTTCATACCTACCAAATATATTACTACATTATTTTGTACTTTCACTTTTTTTGTATTCTTACACTGAGGCTGGCTTCACACCAGGCGATATCCGATCCGGGGCTGTCAGGGATGAGCCTGACAGCCCCGGACTGGATCAGCACACAGAACCGGAGGGCTAATATGCCCTCCGGTCCGGTGTGCAGCCGGCAGCAGCAGCTGCTGTGATGAATCAGGACCGCGGCTTTCGGGGTAGCTAGCCGCGGTCCTGAAACAACAGCGGCGTGCAGCCTCAGGTGTCCGGTTCCCGGATCCTCCCAGACCGGGACAATCCGGCGCCATAGCCTCCCATGATAGGGAGCCCGGATGCACCGAATCCGGGAGGATCCAGGGGAATCCGGGAGGATCCGGGAGACGGCAATTTGGGGAGATTTTCTGCTTGGACACAAAAACGTTGCAAGCAACGTTTTTTTGTCCGGGAGAAAAATCTGAATTCTCCCGGATTCTTCCGGAGAAATAGAAACCGGATGGCAGATAGCTGTCATCTGGCTCCATAGGATACTATGGGGCCAAAATCCGGTCCAGGGCTGTCTGGTTTACACCGGACAGCCCCGGATCGGATGCTGCCGTGGTGTGAAGCCACCCTGATTCCTGCTGATGTAACATATAGTAACATAGTTTTTAAGGTTGAAGGAAGACTTTACGTCCATCTAGTTCAACCCATAGCCTAACATGTTGATCCAGAGGAAGGCAAAAAAAAACCCGTGGCAACACTAAGCTCCACATTGGGGAAAAAAATTCCTTCCTGACTCCAGATACGGCAATCAGACTAGTTCCCTGGATCAGCGCCATATCAAAGAATCTAGTATATATAACCGGTAATATTATAGTTTTCAAGAAAGGCATCCAGCCCTTCTTAAATGTTAGTAGTGAGTCACTCATTACAACAGCATGTGGCAGAGAGTTCCATAGTCTCACTGCTCTTACAGTAAAGAATCCCGTCTGCGAATATGAATAAACCTTCTTTCTCCACACGTAGAGGATGCCCCCTTGTCCCAGTCTCAGGCCTAAGAGTAAAGAGATCATTAGAAAGATCTCTGTACTGTCCCCTCATATATTTATACATTATTATAAGATCACCCCTAAGCCTTCGTTTTTCCAAGCTAAATAACCCCAAGTTTAATAACCTGTCTTGATATTGCAGACCCCTCAGTCCTCTAATGACTTTTGTCGCTCTTCTCTGGACCCCTATAGTTCAGCTATGTCTTTCTTATACACCGGAGACCAGAATTGTACACAGTATTCTAAGTGTGGTCGCACTAGTGATATGTGGTTCTTAGTACCCTCTGTATTCCTGTATTTAATACAATTTCATTATCTTATGGCCATAAAGATTTAGGACAATTTTCTTCAGTGCATATGAACGCTATTTTTTTATAGCTCTGTAATGGTGACATACAGTATGTATACTTTTATACCATTTTCAGAACACGCTACTTTTGTACTTCCATTTTTTGGATTCCACATAGTTCACTCACTTTTCCATCCCTGAAATGCCTCCCATCCTCCTTCCAGGTCCCTCTGATGACCTCTCGTGTTTTTGTCTTTTGCACTTTCACTCCTCCAATTTCTTCTGTCCTTTATACTTGCAATTTTCCTCATCTAATTTGACTTTTGCTCGCCCTACTTTTAAAAAATTCTCTAAAATAGAATTTCATATAATGATCCATTGTTATTTTTTTATTTTTCCCTTTATGTTAGTACCACAAAGCACTGCATATTTTCTATATCCTAATTTCCGTGCAACTAGGTTTTGTCGCTGTTGTTGTCCTGTTTTAGGATTCTTTGTGTTTTCTGCAGTTTGTTTGTAAGAAATAAGGTCTAGGAAAAATAAAGAAAACCCTCTGTTGTGGGATAAGCCTTATTTAGACTGTTTTATGTCAGTTGATTGCAAAATATTCAATTTATACAGTATAGTAGTTGCCGTCAAAGCCTGCGCTTCGTAATTGGCTACGGTGGCAAACAAAGGCTACCTGAGAAATATTTTAAATATGATTATGTACTCAATTATTCATCACAAGAATGATGAGCAAAAAAGAAATCATTAAAATCACAGATAAATGTATAGGCACAAACAAATTACACCATGTTTAGACAGAGCCAATTACCCTTGTAGGCCTCTGCTTTAACTGTCACTAAAGTGCAGTGTGCACATTCCTTTTCTTCTTAATACCAGTTTATGGAGCCTTATTACCCAATGGAAAAAAGAACCTTAATAAAGCTGAAATATGCAAGTGAAACCGTCAAAGAATTATTGTACAAATTACGCCGCAGTGAGAAGATTATCATAGCGAAAAGTATAGATATCTTGTGTTTTTACGGTAATATTTGTCGTTCTTTAATTATACTCATACATCTCGCGGATGGCATGTTGATGCTGTTTGGCTAATTTGCCATCCTAATTGTTTTTTCTGTCGAGCATTTGTATTCTCTGTACTAATACTTGCCAGCATTAAGCGGAGAGAACAACATTGATAGAGACACATTAAAGTTGTATGAATCATTTTTCATGGTTAGCAATTCTATTGATGACCACTTATAGGAGGGTTGAATAAAACTTGTAAGGTTCTGGCAGTGGGTTTTTACGATCAGTTGAAAGTCTTGTTTGAGGCTGCGGCAAGACAAACATTGTGCTGTACTTTATGTGACCTGATTGTCTATAGTTATTCTTCAAAACCCAACATATATTTACCAAATAGTTAACTACATGTAAGGACACTGTTAAAATATAATTTCAATTTGTAAAATAAGTTTTAAAAGTAGGTAGGCAAATGCAAGTAAGTAGTGATGGGCGAACCTGAACTGTAAAGTTCAGGGTCCATTCCAAACACTAGTGTTTGGGCATGGACCGCGAACATGGACTTCCCTGAGAAGTCTGTGTTACTGTTTGGGTTTGGCTGGTAGGGCTGTAAAAAGAAGCAAAATGCTGATTAAACAGAAGCATTATACATACCGAATCTCCGGCAGCTGCAGGCACACTACTTCCAGATCCTGCTCATCATCTTAATCTTTATTCACTGCACTGACTCCAACAGCCAATCACAGATGCCCACTTTCTGTAACAACGTCTGCGATTGGTTGTTGCGCCCCTCACCCACTGTGCCAGCATCTGTGATAGGTTGCCATAGGCAACTAACTGCTGTGATACAGTGTAAAAATAAATAATTTTTCAAAAATTACGTAGGGCTTTGCTGTATTTTTGATTCTCAGTGCATATAAATCGAACGGGCAGTCAAAAATACAGGAGAGACCATCATTTTTTTCTTTAAATTATTTAAATAAATGATTAAAACAAAATGTGTGGCCACACCCTATTTTTGTTTGCCAGCCAAGGTAAAACCCAGGCAGCTGGGGGCTGGTATTTTTAGCATGCTGAGGCCCATAGTTATTACCCCCACCAGGCTAAGGAATTACAACTTGTAGCCACCCCAGAAATTGGTACATTCATTAGAAGCAACAATTAATGGCGCTTTACCCGGCTCTTCTTGTTGCCTTGGTGCAGTAGCATCGGGGTGATAGAAGGGATTAATGACAGCTGAGTTTTGACAAATTGTTATTAAGCCCAGATTGATCATGTTCAAGTCTCCATGAGACCCGTCCATTATCAAGCCTGTGAGTAAATAGTTTAAAAACAGGTATAATCTTCTTTCAGCAGAGAAAAATAACTGAAATGGCGGTGGATCTTTGCCTCTCTGCTTCCACTGTCCCGTCCTTCAAACTGCATATATGCTTAAAAGGGTTCTGGTCTAAATTCACAAGTCTGCAGTAACTATATATCAATGTATGTGACTGTAGTCACGTGAATACTTACATTGTATGCACTGTGGTGTCAGAGCTGAGAACGGCAGTCAAATGGCTGGGAGTATGCATAGTGAACATGGACATATTCTGCATCATAACACACATTTACTTAAAAGCGTAAACTGCAATGTCATTCACTGTGGCCCAGTGTAAGTCTCGGCTGTCCAGCCATAGAAGCATGCAGGAGGTGGTCATATTAAGTGTGTGGCATGACAGCTATGTGAAGTGAGCGGTGGATTGTCAATCGTGGGGCAGGCAGTCACAGGAAGCCTTGGGTACTTTCGGCCACTGATGACAAATGCTGCAGCGCATTTAGTGCTCTGCAGGAGCCATAGACTTCCTCCAAGGCAGAAGAGAGATGAGAATGATTTCTCCTCGCCCTCTGCAGGACTGGATACAGATTGGTGGAGGGTTCTGATGCTGTGCTGCTTCCATCAATCAGTGAGCTGTCCCTTTACAAGACTTTGTCCCTGTTAAAGAGGATCATGAGATCTACTCTGTAAACTAGGTGAGTAAAAAAGGGAAGCTCAATGGCTGACCAGGGAGTGCAATATAACTACAACACCATCATCCTTCAGATTATACAGTTCCAATGGGAGCATTCTTAAGGATGAGAGGGATTGTAGTCATATTTAGTATAAAATCTCCAGAGAGGGACTGTTCTGTCAGTGGCCAAAGTGTTTATTGTAAGTGTGACTTCTACCTCCCTCATCACAATCATTGTCTATGTTAGTTACAATGCTGCTTTGGACTGTTGTAGAGTCTACACTGTTAAAATTTTTTTGTTATTTAATTAAATGTTTTAGCATCCTATTTGGCTTAAAATAATGTATTTCCTCTTGTAAAAACTATGTGCGTCTTACAAAGTGAAAAATACGGTATACAACCTATCCGAAGCTTTGTGACTGATATAGACAATAAGATAGTATCAAAATATCAATGTGCAAAATAACCATATACGGTACATGAGCGATCTTACCTGATCACATCTCATCAGGCCTAGGTATCGTATAGATTTGCTGCTCTGGGCAATCAATGTGGCTCCTTGGTCTGTAATCTCTTTACACCATCCCACGTCCACAGTTTCTATAGTAGTGCTATATCGACCGATGGCTATCAAAGCTGTGAAAATAAAATGAGGACAGTAAATAGGTTGATTAACAAACACTTATTAGTGCATTTTTCATGTTAAAAAACATCCTGATACATACAAAATTGTAAAATGTTAACTAATTTTCAGTTTTGCAATTTTTTCCAATTGTCTGCTTTGTGTTTCTACTATGAAGAACAACTGAGCAGCGAACAGAAAATATAAAATAATATAGAACTAATTTCAATGTTCAGCTGTTTACTGATTGAGGTTCAAGAATATCATGTTTATTTTATATTGTATTTGTAATTGAGGAAGTAACAAGTCCTTACTTTTAGGGTGCTTGCACATGTCTCTACAGTCAAAGGAAGGTGGAATTTACCCAGGTCTGAACAGTTCGGTAGGAACCCTTTGTTAAAACTGTAGCCGGTTACACAAACTACAAAGAAGCAGTGCGCCAAACCAGTTCCAATTGATAGAGCAATGTCACCACTGGGAAACCGCATGCACGCTGCTCTTTCTCTCTCTGCAAACAGTGAAAGAGCATAGGGCCATGCTGTCGGGCATGAAGAATTGGCAGCTGCAGAGGTTCTGTAATTATGGTTGTTTGGACCTGGAATCTCATTTTGTCTCACAGCGTCCACGCTCAGCCATGATTACATAGCCAAACATCTATTGAAGAGTGGGGGGAGGGGAGTGTCTCTGGAGTGGTGGAGGGGGGAATGGGGGGAATACACTGAATGTCTCCTCCTACCCTGCATAGTAACAATATTCTTTCTATTGGGCGGCAGTAAATGAAGACCTGTCAGCCAATCAGAAAAGCAAATGTTACTGTTTGAGGGGGGAGGAGTTACAGGGAGCACATAAAAGACAAATCAATAATGGAATAGGTGGACAGATTTAAAGAGGTGGCCTTACAATTTAGATATAAGAGGATGGAGGGAGGATTAGTTCTGTTGGCCATTATATAGGCTCTGAGGTTGTATACAGAAAGAAAGTGATGGTATTTGTAAAAATTGTTTGAGTGTGGTCTGTAACAGTACTATCTAGCCTAATTATATGATATGTGATTTAGCAGAGCAGCAAAACCAGGGACATAAACACTGGATAGGGCTCAGGAAAAGGGGAGTGCATTATTCTAGGAACATGCCTTGGATGGGATGGGGGGTATTATTATAGGAAGGGGCTCAAGACAGAGTAAGGGGGTATTATTATAGAAAGGAGGCCAGGACAGGAAGAATTCATTATTATAGGAATGGACACTGGATGGGGTGGGAGGACATTATTATACGAGGGGTCCGAGGACAGAAGGGACGCAATATTATAGAAAGGGGCCTAGGACAGGAGGCACGCTGGATGGGGAGGGGGGGGGGGAATTACTATAGAAAGGAGCTCAATAAGGAGGGGCACATTATTATGGTAAGGAGCCCAGGATTGGGGTGAGGGTGCATTATTAAAGGAAAGCTCCAGAAACACAGGGGGGCATTATTATATGAGGGGTCCAGGACAGAGGGAAACAGTATTATAAAAAGGGGCCCAGGACAGGAGGGACACATTATTAGAGAAAGAAGCCAAGAACAGGAAGGGCACAATTTTATAGGAAAAGGCCCAGGACAGGAAGGGCACAATATTATAAAAAAAAAGGACCAAAGGGTTGATCATAGAAAAGATCAGGGCAATAAGAATAAATTTTTATAAAAAGGGGCCCAGGAAAGGAGGGGTGCATTATTATAGTAAGAGGCCCGGGACAGGTGGGGCCCAATATTTTAGGAAGGAACACAGAACATGAGGGGCACATTATTACAGAAAGGGTTCCTGGCATTATTACAGGCGGGGTCCAGGATGGGTAAGGGAGCACATTATTATAGGAAGAAGCCCAGGACAGGGGGAGTGAATTATTAAAGGAAGAGGCCCAGGAGGGGGTTGGGGGGGGACAAGGCATTATTATAGGAAGGGGCCCAGGACAGGGGGGAATGTGGACATTATTAAAGGAAGGGTTCAGGATGGGTGATATTATTACAATATGAGGATCAGAATAATAAACATAGATTATTGGTTTATGGTGACAATTGGGGATTTAATTACTATAGGGGCAAATTAGAGGACATTATTACTGATGTAATGCATTTTACTTTTGAGGACTACCTATACACTATATTCAGAGCTCCTGGGTATAATGTCATCAGTCATTATTGTATTATCTCTTTTACCTGTACCCTATACACAGATCTCCTGTGCATAATGTGTCCAGTGATCACTGTATTAACTGCTCACTGACACTATCTACAGAGCTCCTGTATATAATAGCACTGATAGTATTAGTAGCGTTTCTAGTATTGTAGTTTTTATTAATGTTCAGTATTGAAGTATTCAGTCACTATGTCAGTGATAAAATGTTGTCCGGTCATATTGGGCAGCATTTCTCCATTTTATACTATTCGGTCACAATGTGGTGGCAATATGTGGTCGGGTCATGGTATGGCAGTTTTTGTCCTTTGTACATGGTATTATTTGGTCAATATTTGGATGTAATATGTGGTCTGGTCAAAGTGTGGTGGTATTTATGTCTTGTATGTGGAATTATTCAGTCACTGTGGTAGTAATATATGATCTGGTCATGATTTACCAGTATTTGTCCCTTGCGTATGGTATTAATCAGTAAATATGTGGTGGTAATATGTGGTCTGGTCATGGTGTATCGGTATATCGTACATATATGGTCTGTGGATCAGAGGCAAGAGATTAGAAGCAGCAGACAGTTGAGATGACAAATAGACAAATGATTATTCTTTTCAATTTGAGCTGGGTTTCTTTGGAACTAAATTTTTAAAACTTAGAAACCCCTTTAATACTATTCACTTTACAAAGTAGTAACTGACAATGACTGGAACAATGTGGACCCGAAAGGAGACAATTGGACTATAAGTGAAGGTAAAAGTGAGGTATGAAGGGGAAAGCTCGTTCAATTTTAGGAACCGTTACTTGTATTTTACGGTTGAGTAAAGTGAGTAAACATGGGTGTGGTTAATGAAATGGGTGTGTTTTAACATGTGAATGACTTAAATGGGAACCTGATAAAAATTTGAATCTCACCTCTGCACATAGTTGTTTATTGGAGAACTGAGGATATATCCAGCTCGACACATCAGACTGATTAAAAGGTCAATATTTGTTAGCAAATCCTTCATTAAAACTTATGAAAAAGACAAAAACGGACATCTAAGACGACGAAGCATATCTCATCGGTGGTGTGTATAATATATTGGCAATATACACACCACCCCATGATATATGCTTTGTCATCTGAGATGTCTGTTTTTGTCTTTTTCATACGTTTTTAAGAAGGATTTTCCATGAAAGATTGTTGAACTTTTAATCAGTCTGATGTGTCGAGCTGGATATATCCTCAGTTCTCCATTGACTCAGGCGCTGTGCAGCGGCAAGGACGCATGCTCTGTTCCAGACCGGGATTACATCTCAGGGGTGAGCTGAAAATTTTCTTTACTTATACATAGTTGTTTAATACAGGAACAAAGGCACCTTGTTTGCCGCTAACAGGTGGGGGCATACGAAGTTGCAGCAAGGAGCCATACACTTCAATGTGTGCTGTATTAAAATTTTTATTTTGAACTAAAAAAATGCAAAAAAAAAAAGTATAAACCTAAAATTCAGTAAAACAATAAAATAAGTAATGCTTGCTCAACTCACACTATCCAACTGCTGTTCATGTTCCCACACAACCCAGGTGTTGGTCTTGGTACATTCTATTTGGTCTGGACAGACATGTGAATGCTGCTGACAATTACTTGCTGTTACAATGTCTAACACCTGCAGCCAATAATTGGATGTAGTAGTCAAATTCACTTTTAGGATGAGAAGGGAAAGGGCAAGTCTCTCTAAGGCCGGTTTCACATTGCGGGTCAGATCCGGTTCACCCTGACAGCCTCGGATCGGATCAGCACACAGAATCGGAGGGCTAATATGCCCTCCGGTCCGGTGTGCACCCGGACGCAGCTGCTGCTGCTGATGAATCAGGACTGCAGCTGGCAGGGAGCAAGCCACGGTCCTGAAACAACTGCGGCGTGCAGCCGCAGGTGTCCGGTTCCCAGATCCTCCCAGACCGATGCAATCTGGCCCCATAGGCTCCCATGTTAGGGAGGATTCGGGCGAATCGTGAGTAGCCAATTAGAGGAGATATTCTCCTCTCGGACACAAAAATGCTGCAAGCAACGTTTTTGTGTCCATGAAAGAATTCTGAATTCTCCCAGATTGTCCCGGACAGATAGAAACCGGATGGCAGTCTCTGCCGTCCGGCTTCTATCCAGCCCATAGACTACTATGGGGCCAAAATCCGGTCCGGGGCTGTCTGGTTTACAGCCTCGGATCGAATGTGACCCGCAATGTGAAACGACCTAACTTGTGACCGCTACAGGTAGTGATTGATTGCAGCAGTGACATGTCCATCAGGGCTGAACAGAAAATAGAGGGGCATTATGTGTGGGAGGGGTGGGCGGTATTGAAATTGGGACAGCAGGGGACTGGTACAAAGAATAATTTATTATTTATGTACCCTTGGCTCTTAGTCTTTTGTTTTGTTGAGTGGCAGGATGATCCCTATACATTTACATATAGTTTGCAACTGAGGACATTTTTGACAACAGAATATTTAATAAGATATTAAGAATTATAGTGAACAGTTATAAAATTTTCTTGTTAAGTTTTCTAACGAAAGCTGTCAATGTGTAACATTGTGGTTGAAAATGTATTGAGAATAAAGATTATGATGAATGGTAATGGCTGATATGTGTTTTAGGTAAGATAGAAAATTGTTTTGCTGCTGATCTTTTGCTTTGTACAGGTGGTAGATGTTAAGGTGCTGCATAATGAGAGCAGCCTGGAGGACAGTAAATGTAAAAAATAATAAAAATCCGGGTCTACTTAAGGCATGACGGATTTAAATAACGTGAGTAACATTAATGTGGAGATGCCTTTTAAGCATTGGTTACACATTGAGAAGGATGACTTGTCACATAACATGCTCCCATATTACTAGAAGTGGAGGGATTTACATGGATAGAGTATGACAAATTGATTACCTCAATTTGGGCCGATTAAATAAGATTATGGCACAATAGAGTGTTGTTTTAAAAATTCCTGTCTGCCGGCTAGGAGAAGCATGGAATTCACATGTATAAAATATAACCAGATGAACGATGAAAGTCATCTAATAAAATTACCACGATTCCCAACCTAAACCAGCAGAGACAACAGCCATACAAGTACACAGAGGCCAGGCATCATTGTAATGAAGGAGATGATGACAGGCGCTCTTACGCTCCCTTATAATTTGATATAATCAGTATATATCAGAAGCATTAAACTATTTCACTTAGGAATATGATCATTAACCTTGTTCCATAATTGGCCACGTCAATTTCTGTAAACTCTTCTTTGTTACAATTTGCAAAGCATGTCATTGCTTAAAAAGATCTCATTAGCAACTGTAGCGTTTCGATATGGGGCCAGCACCAGCGCTCCTCGCTGAATATTAGATATCCGAGGTACTTAAGGTTGAAATAGCATTTATTAAATCACATTTTGTGACTGCTCATTACTAGTGAAAAATGCCCTTGAAATATGGCACACTTGGTTGCTTTCACGGGATGAAATTTCTGCAGCTTCTATGCAAAATTGCTTCAAAGAATACTTTAAGAATTACACGCTTTAACCCTTCCCGTGCTGCAATTTTCTACAGACCAAGCACCACATTGTATTTTGTCTGTTCTTTACAGCCACAACAATAAGCTTGATTTTCCATCAATCTCTGCTCTAGATTTCTCATATAAAATCAAATCTGGCTGAGAAATGCCTCCACTGCAGGTTTATTTTACATTTTTAAGCAGTTCGGTAACCTCAGCAATCCATAAAAGCCCCGACAAAGTACTTCTTATATCAATCCTCGTCTGCAATACACACAGATTCCTACTACAGTATTTTACGGAAAATATTACATTATATTAAAGCCAGCTTAGCTGGGAAAATGCTATTTTCAGACGTCTCCTGTGTGTCGAAGCCCAGGAAGTCACAATCAATATTCAGTATAATCTTTTGTTCTTAGTTCACTATAGATATATATACATATACATACATACACACAGCAGAACTAGGTACTAAACACATCACTAATTTTCTAGGTAACCATATATTTAAAGAAGTTATTGACATTAATTTCTCACCAGAACGAGAGGTGCAAAAAGCCCTGTAAAGTCATGACACCAGCTGAGATATAGCAGTAATTATAAAGCTATCCTATAAATTATTGAAAAAGAATATCAGCTGGTTCAACTGATGGCCTATAAAAAGGTGTCATTACCAAGGTACCACAAAAGAAACGTCTCATGATGAGTAAAATTAGTGAGCTGTCATAAGATCTTCACAACCTAATGGTTGCAAAACACACTGATGATATGGGTTACAGAAGAATTTCTAAACTACTGAAGATTCCAGTGAGCACTGTTGGGGCCATAATCCAGAAGTGGAAAGAACAAAATTTGATCATAAACTGGCCATGACCAGGAGCTCACCATAAGATTTCGAAAAGAGGAGTGAAAAGAAGTATCAGAAGAGTTGTCCAAGAACAAAGGACAATCTGTGGACAGCTACAGAATAATCTGGACTCAACAGGTATCATTATTTTAAAGAAAACAAAAACTAATGCACTCAACCTCCATGGCATGTATGCACACTCTCCACATAATACTCAATTTCCGAACAAAGAGCATGTTCAAGTGCGTTTAAAGATTGCCCAACATTTAGACAAACATGTGAAACAACGGGAAACTATAGTCTGGTCAGATGAGACAAAAGTAAATTCTTTGAATGTCAAAGAGTTCCACCCCAAAAACATAAAAGCTCAGGGTTCATAGAAAGCACTCAAGATTTGAAGAGTGTTTGGAAGAATGACCCAAAATCCCACCTGAGCAATGTATGAGACTAGTTTCTCCACACAAGATGCATTTTGGAGCCGTCATCACCAACAAAGGTTTTTGTACAAAGGTTTAATTAAATTTCAGTAAGCATGTTCAATATTTTTTTCCATGTAACATTCTTCATTTTTACATACTGTATAGCTTATTATGGACATCTATTTCTTTGCCCGAATTGGATAGATTGTTACTGACATCTGGTGAGAATTTAAAGTCAACAGTACCTTTAGAAATATATTTACTTAGAAAATTCGGGACGTATTCAATACATATTTCACCTACTGTATTGTTATATTTTAAATCATATTCTGAGGACTATAAGGGCCCGTTCGCACAATGCATATTTGGTACTTACAGTCTCTACTGCGTGACGCAGCAGATCTGCACCAAATATGCAGCAGAATATTTTCACATCAAAGACTATGGCTTTTTGCATATTCCTGTCCGCATGGTGCCACTAAAATATGCAGCAGACAATTCTCTGACCCCCGCCTCAGAAACAGAGTTTGTGCCCTAAATGAATGTATGTAAAAGTGATTAAAATTTATTGGTAGTATGTATATAATTTGTGGGGACCTGGTGAGGGGCTACATGATTATAATAAAGTAGTAGTTTTTAAAGAAACACTGTTTGAAGTCCCCTCGGCTTTGGCAGCCAGTGCGGGACTTTTCTGCCTCTTCTACACAACTTGCGTAGGAGCGCAAGCTATGTCTATTCTGAAAGTTCTCTACGCACTGAACTGTCAAAATTGGCGTAGATGGTGTTATTTACGCCGCTTTTTAATCCAAGTGGTTACAGTAAAACATAGACTTTCAATGCGTTTTGTGGTGTTCACACCACTTCCTCAGGACAGTCTATATCCTGAGTCAGGGTTTGCAGCAGCCACCAACACTATTTACAGTGGTTGTGTCTCACACCACCTCAGTAGATGAGTGAACCTGATCTTTTTGCACAACGCTCTTCATTATCTATAAAACCCTTTGTACACTCTTTATTAACCTTGGCTATCCTTGTTAGAATTTGTTTTAAAATAACTGTGTTTTTAAAACAATATTGTTAGGCCGCGATTACCGCATAACGGCATACCGCAGTTTTTTCGTGATCGCACCTGCGGCAAGTGCCGAAACCGCACACTTGCCGCACACTTACCGCAAGCCTCATAGACGCTGTAAAGGGGCTTGCCACAATGTGCCACGATCGCGGTCCGTTATGCGGTAATCGCGGCAGTTGCGTTTTTTTCATCACAACTGCCGCGATCAGCAAAAACGCTGATGTGAAAGGACCCTAAATGTGTTCTTTTAATATTTCACCCAACTTGGCAATGTATTTCCTGGTTTACAGGTCATTAAGTGGTAAAGTGAAGGGTGATGCTCAAAACTACATCTCATCTGACATAAAACAAGCCTTCACTGACAGAAAAAATAAAAAGTTATGGCTCTCGGGAGATGGCAGGAAAAAGCAAAAGTGCAAAAAATTAATAACTCAAGAATGGTTTAATTACCTTGACTAGTCACAGAGGCAGATTATGATTTAGGAGCAGTGAAGCCAAATCTACCGTTATCACTCCCATAGAGGTGTGATTGACATCCCAATTTCCTCAAACGTCTCACTTGGTAACCCTATAATGACTTGTTATAAAACAGGGCTGTAAGTATGTCTCCTTAGGTACTGTGAAAATGGGTATTGTAAATCCGATATTCAAAAGACCATGTTCATACGTGCCTTCCTGCAGCTGCTTCAAGATAAACAATATCAATCTTCTTGATTATTGCGTTGTTGCTCTTTTTTAAGTACTTCTGTGCAGATTTGCTACATTATTTCTTTTTGCTTTTTTTTTTTAATGCAGATTGCAATTTTTTACATGCATTTTTTAAGCTCCCCACAGAAACCTCTGGAAAAAAACAATCCTCTCCCCAAAACCCCCCATGGTTCAATGGTGTCTTAAAACGCTCGGAAGATGACCTATAAATGTTCAGTGCTACAGGTTTAACCTGGATATGGCTAAGGTGCCATCTAGACATGTAAATCAACAGGACATTTAACAATATCATTTCAATGGACGCACCAATATTCAACAAAACAGTGGTTGACCGTATAGTCAATACCTGTTGATGCGGGTTATTTATAATCTATGCAGACCTAAATGTTGGCATTGTGGGCTCTCCATGGCAGCAACATGTTGACAGTCTACTTTCTGGCTGTTTCTTTATCAAAGACTACGCATAAATTCAATATAACTGTGCAAAACCTTAAAACTTTTAGTTTACACAATGCACGAGAGGAACAGCTACAACTGATGAAATAACAAATTCAGCCCCGCTATATCCGCATATGAAAGTTCAAGGAGTTATACATATATGCACACGACACTGCAGATAATAAATAAATCAATGCAGCGTCCAACTGGGGCAACAGAGGCTACCAGAAACATCGAATCTTGGGGCTCATTGATCAACTACGTGCAAATAATACATTCACAAATACACATATGCTTCTATATAATAATATAGTGTTTTGTAAAATGAAAGATGAGATGCTTCCTTTGTCTGTACACAGTGAAACAAGTGTATTGTGCCAACTACTGATCGGGTGGGGTAAATGAGACACTACATCAAAGGGGCCCACCAGAGGATTCTCCTACTCTCCTGTGGGCAAGTCCAAGCCTGAATAAATATATATAGTATGATTATAACAAAATATGTATGAATATAACCAGACAGTGATGCCAAAGAGACTGATCAGCTAAATAGACAACACAAAACCAAAACAATTCCACCTGGTGAGGACGCCATTCATCCATCCATTTTTAGGAATCCTTTCACCTAAAGTAGGTCTATCTGTTACTTTACTATACGAAGTTGCAGGTTGCAATACATGGACCATTACAAAACTTGCGGACTTAGATTATCTTTTCTCGTTCATCTATATATGTTGATAGGATTGTACCTTTTTTGATATTGCCTTTTCATCCTATGAATGTCCTATCCCCAGGTTGCTATCAAGGGCATAACTACAAAAGGTGCAGAAGTTGCAATCGCACCCAGGCCCTGGAGCCCAATGGCCCCAAATGTCCTTTTGGCCTATAGAAATGATAATTGCTAATAAAGATTTGCAGTAATTGGAGGCCCTGTTGGAGCTTTTGCATTGTGGCATGGGAGCTTCAAGTTATGCCACTTGTTGCTGCACAATGGGTATCATAAATCGTGTATATGAGACATTCCTATCCACTTATCTGACATATTTTGACATATTCTCTACTTCATGGCTTCATTACAATCATACTTTAGGTGTAGTATATTGTTTAATACTACTTTATATTTCTACTTGCAGTGATCTACCTTTTTGCTGCATTTACACACATCTTCTGCAATTTTGCTTGCACGTTCTGGTTTTGACAGCTTTATTGCATGGAAATGCATCTTTTTAAGTACCGTATTTTTCGCTTTTTAAGATGCACATTTGTTCCCCCCAAACTGGAGGGGAAACGGGGGGGGTGTCTTAAAAAGCTCAAGTTCAAAAAAAAAATTAAAAATTAAATATTACCAGGTTAGGGGTGTGAGGAGTGCAGCTGCACAGCAGGGTTGCCGGAGGCAGGATCCGGTGGGTGGGGGCACAGCTGCAGGACCGGAGCAGCGGAGATGCACCGGCAGCAGCGAGCGGTGGGCGCCATGTTTTTTGTGGCAGCTGGCCGGTAGAGGTAGAGACTTCAAAATGGCGGCGGTACTCCATTATGGTCATGGCCATTTTCTTGAAGCCTCTACCACTGATTGCACAGTTAATGAATGCAGCCGGCCACAAAAACATGGCGGCGCCCACCGCTCGCTGCCACCGGTACATTTCTACTGCTCCGGTCCTGCAGCCGTGCACCCCACCCACCAGAACCTACCTCCGGCACCCCCGCTGAGCAGCTGCACTCCTCCTCGGTAAGCCATCGTGGTCTGGGGGGAAGACGGGGGACATATACCATACTCAAAGGGTTGGGGATGGGGGCATATACACAGGATGTGGACATATATACAAGTTGGGGGACATATATACAGAATGGGGGACATATATACAGAATGGGGACATATATACAGGTTGGGGGCCATATATACAGGATGGGGGACATATATACAGGAAGGGGGCCATATATACAGGATAGGCACATGTATTCCAGGATGAGGGACATGCCGTATATGCCATGATGGGGGGCATATGTATCAGGATGGGGACATATATACAGGATAGGGACACATATACCAGGATGAGCAATATACATACCAGGATGGGGGCATTTATACAGGATTGGGTCATGTATACCAGGATGAGGGACATATATGCCAGGATGAGGGATATATATATATATATATATATATTCCATGATACCAGGATTGGGGGGGTTTATGTACCAGGATGAGGAACATATATACTGATTGTAAGACGGATACTGGCATTATAAGACGGACCCCATTTAACATTAAAAATTAATTTTTTTCTCTTTTCCTTCAGCAAATTTGGGGGTGCATTTTATAATCCGATGAGTCTTTAAAGCGAAAAATACGGTATGTGTGATCCATCCTTTATTCAAAAAACATTTTTTTTTTTTCCAATAAAATGCATTTCTACAACTATGATAGGGACTTAATGGTCAGATTTTTTCTTTTGTTTTGGACATGTGTTAATTAGGAACTAATGCAGTGTCAACAGGTGAACGCACATAAAACCTGACCAGAACCAAGCACTCAGAAGGGATTATGTTCATCTTTATTCAATACGGTCATGCATTAAAAGTCCGAAGTTAACAACTTTTTATAGGCCGCCCTGAAGAAGCTTTTAGTGGCTGAATCACCGGATTAATGTACATCATTCACTTTACCTTTTGCCTTAAGTAACTATTTTCAGACACACGGTCACAGGAGAGACACTTGTGCTTAGAAAATTGATTTTCTTTTTTTTCTTCTCCATGTAAAAGAACATTTTACTGATAATTAATACATCTACATAAGAGCTAGAAGTTTATTCTTCAGAGTCATGGCAACAGTAATGTGAAATATATTAGGAGACCTTCTTCGGGGATGTATTTCACCACCAGGTTGTGCTGTGCCAGTATCTCCAGCTGCTGCACAATATAATAATATTTAAAACTGGCATTTCTTACTGCAGGGGAAGGCAACATGTGGGCATACAGCTGCCGTGGTACTTTTCACACAAGCTTGGGAACATTCAGTTTTTATTCCTTATTTTGAATTTACAAAACACAATTTATTATTAGCCGCCTGCAAATGTTCAGTTTGTGCTTTCTTCACAAGTGTATTTACGTGAGGGAGGTTGAAATAGAATAAAAATGCTTCTATCATTGCACATTTACGATCTGACGATCCTTCACATTTACATTTACAAGCAGAGCAAAACAGCAATTTTAAAGGGTTTGTCCATCCCTGTGGAAGTGTTTAGCAAGTGCTGTAGCTTGATAAACACTAACAGTGTGTAATAGGAACACCAGTAGGAGCTGTCTCCACAATTAGGATTTCAGGAGTCACCACATGACTGAAATGTTCTATTCTACTCTACTCGGCAAATGACCGCAAATCAAACAGGTGATGACAGCTGGAACCAGCGAATTTGCACCATCATCAACACTGCTGGAATCCGAATTGTGGAGACAAATCCTATTGGTGATCCTATGGCGGCCGTCACACTCATCAATATCGTGAGCGATATTGTTAGCGATCACGTGCACGCGCGATCGCTAACAATATCGCTCACATCGCTGGTGAGCTGTCACACAGACAGACTCACCAGCGATGTGGAGCAGCGAGATTGCTGGTAACCATGGTACACATCGGGTTACTAGGCGCCGCACGGCGCTTAGTAACCCGACGTTTACCATAGATACCATCTCCCAGCATAGGCTCTGCCGCTGGGAGATTGTTCATCGTGGTGTCACACACCACGATGATGCAGATTGAACAAGCGTTTCATCGCTTGATATGAGCTCCGGCTCTCATATCTGCGATGTCACGATCAAGCGATTTTACATTGTAAAATTGCTTGATTGCACGCAGCGATGCACAAACGATATCGCTTAAGCGATCAAAACGCAGATCGCTTAAGCGATATCGTGCATTAAATTGAAGAGTGACGGCCGCCTATTACACACTTTTCATGTTCTACAAGCTGCAGCACTTGCTGAAGATTTCACAAAAGGTGGACAACCCCATTTAAGGCCATGGTCCCATTGGCGAGAGACATGTGAGAGCCTCGTGAGGATTTTGAATCGGATCACTAGGCACGGCCTGCGAATCTCCAGACAGGAACGTGTCAGTGCCACATATTTTTAAGCAGCTGACACGCTCCTGTACGGAGAGCAGATGGCCTTGCTGGGTGATGCGATGCGACACTCGCACATGTCTCTCGTATACCTCCCAAATACCTCTTGCCAGTTGGACCGTAACCTTTATTTAATGCTCTTGCTATGTTTGTAAATTATTAGTTATGGTTATTAGTTGTATAGGTTGCAAAAGACTCAGATCCATCAATTTCAACTATACTAATAAGAAGGAATCTGGTGCCACTCTCTTCATTAAAAAGCAATGTCCTTTATTAAAGATTCATTTTAAAGATAAAATCAATACCACACGGACCCATAGGGCCCCCGCACACCATCAATTTCAACCCTTCTCCATCAGTTATATATTCCTTATTGCTAGAATATTTCCACGGGTGAAAAAATGCTGCAAAATTGTAACAGAATGCTGCAGTTTTCCAATTCACTCAGGAAAAGTAAAGTGTGCGCACGAGTTTTCTGAAATTTCAGTTTTTGAGGTTACAAAAAAAACAACAACAGCTTTTGATATGTATCATTTATAATAAAAAAAAAAAAAAAAACTCAAATACGCCTAAATCCAATTTTTTTCTTTGATGTTATTTTGACTTAGGAGGCCAGTGGTTGATCGCAGTCGTCTCATAGGCATAGTTATCACTGCAGGACAAGGGAAAGACTGAATGAAACCACTAAAGTGGCACCAGTGAAAAAACAGGGTATAAAGGACTTTTACATTATGTATTTTAAAAGCGTGCAGTATATAAACTGTTCGGTCACTGATGGAGATGGGCAATTCTGACATCACCGCAAACATTGCCGAGGACCGCTCATTTTACGACAGTGTTCACGGTGACGTCGGGGTCGGAGATCACACAGGTTCACTGCTGGGATTCTCAGCGTGGTAAGGCCCAAGCATTCTGGGCCCCCTTCACTGAAAACTGCAAAGAAAGAAGCGCTCACTTTACGGCTGGGCTCCGAGTGCCAGATGCTGGGGTTATAGGAGTTGATGTTAACCTTTCACACAGCACTCAGCTGCTCTCTATGCCAGCAGACGTCTTTGTCTGTTGGCAAATATGTAGAGAGCTTGATAAGAACCCCTGGATTACCTCGGAGGGAAGGTTTTTTTTTTTTTTTTATAAAGATGGAGTCCCTAATGTGTTTTGTGTTTTATTTCTAATTAAGAAAAATGCTCTATTTTTTTAATGCTTACTAGAAATTCATAATGGCTGGGTATAATTTTGCCTGACATCATGAATTTTGGGCTTAGTACCAGCTGACAATACAAAGCTGGTAATAACCCCATTATTATCCAGCATCCCAGCTCCACCAGGGTCACTGGAAGAGACTGGTAAAACACCTAGAAATGGCACTATGATGAATGCAAACCATTTCCAGGGGTGGCTGTGGGCTGTGGTTTTCAGTGTGGGGTGTCAAGGATGCCTAGGTTTTACCACGCTGAGAATCCCACTACCCAACTGCCCAGTTTTACTGTGGCCCGTGGTCAAAATATGGCGGGAGCCCATGCATTTTTTTAAATTATTCATTTAAAAAAAATATAACAGACTTCCCTATATTTTGATCGCCAGCCAAGGTAAATCCAAGCAGCTAGTGGTAGCAGCCTGTATCTGTCCACTTTATCTGCACTGAGAATCAAAAATACTGTGGAGCGCCAAGTCTTTTTTTATTATTTGTTTATTTTTACACTATTGTATGTGTGAAGGCCCCAACAGCCAATCACAGACACGGTCACAGAGAAATGGGAGTCTGTGATTGGCTGCTGGAGAAAGCTGAAACCAGCTCATACATTCTAGCATACTAGAATGTATGGGCTGATTGCAGATTGCTCGAACAGACAATCACAGACACCCATTCTGTGTGACAGCATCTGTGATTGGCTGTTGAAGCCAGTGAAGTGAATATCTCCGGAAGTTAATGAGCAGCCCGGAAGTAGATGCGACAGGACGGCAGGATGTGGGACGCCGGGACTTGGTAAGAATAATGATGATGTTTATTAATTGTGTACTTTCTTTTACAGCCCCCCGCCCCGCCCAATAACTGTAAAGTCGGAGATCAGGGTTTGGACTCAAGTTTGAGTTATGTCCAGCCCCAAACTTCGACTTTACAAAAGGTCCAGGCGAGTTTGATCCCGAACATCAGCAGGTTCGCCCATAACTAGTCACTGATTCATATTATTTTAATGAAAAGGAGAAAAAAGATTTTAGAAAAATTCCAAAACTTCAAATAGCAAATTATAATAATATCATGAATTACATCAAGTGAAAAACTCGACTTTATTACAAGCTGTACATCTCAGCACTGCTACATTTATACTTCTTTGTCAATGTTCAATATTTGAAAGAATAAGTCATACCTAAATAACATCCTAGAATAATGTAAATGTAAAGTAATAAAAAATAGGAACAAGAACAGTTAAACGGCAAAATCAATGGCCAATAGTTACATGAAATGATAGCAGCTATTACAAAAGATCAATGTAAGTGAGAGCAGGTGACAAAGCAGAATGGTTGGCCGTGTACACATACAAACATAGAAAAAATAAGTCTCCTGAGAAATGTAAGCCACGTGAACCTACTGTGTCCTTGTTCATTGTGAGAGATATAGACCACACACTTCAGTGTAGAGTAATTGTGATCGTTATTCATGAAGACTAACATTCCTTTGTAACCCCCACAGTTATTACCATGAAGAAGATAACTTCACATTTGTATCCCTCTGTGAAAGATTTATTCTCACTACCGAAATAGCACCAACATATCTAGCAGTGCTGTGCGGATATATCAGCACCATGCACATCAATCACTTACCCCAATATGATTCACAATCTGGTCTTCCAATTGGACTCACACACACTAAGGAGATTTGTAATCTGTTGAAGGTTTTGGGAAACGGTGTGGAAAAAAAACAAACTATCCATATTCCACACAAAAATGTTTACCAGATATTGCTTGGCAGATTTGAACCCATGACTCCCTCAAAGCAAGCAAACAACGCAAATCTGTACAGATTATCTGCGCAGAAAATACCACAGCTATGATTGTCATCTCACAGTGTCGGCCTTAGGGCTCAATCTGACATTTTTCTTGCAAAAGAGCTTCGAGTTTCAACCGTGTTTTTTATCAGTTTCAACAAATTTCCAACTGTTTTTATCATGAAAGATTGATCAGAGATTCATCAGTTTTTCTCAGATGAAAAACCAATGGCGGCTTTATATAATGAACAGGCCAAAAAAATTGTACAGTGTATGAATGGTGTCTGAGTGCTGTCCACTAGTTTCTTTGCACTAGTGAGATTGATCCAGGATTAGGATCAATGACTCTGTGATTTTGTGTCGACCATTTGGTTACATTACACAGACAATAATGGTTAAGCGTTCAAGACGTGAAAAACACAGAGGGAACTTGTATGCAAAAAACAGACATCTGAATTGGCCTTAGGCTGAGCTCACATAAGGGTTTGCCCTCTCATGCGGAGGATCGGATCGATTATGGGATTGACACTCCGATCAAAATCTGAAGAAAGTTTGAACAGAATTTCAGTTTAGTGTGATCTGATTCTCTAGCATGAAAGAATCACAGCACACTGCAGGAGGAGATAGAGAGCAACATTTCTTCTACCTTTTTCATACTGTAAATCTATGCCTTAATCCGAATGCAGTCAGATGATTTCCACACACCCATAGACCATAAATAGGTGCGCACCATCCAATTTGGGCTGCAATTTGTGTGCTGAATCGGCATGTGAAAAAAAAATGCACATGGGTTTGCCCTGCCCCATAGAATAGCATCGTCCTATCCAATAAAACATTAGCTAATTTTTTTGAGAGGGGATAGTCGACATTCCTTTAAGGCTTTGTTCACACGTTGCGTTTTTGATGCATTTTTTTACGCAAATTTAAACCTGCTTTTTACAGTATCAGCAAAAGCTATGACATTTCAGAAATCTCAAACACCCAATTAATTTTCATGAATAAAGTGGAAAACTTGCCTTTCTTGAAAACTGCAACATGTCAAATATTTCAGCATTTTTGCACGTTTTTATTTCACCATAGAAAGTGATACGAAAGTGCAAAGCCGCTAATTGCTTTTGTGAATGAAACTGTCTTTATCAAACATGTAATGTAAACAAATGACACATAAAATTTTCACTAAAAATGCAGTTAAAAAAGCAGAAATAAAACTACAAAACTTGTTTTTGTAAGCAGATCCTTTACTGCTTACAGAGTAGTATTTCCTGCAGAAAAAAGCAGCAAAAAAGCGATATATGAACATAGCCATTGACCTCATCTGGATGTCAGCACATACAAGAAAAACGGACTGATTTTCATCAGAATTTGTGAGTTTTTTAGTTACTAATAAAAAAAAAAAATTTCTCTCCCTTCTTCTATCAGTCAGTGAAGTCAGTGAAAAACACACTGCACATAGATGGCATGTTTATTTTTACAGACCCACAGAATCCCATTGCCACTTTTGATCCAACATGTGGATCAATACTGGATAGGTCTCCGTGATTTTGCACAGACCACTCGGTCCTTAACAAATCACAAATGTAAACAGTGCCATAGACAGCCTTGAGCAGGTTTAGGATCTTTTCCCCGACATCCTTAGAAAGCGCTTTGGTCTTGCCCATGTTGTAGAGGTTAGAGTCTGACTGATTAATTGAGTGTGTGGACAGGAGTGTTTTATACAGGTGACAATTTAAGACAGCTGTCTCTAATGCAGGTAAGGCTGGTTTCACACTGCATTTTTTTTGATCAGGTTCGATCAGGTTCGATCAGGTTTGTGTGCCTAAACCAGGAGTGTCTCCAAAACTCAGAACAGGTGTCAATCTTTCAATTATAGTTATTCTGTGCAAGTTCCTCTCCTGGTTTTGGCACACAAACCTGATCGAACCTGATCAGGGAAAAAACTGCAGTGTGAAACCAGCCTAATGAGTTGATTAGGAGCGTCTAAAGGATCTGTAGGAGCCAGAACTCCTAATGGTTTGTAGGGGATCAAATACTTATTTCTCTCATCAACATGCAAATACATTTATATAATTTAGGCAATGTGATTTTCTGGATTTATCTTTGATATTGTGGAGCCCACTGGGACAGGGTACTCAGTACCGGACCGGGGTATCACGGGGGTTATCACGGCGGTCTTGATCTGGACTGTGTCCCAAGCCCACAAGTAAAGGGGGTATTTACAGGGGGGAAAGTTGTGACGCCACCCGTAGTATGTGGTCAGGGTGACCACCACTGCTGCAGAATCTCCGGGGATGATTTATGGCAGCCTGTGATGTGACGGCTCTCCACAGGCAAAGCCTGGTCCCCGGGGCAGTAGTGATGAAGCAGTTTGTGAGGGAGAACGGGGCTCGAGCACAAGGATTACACAGACTCACGGTTTTGTAGTTTTCCAAGTCTGTTACTGAAGATGGTACATCAGCTGAGTACTGTCCACGGAGTCCGTACAGGGGCCAGGTTGCTCCCATCCTGGCCGGGTCCTTTGGCTTCCTGTGTCTGCGCTGTGTGTATGGCCCTGCTGCCGCTTTAGCTAAGCTACCGGCCCTGTCTCTCCTAACGGGTACCAACTTTGTAGGCACCTTGAGTCTTGTTCCATGTTCCTGACCCCACCATGTTGCTTCGCTAATCCGGTGTTCACTGTGCTGTTTGTGTCAGACACAGTCTCAGATCCGGTATCCGTTCTGTGTGCCACTTTGGGGGTGAGTCCAAGGGTACTCAGTCTCCCAGGTATGTTCCTCTCTGCTCTTTCTCCTTTCCTCAGACCCTGGCTTGGCCTGGAACTGGAGAGTGGACCGTGGGGTGAGCCTAACGCAGCTCTTTTACACCCAGGTCCTTCTTCCTTGGTCATCCTAAGAACATTTCCTCTCCACACCAGAATATATAGGGGAGTAGCTTTTGCTCCCCCCTTCTGGCCTGGAGGTGCTAGTGTAGTGTTGTGGGATTCTTACCCTCTGTGGTGTTACTGTGGCACATGAACCCTGGGGTGCCATAATATTCTCTCACTGTTAAAATTAACCTACCCTTAAAATTATAGACTGCTCATGTCTTAGCCAGTGGGCAAACTTGCAAAATCAGCAAAGGATCAAATACTTATTTCCTCCACTGTATATAAACAAAACTGATGTGTGAATGATGCCTAAAGTTAAACAAATGCCATAATGCAGATGTGAAAAGAGCCTGACAATGACAGATCATTTCTATAATCACATATAAGAATATGTCGGTCACTTGTATTTTACATCCATCTCTTGGCAGTTAATCTTAAAGAGTTTTAATTCTACACATGTTTTGGAATCCCTAAGCTATATTGATTGCAATCCTAATTACAATGAAAGCTTAAATAAGCTTTGGCTTTAGCTAATGTTCCACTACTTTTCCAAAGAAAGAAAAACACAAAAGTAAGCTAATGTCTGTAACGTTTAGTTGTGAACTGATAGAAGTAAACTGCGAGTCAAAAGTATAGCTGATCAATCCCCATCTATAAGTGAATGAATTGTTGGCCATATATACCTACCGTATATACTCGTGTATAAGCCGAGTTTTTCAGCCCAAAAATTGGGCTGAAAAGTCTCCCCCTCGGCTTATACACGGGTCATACCGTATGCTGTGGGGGGGGGCTGTGACCGGGGGCTGGAGGAGGCAGGAGGGGGCCGCGGTGACCGCAGGCGGTCACGTGGGGCCGCCTCATTAGTGCAATGAATATGCACGGCATCCCCCCGTCCATCAGCGGCGGGGGGATGCCGTGCATATTGCACTACACAGCCCCCCTCCTTAATATGGGTCCCCCAGTGGTAATAAACAGCCCCCCCTCCTTATCATGTCCCCCCCAGGCTGCGGCAGCTGTCAAAATAACAAACACTTTATACATCACCTTCCGGCGCAGCTCCTCCGCTCCTCTGGTCCTCCGCTCCTCCGCTCGCCGGCTTCTTCTTCCTTGTTGTGTCGGTGTCATGTGACCGGCGCAGGAGATGACGTCATTTCCTGCGCGCGGTCACAGAAGCCGGCACAACAAGGAAGAAGAAGCCGGCGAGCGGAGGAGCGGAGGACCGGAGGAGCGGAGGAGCTGCGCCGGAAGGTGATGTATAAAGTGTTTGTTATTTTGACAGCTGCCGCAGCCTGGGGGTGACATGATAAGGAGGGGGGGCTGTTTATTACTACTGGGCTGCTGGATACTACACTGGGGCTGTATACTACCACTGGGGCTGCTGGATACTACACTGGGGCTGTATACTACCACTGGGGCTGTATATACCTCTGGGGCTGCTGGATACTACACTGGGGCTGTATATACCTCTGGGGCTGCTGTATACTACCACTGGGGCTGTATACTACCTCTGGGGCTGCTGTATACTACCACTGGGGCTGTATATACCTCTGGGGCTGCTGGATACTACCACTGGGGCTGTATATACCTCTGGGGCTGCTGGATGCTACCACTGGGGCTGTATATACCTCTGGGGCTGCTGTATACTACCAATGGGGCTGTATATACCTCTGAGGCTGCTGTATACTACCTCTGGGGCTGCTGTATACTACCACTGGGGCTGTATACTACCTCTGGGGCTGCTGTATACTACCACTGGGGCTGCTGTATATACCTTTGGGGCTGCTGTATACTACCTCTGGGGCTGCTGTATACTACCTCTGGGGATGCTGTATACTACCACCGGGGCTGTATATACCTCTGGGGATGCTGTATACTACCACTGGGGCTGTATATACCTCTGGGGCTGCTGTATACTAACTACTGGAGCTGCTGCTGTATATACCACTGGGGCTGCTGCTGTATACTACCACTGGGGAGGCTGCTGTATACTACCATTGGGGGGCCTGTATACCACACTGCTGGGGGCTGTATACCTGTGCTGGAGTCCACCCTCGGCTTATACACGAGTCAATAGGTTTTCCCAGGTTTTGGGGGCAAAAGTAGGGGGGTCGGCTTATACACGGGTCGACTTATACACGAGTATATACGGTATATATTCATGTATATAATATATACATGCAAACAGAAGTACTACATATGCACAGATATATGTACCGACTTATGTTCTCTCATCTCAGCTACATATCATCTAAGCTGCATTGGCTTCGATATTACATAGGGTCTTTTAACTTGCAGCAGAACGTATTGAACAGCACGAGTCAGTGACATTTTTGAGCTGTCAATTTGTCATTGTTCAGCATGTTCTTCAAGTGTCAGTTTCTAACATGAAATAACTAACCAAAATTTGTATATTTCACTAGAAAAAAAAAACAGTTTCCTGTCTTATGTATTAACATATGGATTTCAAAATTGGTCTTAAAACAAATAGGAAAACTGATTTATTCTCAATTAATAATTACTCACCAGATGAAATACAGATTTTTCATTAGCAGAATGCAACTGAGGCCATATATAACTAACAGTACTTCAATCTCACAAATCCCAAATGCACTGAAACGTGGCAATGTTCCTACAGCAGTTTATGAAGGTTTGTTTCTTAAAAAAGTTTTTTTTTTTTAATTTAAACATTAAATATAATTCTTCACTGGATGCCAGTTGCCAATTTTTTTCCTTAGCAGTGGACAGGGCAATGAAATTGCACATTACACCGGAGACCCACTATGCAAGATGCATGCGAGATATTCACGTGAGTTATGAGAGACTCATAAGGAACAGCCGCGGTCTCTCGGACTGGAGCATGTCAACTATATGTGTTTCTATGGAGCTGATGAGCTACTCTCCAGAGAGAGGTAAAAATGTAAAAAATAAAACAGGTAGCTAGGGGCTGGTATTCTCAGCATGGTGAGGCCCATAGTGATACTCTCCTGAGCTGACAGTGACAACTGCACAAACATACACATTGTCACTCAGCCCAGGAGAATTGTGTGATATATACAGCAGGCATTTTTAACACGGTCGGCTGGTATATAATGGGAGCATGGGGCAGGAGGGCATGCCCCCAGTTCATTACACTACCTAGAAGTATGAGGATGATCATGGAGAACCCTGTGGCCATGTCCCACCATAACCTCTCCTGCTCTCAGCAGCCGCATGAGGCTGAACTTGCTCTGTGACCTATTGTCCTCTGAGGGAGGGGCGAGAGCTGAGGAGCAGATTCGATTTCATTGATTTATAAGCGATTTATAGATCATAGAACTGTAGTGGACAGCTCAGCTTATGATGAAGCCATCATGTAGGAGTGCAGCAACAATACAAAATGTATTTTTCTCCCCAGAGTTCCCCTTTAATGGTGCTAGATACGTGTATAAATATTATAATATATATATTTATTTTCGACAATAGATTTATAGTGAACTCTATGACTATAAAACCATACTGCTCCCTAACTGAAGAAATTCTGTATAATTTACCATGGTTTTAGAATAATGATCATAAAGTTGGTACTTCAAATCTTAAATCATCTCTAAAGGCCCCGTCACACGGGGCAACATCGCAGCAATTACATAGATGACATAGGGGTGTGGCCTATCGGCGGCGACATGTCCCCTACGTCGCCTCATGTAAAGGGGCGATGTTGGCGCTGCCAGGAGGTCGCCTGGTTTCAGAGCAGTGCTCTGAAACCAGGCGACTGATCTGGGGCGATGTGCACACATCGCCCCAAGTAACCAGCCGCCGGCGACCTGTCAGGCGATGGGAACCATAGCCTACCATTGTCCTGCATCGCCGCTGGGGTTTTCAGACACCCTGGCGGCTATGCCGCCTGTCAGCTCCCCGTGTGCGGGACTGGAGATGTCACCCCATGTAAATGGGGGATGGCAACGCTGGCGGGGCGCCAACAATGTGCGTGCACCCGCCGCCATCTCCGCCAGGTGTGATGAGGCCTTAAGAGAAGTGCATTTTTAATAGAAAAAACTGAAACAAATAATCAGATAATCAGGTAATATTTCACAAGACAATACATATAAGAGGAGAATTTAAAATTCCTTAAAGGAACACTGTTAGGTAATTTTTGAATATGCTACTAATATTACCCTTGAATAGTGCCTGGGTAGACCTTTTTAAAAACATGTCAAATCATTTTTGTCCCGTATGTAGTTTCCATGCTATCAGCATTATCAGACCCTGCAGGCAGCTTCTGGATTAGTCCTCTCCATTATAAGCAAACAGGAATAGTCCAGCTGCTGTATAAAATGTCATGTAATTATGCACTCTCTATCAGCAGCTCTCTCCTCCCTCCTTACTTTCCTAACAGTGCAGTGTCAGGTTTCAGTAGCTTCTGTTCTGTTGAGGACACGGAGGGAGAGAGCTATTACAGATCTGCCTTATCTACACTCCATTTGTTTCTCTAAGCAGGTATCCCTGCTGTTACAGTTTCTGTGCTGTATTTCACCTCTTGTGATGCTGCAAACACAGAGAGCAGAGGGGAGAATACAGCCCCCCCCAGTGATCTCCTGTGCAGTGATGTTGTATGAATATGTGACATGCATATTCATGCTATAGGGAGTGGACACCAGACAACTAAGTGGATCATTTACTGTGAGTGACAGATGAATGAATCTCTTTTTTTGAAGTTTACAGAAGATAGGAGGGAAATATCAATAAAAGAAATACATCAATAGAGAGAATTTAGAGTGAGGAATTAGAATATGATATCAGTTACATATGGATTTTTGACCCGACAATTTTCCTTTAATGATTAGGTAAAATGTATAATTTCTGGGATCGAACACCTTTACAGTATAATACAAGTACATCTCAATAAATTAGAATATCATCAAAAAGATCATTTATTTCAGTAATTCAATAGATAAAGTTAAACATATATTATGCAGAGTAATTACAAACAGAGTGATCTATTTCAAGTGTTTTTCTTTGTTAATGTTGATGATTATGGAATACAGCCAATGTAAACCAAAATGACATTATCTCTGAAAATTTGAATAATTAACACAAAAAAAAAGACTTACTAAGCGTTTAAAATGGTCCCTTAGTCTGGTTCAGTAGGCTACACAATCATGGGGAAGAATGCTCACCTGACTGATGTCCAAAAAGCAGTCATTTACACACTCCACAAGGAGGGTAAGTCACAAAAGGTCATTGGAAATCAAGGTCCCAGAGTCTCGAGGAAGAGAGTAGGGGCACACAATACAAGCTGCTTGAGGTCCCAGTGTGAAGTTTTCACAATCAGTTATGGTTTGGGGTGCCATATCATCTCCTGGTGCAGGTCCACTGTGTTTTATCAAGACCAAAGTCCACGCTGCCGCCTTCCAGGAAAATTTAGAGCACTTCATGCTTCCTTCTGCTGACAAGCATTTTGGAAAGGAAATTTCATATTACAGCAGGACTTTGCACCTGTTCACACTGCCAATACTACCAATACGAGGTTTAATAACCACAGCATCACTGTACTTGATTGGCCAGCAAACTCATCTGACCTAAACCCCACAGGAATCTATAAGGTATTGTCAAGGGGAAGATGAAACACACCAGACAAACAATGTAGATGAGCTGAAGGTTGCCTTCAAAGCAACCTGAGCTTCCATAACAACTTAGCAGTGCCACTGGCTGATCGCCTCCATGCCACACTGCATTGATGCAGTAAATCATGCAAAAGCAGCCCCGACCAAGTACTGAGTGCATTTACTGTACATACTTTTCATTAGGCCAACATTTATGAGTTAAAAATCTTTTTTTTTTTTTAAATGGTCTTGTATATTATTCTAATTTTCTGAGAATGACTTGAGTTTTCATTGGCTGCAAGTCATAATCATCAACATTTACAGAAATAAAAAGTTGAAATAGATGACTCTGTTTGTAATGAGTCTATATAATACATGAATTTTATTTTATGTATTGAATTACTGAAATAAATTATCTTTTTGAGGATATTCTAATTTATTGAGATGCATCTGTATATCCATGAGCAATCGGCAGCTACTATCCATAGACTGGTGAAAAGTAGACTGGACAAGATTATGCTCTGTTATTTTTTAATATTATTTTACTACTAAAAATGTACCACCTACTGTAAGCGAAAACTGGCTGATTAGTAGAGGTGATAACTTGCTGAACAACTGATGGGATCGATACTGATCCTGAGAACGGGGCTCTGAAATGTAATACTGGAATGGAATTGGTGACTGCACAAACAACCATTTCATCATGAGACTATGAGACTGCTGAAGAATGTTGCTCACTGTATTCTGCTTTTTCCGGCAGCAGTCAGACCCAACTTCTTATAGTTCACAGATTATGTGATAACTTGCAATGTTGGGAATAAAATGTTAGCATTATATCCACATCACATATGTAATGCAGTGATTAGCTGACAAATATCCTACCATACATGATAAATATGTTCATTGGGTTCCTGTTGGCAAAGGCAGAGCCCTGCATTATATATACGCCACTCTGAGGTATCCATCAAGATATCTAGTTAACATATACTGTATGTCAGAAGCTTTTCTGAGTATGCAAGCTAAATGCAAGCCATAAACGTGATGTGAACAAAGCCTAAAAGTGGGAAAGAGATGGAGAATTTAAGATTGTGAACATCACTACGGACAGGCGGGTATGGAAAAATTCTATAAATATAACGTTTCAGACCAAACAATATGCAATGCTGACATTTTCATCTCATTTCCAATCTCTTTCTATTTGAAGAAGTGATAGGTAATATACGCTTACTGTCTTTAAATCCCACATCAGAATTACACACCTATACACTGAAGCTTAGGTGGCCCTTGAGGATGAACTCAAAAGATTACACATTTTAATAAATACGTGTCCCCCCTACTGTGCCTGCACATCTCCTATTATTCCTTTTATAATAAACTGCAATTAGTGCAGAGTAATTTAAGGTCCTATTAACTGCTTCTGAGCCCATGCAATATTCATTCCATGTGATGTAATGTGAAAAGTAGTACACAGATGACATAATTACATATACGTACATCCGATTTGATTATATAGTAACCATTCAAGACCCAAAGAGCATAGCACTGCTGCTACTTATGTAGGTGCTCAGTCCTCGGAGAAAGCTTCACTTTAGTCAAACATGTGGCAAAAACACAACCTGAGAGTATCCGAGTGAGAAATTCTATTTGAGCCATTGCGAGCAAGCAGCCGGAAAACCAGCAATTACTTGGTCTATTTGACAACTATGCAAAAGGCATCTGCTAGAATGTTGAATTCTTGCTTCACTATTGAGCCTGGAAATAGGAACCACACAAAGTCTTGTGCTGAAAGCGTAGCAGGTGCCAGCAAACCTTGAAGCACAGCTTGTCATGCTCACAGCATAGTTCTCACCAGTCGTTCATTTCCGAGAGACATTCACAGGAAACAAACTTCAATTCCAATTTCTAGTTTTTCGTCACCCCAACTAGGTTCAACCGGTGAAGCACGGTCCAGGAGAAACATCCTTTTACAAGGTGATCATTCAAATGAATTGTAGAAATGCCCATGGGAAGGGAATTACACAGCCTCTCTACAATTGTAATGTCACAAAAAGTAAGGAAGCGAGGGGTTCAGTGGTAACCAGCCCGAAAAAGGACCGGACTGCAAAAACTGCAAAACATAATGTAAACTGGAAACACAAAATTAACAGAAACAACAACTACAGAAAGGCACATTTCTGGAAACACTTTCTATAAAGCAATGTAAAACATGGTAGTGAGGGTATGTATGACCTGAGGATATCAATACTCTATCAAAATTACTAGGCAAAATGTTTTCTTCAGACAGAATGGGCTAAAAAAGAGATTTAACTGGCCTTAAGTAAAAAATTGTTACAGAGGGATGCAGCACGCCTGAAATTGCTAAGATATTGGGCATGAAGACACAACCATCAAAAGTTTTGTTGTAAATAGTCCACAGGGTAACAAAAAACAAAGATTGGAGAAGAATCAAATATGAAGAAAACTGGAAGCCATTCTCCTCCATTATAGTCAAATAGCAGAATTGCAACCGCCTTGCAATGCCCAGAAGTACAAGGTGTTCAGTGCTCTGACCTGGCCGAAGTAACAAAGGTTCAAACACAACCATCACTGAAAATGTCAAGAAATGCTTGAAAGCAGATTTTGTAAAAGTTTTATGGACTAATGAGATGAGATTGACTCTTGATGGACCAGATGGATGGGCTCATGGCTGTATCAGTAACAAGTACAGATCTCCATTTCAACTTTTCAACACTAAAAAGCATGTAGGTGGGGTACTGCTGTCTGCTGGTGCTACGGTTTTTAAGATGAACTAAGTAGACCTTTTTGGGTTAAAGGTGGACTTAAAATTAGAGACGAGCAAATCTTTTGAAATTCAGGTTTAATCGGTGCAGCCAAACTTTTTAGGCGCACTGCTTGAGACCCCGAACTTGATCTGAAACTCAATGGAAGTCTGGAAGTCACTGATTGACAGTTCAGCTCTCCACCCACATACAGCCCAGCCATAAGTAAAACACTTCTTGGGGTGGGAGGGCAGCTTTTTGTCTTCTCAATCTAATTTTGGACACACACAACACCCCAAAACTGTCCAGAGCGAGGCACTCAAACACTACACATGGCTCGCACTGGGCCAAGCACAAACTGTACCCAACTACAGTGGTGCTCGCTCCAGTGATTTGCAAATGTAAAGCATCCGAACTCCGAATCTAAACAGGTTTGCTCAACACTAGGAATTTCGGTGACCCAAACAGTACCTTGAAATGTTTGCTCATCGCTACTCAAAATCAACTCCCAAACCTACAATGACTTTTTTCAAGCAGAGAAACATGAAAAGCTCTGCATTTTAAAAAATTTTTTCATGCAGGACAAAACTCTTTTGCATGAATCAAAGTCTCCATTGCTTGGTTGCTGGTTAAGGGTCTTAAAGATGAAAGAATAATGACATGGACCCTTTTCTCACCTGATCTTAACGCTAATGAGTACTCGTGGGCCTTTCCTAAATGGGAGATATACAGTGAAGAAAAAAAGTCACCTCTCTCTATCTGCACCAAAACTGAACTTCTTCTGCTCCCACCCTCCACTAACCTCACTAAATCTGACATTTCTCTCTGTGTGTGGCGCCACAATAACGCCTAGGCTGCAGGCTCGCAGTCTGGGTGGTATCTTTGATCTTTCCTTCACCCCATATAAACAATCTCTTGCCCGCTCTTGACACTTGCACCTGAAGAACATCTCTAGAATTCGCCCCTTTCTCACCTTGGAAACCACAAAAATCCTCACTGTGGCCCTGATTCACTCCCGCCTTGACTATCGTAATTCTCTTTTAATTGGCCTCCCTTGCACTAGACTCTCCCCTCTCCAGTCCATCCATAATGCAGCAGCCAGGATCACCTATCTAGCTAACATTTAACTGGCTCCCTATACACTATAGGATCTAATTCAAACTGCTTGTTCTCACCCGCAAAGCTCTTCACAGTGCAGCACCACCCTACCTCAGTACCCTCATCTCTGTCTATCACCCCACCCGTTCTCTTCGATCTGGAAGTGACTTTAGACTCACTTCTGTGTTAATCCGAACCTCCCAATCCCGTCTCCAAGACTTCTCCCGAGCTGCACCAATTCTCTGGAATGCTCTATGCCAAGAAATTAGGTCTGTCCACAACTTACATAGTTTCAGGCGATACCTAAAAACATCTTTTTAGGATGGCCTATCAAGATCCCTTGTCTAAGTCACATAGACATAACCTATCCACTCCACAAGTCTCACATGCATCACAAATAAGGGTTGGTGGCCACTTATGCTGCTCCTATCTGTTCCCCATTGCCTCAAGTTGACTATACCATCATTGTAAATAAGCACCTGTACTTTGTGTCATCCCCACCTCATTGTTAGAAATGTAAGCGCTTATGAGCAGGGCTGTCATTATTTTGCTTTAATTATTGTATTATGCTTTGTATTGTATTTTGTATTGTATTGTATTTTATGATAATTGTTTCTTATGATTGTTTGAATTGCGAAGCGCTGCGGAATATGTTGGCGCTATATAAATAAAGAAAATTATTATTACCTCTCTGAACTGTGTCTGGGAGGCTGTGGTTGTTTCTGCCCACTAAAGTTCATTGTCAACTGATTACAAAACTGACAATCTATGGACAGATGTCATGACAGTATGACTGTTACTGATTTATTTTAAATGTCAGAAATGAATTTTTGCACACTTTGAGTTGTTTAGTTATTATTCTCAATTTAACAGTTGAAAATAAATAATTGAGATGGGAAAATGTTTACTTTTTACATTAAAAATACAAATTGCGTAATAACTGTGCACACATTGTATGTGTCTCTTAAGGTACCGTTACATGGTACGATATAGTGAACGATATCGCTCAAACGTCACGGTTTGGAGTCGTTCAAACAACATCGTTGCGTGTAACACCGAGATAGGACTACGATAAATTGTTTGATCGCAGATCACAGATTTGAGAACATGTTCTCAAATCAGACAATTGTCGTTCAGCCACCCTGCTGCATCGTTGTGTGTGACACCCAGGCCCGCCACTAGGGCATTAAAAGCCATACAGCTGTATGGGGCCCGAAGAAAAGTGGAGGGGGCGTGACCATATACAAACAGCAGGGGGGGGCCTGGGCGCGCTGGCTGTGGGCGGGGCCATTTGGAGCAATGAGGCCCGCCCATTTGGCAGCAGCAGCAGTGGTGGCAGTGTGGCACAGTCACTGTCTAGACTACAGTAGTTCATACGCCGCGCTGCCTGCGCAGCTGACCTGAGTCTCGTCGAGTCGTCGTGACTCGTTATCACCACACCAGCCAGGGGCGGGGCGGGGCCGTCCGTCACACACACTCACACACAGGCTGGGGCTGGCTGGGCAGGCCAGCAAGCACAGGGAACCGCCCAGCTGCCACCCAGCCACTATTATCCTGTGGGGGCCCCGGGCCCGGCCCGCCCACACCATGCCTTATGCACAGAGTGCCCGCCCAGCCACTATTATCCTGTGGGGGCCCCGGGCCCGGCCCGCCCACACCATGCCTTATGCACAGAGGGCCCGCCCAGCCTCTATTAGCCTGTGGGGGCCCGGGATCCCCCCCATTGTTCTCCACCTGCAGAGCAGCACGCTACATAGCTGCTCTGTTCTTACAGGACCTGTGATGATGTCACTTGGAGGGGAGGAGTCAGGGGTCACATGATCAGCTCCTCAGTTGTCATGGTGCTGGATGAGGTAAAGTGTATCTGTGGTCAGGATGGATTTACAGTGTGGATGTAGCAGAGTCGAATGTATACGAGGTGTACGTAGTGGAGCCGTGTGCGTATGAGGTGTACGGAGCGGAGCCACATGTGTACAAGGTGTACAGAGCAGAGCCACATGTGTGCAAGGTTTACGGAGTGGAACAACGTGTACGAGGTGTACGGAGCAGAGCCACTTATGTACAAGGTGTACAGAGCAGAGCCGAGTGTGTACAAGGTGTACGGAGCTGAGCCGTGTGCGTATGAGGTGTACGGAGCTAAGCCACGTGCGTATGAGGTGTACGGAGCTGAGCCGCGTGCGTATGAGGTGTACAGAGCAGAGCCAAGTGTGTACAAGGTGAACGGAGCTGAGCCGTGTGCGTATAAGGTGTACGGAGCTGAGCCGCATGCGTACAAGTTGTACGGAGCTGAGCCGCGTGTGTACGAGGTGTACGGAGCTGAGCCTCATGCGTAAGAGGTGTACGTAGCTGAGCCGCGTGCGTACGAGGTGTACGGAGCTGAGCCGCGTGCGTATGAGGTGTACGGAGCTGAGCCGCGTGCGTACGAGGTGTACGGAGCTGAGCCGCGTGCGTACGAGGTGTACGGAACTAAGCCGCGTGCGTACGAGGTGTACGGAGCTGAGCCGCGTGCGTACGAGGTGTACGGAGCTGAGCCGCGTGCGTACGAGGTGTATGGAGCTGAGCCGCGTGCGTACGAGGTGTACAGAGCTGAGCCGCGTGCGTACGAGGTGTACGGAGCTGAGCCGCGTGCGTACGAGGTGTACGGAGCTGAGCCGCGTGCGTACGAGGTGTATGGAGCTGAGCCGCGTGCGTACGAGGTGTACAGAGCTGAGCCGCGTGCGTACGAGGTGTACAGAGCTGAGCCGCGTGCGTACGAGGTGTACAGAGCTGAGCCGCGTGCGTACGAGGTGTACAGAGCTGAGCCGCGTGCGTATGAGGTGTGTGTACCAGTGGTAACCCCCAGCGGATGCCGCTCCCACTCTTATAGTCTCGGCATAGTGCCGGTAGCATTCTTCTCCAGAGTCTCTGATAATAATAAGTCATCGAGATCCGCTGCCATTTTCTGGAAGCTTGTGACCCCTGGCTCCAGAGCTCACCTCACCCCCTCAATGGGTGGGGGCCCAGGGAGAGACCATACATCTCTGTGGCTCCTGCAGACCTCAGCTCACTCCCAGTCTGTGTCCCCTAGCCCTCTGCAGTGCTGTATATACTCTTTGTCCTGTATATTGTATATATAACAATTTCCTATGTGATGTATTTGATTTACAAAACTTATTGTCACAGAGTCGACTGCGCTCCAGACCAACACAAACCTGGAAGATCAGATATCACCGAACATCGCAGGACACAGAGAAGCAGCTGCAGCCGTCAAATTAGGTGAGGTAATTAATTTAATGTAGCCGGTAATTTTCATTGTGATGTGCGGCCCCTAAATGATGGTAGAAATTTCCATATGTCCCTCCAGCAGCAAAAAGGTTCCCCACCCCTGTACAAGGTGATGAATAACAGCACCAGTGTTATTCTGCCTCATGTGGCATTTATTGTTCACATCCCTCAACAGCTCTGATAAATAACAATGTATAGAAAGAGGTTAATGTGTAATTGGTGAGGACATGGTGCAGAAAGGGAGTTTTTCCAATAGTAGGTGGTGAAACTATGGAAGGTTTGATGGGTGGAGGCGGAGCGTGGGTGGAGGCGGAACCTGGATGGAGGCGGAGCTTGGTGGAGGCGGAGTTAGGGTGGAGTCTCAGGGGGGCCCCAAAATTTTGCTAGTAAGGGGCCCCAAAATTTCTAGTGGCAGCCCTGGTGACACCACGATAACGATGTTGTTAACGACTTCGCCTATTCACAACAGTGAACAAGTATCATTCGCTGGGTTGTGCGAACAATAGCTGCTCGCTACATCATCGGTGTGTCGTTCACAATATCCATACGTGTGACATCTCACCAACTATCTCAAAAAGAAGTCCTAACGACCGCGTTCCCGTGAGATCGTTAGTGATATCTTAACGACATTGAAGCGTGTAACGGTACCTTTACCAAGGCCTAACAATCATCGAGTGGAAAAGCTTCTTTCTGTCCCTATAAGCTACATATGCAAGTTGGATTTCTTACAGCTTCTGGACTTCTCATACATCAAGTCTCCTGTTCCAGCTGTCTCAAGCTGAACCCATTTCTCTTCTGCCTACATGGTATACTGGGAGCACGTTGAGGGCAACACTCTAAATCTACATACTCTGCCAGCTCCATAACAGAACATGGGGTGGCACTTCTTTGTTAAACTGAAAGTCTCTCCTTTGTTGCTGTAACGTGCCACACAGATCATTCCTTCATTCTTGGGGTTACTCACTCAGCATCAAAGCCAAGTCTCCTGTTGATGCCAACACACTTCTTCTGGCTTTCTCTTTAAACAATATCTTTTCCATAGCTATCAGAAGGAAGGAAGAAATTGCTTCACACACTGTGAAATTTTTTTTTTTTTTTTTTTAAAGGCAGTGCTTTACAGCCTGTACCAGCAAGCCCCAAAAGAAGAAAAAAAATGCAGTGGCAGAATTAAAGGGAAACAGAAGATTCATACTAATCGAAACATGGGCAGCATGAATCCCTTGCTCAGTTATTTCAGCCATGTATATATACACGAACATGTCGGGGCATTTCAGAGAAAACTTACTTTGAATAGGTGGATAGGCACAGTGTGTCGTGGTTGACTTGTTCAAGAAGCAAACCCCTGGGTAGCTTCGCTCCCCACCCTGACCTGTCAGTCAAGGAGAGTGGGGTGGAGGAAATTGCTAGGGGTCTGGTCTCTTCGACTAGTCATTTGAGACTCACAATCCCGAGCTGGCTTTTCAAAATATTAGTTCTCCTAACTGTTGCCGCATTTCAGAGTAATCCTGCAAGGTTCCAATCACACAGTCAGTGTTTGAGTCACGCTGTCCATGATTCGAACAACATAAATCTCATGTCAGGTTCCCTTAGCTTGAAGGGCATGAACTCTCTTAATATTAATGTAAAAAAAAACACAGCCTGTAAAATAATATAATGATACTGGTGAATTAAGTTATTACTACTAAAAATGTGTTATACTATACATCTGTTGAGAAACAAGCAGTTTAATGGTTGATGCCCCAAGCCGATTTTATATTACCCCTAATCATGAAACAAGCAGTAATACCAACATTGTATAGGATTGCTATAGATGAAATGCAGTAATATGTTAAAGCAGACTGAATATATTTTGTATTTTTTCATTTTTTCAGTATTTATGAGTAGTACAATGCACACTACTCTCATCAGAGTAATGGATGCTGCTTTACGGAGCAGAACTTTCACGCAGGGCCAGTAATGCTCAGCAATTTCAGGAATCAGGAGCCAAAGAATGTGGAATGAAGTGAAATCTAACAATGACACATTTTCATGTGCCATAGAAATGTAGAACTGGGCAGAGACACTTGAATTTCTACATGGCTCGGAGAATTTCAGCTTTGTCCATTTAGGAGTTATTTTAAGAAAGAGATGCAGGAATCAAATCACCGGGATATGACTGAGATGTGCTGGTCCCATGTCCTGCAGCATCATTACAATTCTTATTAACAAGTAACTTTACAAGGTTATGACTGAACGGCGGCAGGACGTTCACGTCTAGATGTTAGTCAAGGACTGAGCGGATGGAAAAACAAAATACTGTTTATATTTTCCCTTTACTTATCCTAATGCTGAACAGTAAATCCCATGGTAAACTATTCCTTATTATAAATCAATCAAGATGAGATCAAGGAGGAATACGGAATGATAAAAGCATGAATAAAATATACCCACCAATAAAAACACAATATGAGCCACCAATCATTCATTTGAGCATTTGCTCATCATTCCCAACCATCATGTTCATCACGTTATACTCCATATGTGCAGTGTATACAGTAGACAAGAGCAAAGTGACATCGACTACCTGTACATTTAATCTGATGAACAATACAACCTCTGTCTGTGAACTGAATAACATTGGCAGCATAGCTTGGCCAGTGAGTGAAGTCAGTTCTTGCAGTTGATGTGTCATAAGCAAGATAGGTTGTAAAATGAAGGACTATAAGGAACAAGAGCCAACCTGGGACCTTCAACTAAAAGGACCACTACAGCAATGGGAAAAAATAAACTGCTGGAATGGTACCTTAAGAATAATTGCAAATGATAAAACTTTTAATAAGCCAATGTCAGAAAATGGATTACTATGGGGGTAGCTGATAATAGTGATGTACTTCCTATTGGTTGTACCCTCATAATAAAGACTTTGTATCCTAAAAATGTTACCCAGATATCAGACAATTGAGTATCTTTGGGATGTGCTGGTAAAACAAGACTGATCCACAGAGACTGGTGACGTGTTGTTGCTGGATATCACACAACAACTCAACAAGGTTGGCGGGAGCACACTACTCCATGATTCAAAGCTGTTTTGGTGGCACAAGAGAAATCTGTGCCATTTTAGGCAGATGGGTAATAGTTATGGCTGATAAGTGTTTAGACACAGTATATGAAAGGGCTCATTTGTATTTGGAATATTTAAAGGGGTTATCTGGAACTTATTTTTTTTTCATATGGGGCTAAGTACTAATCGGCAGGTAGTAACTAACTAGGTATATGCCTGTTGGGCCATGTCATGATCTCTTCTGGATCAGACCCAGGGGCGTAACTACAATAGGTGCAGGGGTTGCGATCGCACCCAGGCCCTGCAGCCTAGGGGGGCCCCAAAAGTCCCTTTGGCCTATAGAAAAAGACTACTACTATTAAAGATTTGCAATAATTGGGGGCCCTGTTGGAGCTTTCGCATCGGGGGCCCCTGGGCCTGAAGTTACGCCACTGATCAGACCACTTTTCAAAGCAGGTGGTTTTATTCTACGCATTTCAAAGTGTATTCCTCACTTCTTCTTGAGGAATACCACCAGACAGTAGTTACTGGTTTTGTTTCACCATTCTATCCAGTTTCTAGACAGGTTGTCACTTTCAATTTCATGTTGATTGACAGTCGACTTTCTGCTGGATGAGAATGAGCTGGCTATCAATCAAAAGAAGGATCTGCTTTATCAATGTGATGTAGGACATAAGGCACAGGAAGTCGAGAAATCACCAGGAGAGATGCATGACCTCTCTGAGCGAGAGATTGCCACATGGCAGAACAGGAAAGTGGTCACACTTTTGAGGATGTGGTAATACAAAAGATGCTCATTTTTTAATATATATCTTGGAAAAAATAGGGTGACAATTATTTTTTATGTTATACAATAAAAGTCTTAGCTTTTCTTTTTTTTTTTTAACCTTTCAATATTTTTTTTTAGTCCTCAAATAGTGAAAATCATGGTCTCCTATGAAGCCCAGTCTGTGCCTAGGCTTCATTGGAGAACTAAAAATAGAAATAAGGTATTTTTTTGCAAGCCATGATGCCATAGCAATACATTTCACATTGCAGGGAAGGAGTAGGGTGTGGGCAGATGGGTCAGCAAAAAGATATCCCACCTGGATGGTTCCTTTTGAATGTTGCTGTCAGAGATTAACACTTGACACTGTAGTTGCTGCTCTTAGAGGCAGGTTCTAGCTGTATAACACTCCTGTTTGGAGCAGGATAACCACCTCAGTCTTCTCCATAAAACTGCCTCAAGAAGTACTAGTATGTGATGGGGAAGAAAGAATGTAAACTAGCTATACAGCTGCTTTTATGGATGAGAATCTTCAGTGTCTTGGATTTTGGAAGTGATTGCAGCTCTACAACCAAATGGAGGGTTATACCAAATAAGGACGTACTGTGAAATGGTGAATAGAATACATCTTAATAGATAGATATATCTACCAGCTACTGGATTAGAAAGAGAAGTGGCACTATGACAGCTAGTACAAGCAGCAGATGAGCCCAGCCTGGATATTCCAAACCGCTACCAGTGATAGACAGTGGTATATATTTGGATAGATCTTTCTATCCTCAGTATAGATCATCAATATTAAAACTGTATAAGGTCAGACCCTCTAAACATCTGAGATCATTTGTTTAAAAGCACTTTAGAAATGTGTTGTGTCACCTTCATTGTTAACCAAATAACAGTTTTTGGCATTATAGATTCATCTAATTCAAATAAATAGGACTGAGCAGCAAAATCAAGCACCGTCCCTAGCTAAAGTGATGAATACATTGCAATTAAAAGTATTAAGGTATTCAAATTTGATTACAGAGGGTGCCAAAAGTTGCATCCAAGGGTATAAAAAGATCTTTAGCAGAAATATTGAGGGCACCATCCTAAGCCCATCTTTGAGACTTATACACAGCATAGTTAATGTTCCAATATAAAAAAATGTAACACTCACCAACACATTCGTACACAAACATACATGTCAATACACAATCACTCATGCATACCGTAATCAAAAATATATATGATCTCATACAATATGCATGAATTACATGCATAAAGACTTGTACATTACTAAGATCAGTCTTGGCATCCATGTGTCTTTCACACGGGGCAGAGAACTCTTTATGTAATCTACCTTAGGCTAGCTTTACACCACGGTTTTTTGAACATTGCTCTGTTCTGTTTGAACAGGACATAACAGGATCCGGTTTTGCCTCCCATGTATCCGTATGGTGCCGGACTGGTCCTGTTTGGCCATGCGTTTTTGTGTATTCTGTGCCGGATTCGTTTTTGTCCGGTTTTTCACCGTCCCCAAAATCGGAGACTACAGCATTTTGGGCTCTGATGAAAAAAATCACCAAAATTGGACAGAAACAGATCCGGGACAATCCAGTGCACATAACATGGGAGACTATAAGCACCGGATCCGTGAAAAAATTGGATCGTTTCCTGGATCCGATTTTAAGCACATAGCAGACTCAGAATTCCTGTTGTGCAAACTTCGGCACAATGGGCAGCAGTACTTCAAGCACAGATAGGGATTTCAGAACCAAGGATAGCTGCAGAGCAGACACAGGCAGATTTCAGCACCATGGACAGCGGCAGAAAACGAATCCTGCAAAAAAAACAGGATCCAGGACCATATTTGGCCACACTTTCTACACATCCTGTCCTGTCAGGTTCTGTCAGGGTGATCCTGCAGAAAACATGATCGACCCTGACAGCCAAAAACCGTGGTGTGAAGCTAGCCGTAGTCACCTTTTTTCTTAGGTGAGGTTGTAGGAATGGAAATCAGTGGTTCCCAGTACTAGAGAAAATCTGATATTTTTGTCTATCTTTGGGACAATTTAACAGTAAGCGTATATTAGGAAATTAATGTGTGCACAATTATTAAGCACTCTAAAGGTTGTTCTTTAAGACCAAGACCAGGCTGCTGCTCTGTGATAATACCTTTGGTTTGTTGATGTATATTAGTGTTCTAGGGACTCCCTATAATGAGACAAGGATATCTAATGAGGTAAATATTTCTAAAGGAGATCCTGCTGCGTACTCTGCATTTGTTTAATGACCCTCATAGAAAAGGCAAAGTGAAAAACAAAGTCGTTTAACAGTTCAGTGTTTAGTCCAGATTTGACATCTGCAGATATGGTCAACTGTGTCATTAGATGGAATATTATTACGTTGCAATTAAAGCTCTAAAGATGAGAAACTAAAGTTTGAAGTATAGATTTTGATATGAACGTTTTTAATAAAGAATTTGGAAATGTTAAAATGTTATGCAACTCACGCTGCCTTTTCTATGCTGTTACAGCTCATGTGAAACAGTATATCCACCTAATAAATATGTAAGCAATGAGGCAAGCTAGTATAATATAGTATATAAATGCAGCACTGGTGGTGGCAACAAAATTAAAGAAATAGTTATAACTGGCCTAAAATGTGTGACTTTTGACTCACAATGAATGGATTGTTTACTGTCACATAGGGTTAAGAAAGTGACAACCACTGTCATTCATTTTGTTACCCAAATGTTGCATACTATATTTGAGGTCAATGGGTGCCAAAATACAACACCAACATAGAAACACAGAATGGTGGAGTTGGAAGGGACCGCCTGGATCATCGTGTCCAACCCCCAAACATCCCAGACAGATTTCCGTCTAGTGTCTGATTGAAAACTTCCATTGAAGGGGAACTCACCACCTCTCATGGCCGCCTGTTCCATTCACTGATCACCTTCACTGTTAAAAAGACTTTTCGAATATCTAATCTGTGTCTCCTCCCATCATTTTCATCCCATTGCTTCCAGTCTTTCCGTGTGCAAATGAGAAGGAAGCTGATCCTTGAGATATTTGTAAAAAGCAATTACCGTAAGTCTTGTCTCACTTTTTTGGCCAAGCTAAATATTCCAAAAACCTGTACCCGTTCCTCATAGGACATGGTTTACAGTTATCTGTACTTCTCTGTACTTCCTCCAGTTTGTTGATGTCTTTTTTAAAATGTGGTGCCCACCCAAGACTCAATTGTAAATTTGATTAAGAACCATCAATATCAGTAAATTAAAAACAAATAGACGCAAGTTATGGAATCCAATTAAACCTATTTCAAGTTATTACTTAAGCACCATATGTTTCGCAGATTACATGCTCATGCAAATCTTATTAGTTCTGTTTTGATTTGCGAAGATCATGAATAAATTACAGTTGGCGATTACTTTCAATGAAGAATATCCTATCTAAGGTAGCGATGATAGCGCTGAACATTTGTCTGACTGCTATATTCCCACGTAGGTACTTTAACTTTTCACAGATAACATTTTGGTACAGATATATGGAATCATTTTGCAGTGATGTTCCACTTGTAATTCAATTAAAAACTGATAATGCCCTCCAGAACACCACCGCGGTAACATAAAGACAGTCTTTTATTCCTCCATAGGAAAACCTTCGCAACAAACCTGTGATTCATCAGGAAATATTTTCATTACAAAATTCCAGTTATCCATTTTTTTTTCTTTTTGGAAGTCTGCTATTTAATAAGCCTGTGTTTTGTATTTTCATTGGGCCTCCTCTGCCTAAGGCTGCTGGAGACCTTCTGTGTAATTTTGTTGGTATATCTTTGTGTGCCTATGCCTATGGGCAAAGTTTCCCTGAGAATGAAGCATGGGACTGCAATCAAACTCAGCAGGAATATAGGGGCATGACCACACTTGGAAAGCAATCTAACGTGATGCCCTGGAGAAATGAAAAGAAAGCGGATAAAATGCTATCTCCATAGCTAGTGTGTGCACTACAGGGGTTTAGCAAATCAGGTTGAATTTTCTGTGTTTGAATAGAAATGTATGCTCTCCTTCAAATGAAATGCCAAACAGCAAGAAAAACATTTTTTTTTCGGTCTTGAAAAGTTATGAGGGAGTCTAAATAGCTACCGACCTGAAATGTGCGCCAACTTTTCAGGAACTCAAATAAGGAACTTCCACTTATTGTTAACGAGATGGACAAAAGTTGAGAAAACCATCCCAACACATGTTGCAAAATCAAGGCAAGTGTGTGTGTATATATATATATATATATATATATATATAACAGCAAAAAAACTGCAAAGCACTGGTTACACTGTGCGAAAGGTGCAAAGCTGTGCTGCTGGATCAACATGCAACAAAAAACAAAAAATCACAGCTGCACTCAGTCTAACCAACAAGTGTGTGCTGACAAGCAATAATGGTTTGAGAAAAAAATTAAAAAACATCAGTTTCTTCTAAAAACCTCAGTACTCACTCTTTTTTATTAAAAGCCGGGGCTCTTGGTACACTCATTGGCCAATGTATGCCTGCCCTCCGGCCACTTCTCGGCGGCCCCGGGGTCCGGAGGGTCCTAACGCTGACATCCCTGCCAGATCCTTGTCCGTGGACTCCCTGGTCCTTCTGACCTCATCCTGATCCCTGAGCACCTGGGGTCGGTGGGGGTGCAATCTGCAGCTGGATATATATATATATATATATGGAAACTTACAATCTGTAGGTGATGTTTTCAAGCAGAATGTACAGTAAACTGAATACTTACCGTATATACTCGTGTATAAGCCGACCCGTGTATAAGCCGACCCCCCTACTTTTGCCCCCAAAATCTGGGAAAAACTATTGACTCGTGTATAAGCCGAGGGTGGACCCCAGCACAGGTATACAGCCCCCAGCAGTGTGGTATACAGGCCCCCCCGATGGTATACAGGCCTCCCCAGTGGTAGTATACAGCCCCCAACAGTGTGGTATACAGCAGCCTCCCCAGTAGTATATACAGGCCCCAGCAGTGTTACAGCAGCCTTCCCAGGGTTATATACAGCAGCAGCAGCCCCAGGGGTATATACAGCAGCAGCCCCATGGTATATACAGCAGCAGCCCCATGGTATATACAGCAGCAGCCCCATGGTATATACAGCAACAGCCCCATGGTATATACAGCAACAGCCCCATGGTATATACAGCAGCAGCCCCATGGTATATACAGCAGCAGCCCCATGGTATATACAGCAGCAGCCCGAGGTATACAGGCCCCCCCAGGCTATATACAGCAGCAGCCCGAGGTATACAGGCCCCCCCAGGCTATATACAGCAGCAGCCCGAGGTATACAGGCCCCCCCAGGCTATATACAGCAGCAGCCCGAGGTATACAGGCCCCCCCAGGGTATATACAGCAGCAGCCCGAGGTATACAGGCCCCCCCAGGGTATATACAGCAGCAGCCCGAGGTATACAGGCCCCCCCAGGGTATATACAGCAGCAGCCCGAGGTATACAGGCCCCCCCAGGCTCGGGAAACCTGTAAAGGAAGATGATTATACTTATCGCTGTCCGGCTGCCGTCCCCGCTCTGCATCGCGCTCCTCCATCTGCATCGCGCTCCTCCATCTTCCGGCTTCCGACTTCCTGTGTTCTGCGCCGGCAATGACGTCATTCTCGGCGCCGACAGGAACCCGGAAGATGGAGGAGCGCGATGCAGATGGAGGAGCGCGATGCAGAGCGGGGACGGCAGCCGGACAGCGATAAGTATAATCATCTTCCTTTACAGGTTTCCCGAGCCTGGGGGGGGGCCTGTATACCTCTGGGGGGGCCTGTATACCTCTGGGGGGGGGGGCGCCCGTATAGTGACTCGCGTATAAGCCGAGGGGGTAACTTTTCAGCCCAATTTGTGGGCTGAAAAACTCGGCTTATACGCGAGTATATACGGTAATTGCTATATAGTAGTAGATGCACTAGAAATTCATATTCTAAAGAAATAGATTTTACAACATATATAGAGGTGTATTTAAGAACATTCATGATACTATATTCAGTACATTGAGTTGTTGAAAAGAGACATCACTTGCAACTGTTCTTTGTTGAAAAAAAATAATTAAATCTTAATTATGATCTATTCAATATGTGGTACATAGAAATGTTCTCTCCGTTATCAGGTTCCAAGAAAAAGTAGAAAGGATATACACAGTCTGAATTTAGTTCTTTACACACCTTTGCAATAATGAAGGCATGACATCAGTACATGAAAAGCTCCTTCATCGTGACATTTTCACTCTGACCTCCCGCAGGAGGTGTGAACTTCAGGAGAATCCCCCGGCTATAATGCCCAGAATAATGAGCAGGTGGGCAGCCGGACAGAGCAGAAACAAGAAAAGAAAACAGAACAAGACAGGCTGTGACACACCAGCACCAGGAAGCAGCCGCATCAGTAAATGTGGCAATAGAGCCAGACTGGAATGAAGACTCCGGACTAACACTTGGTCAGAAATGTCATCATGTGAATAAATGTCAGAATCAAGTGGTGAGATTTGGAGTTTGGTACTTATGGAGCAAGGCAGGAGCGCCATTAGATGCCAGAATTATGCGTGTTTCATGGGAAACCAAAAATATGCTTAACCACTCTAGAGATGATCTGCTACCAGTCTACTGGAGGATCAGTCAGATCCGTCTTCACACTGAATACGGCCACATAACCATATAAGGGTAAGGGGCCTACATAGCCAACTTCTGCTTACTGCTTGACATAGAACTAATTACCGTACATAAATCTTTCAGACTCCAATTTTGCTTGATGCAAATTGAATCAGACATGTTAGCCTGAAGATGAGTGCCCATGATCAGGGGTTAGCAGCATTTTGGAAACAGTGTATTTTTGCTAAGTCCAAAATGCTTTGTTCTGCAATAGAAGCACAGTGGATGAGATTTATAGACACCCCATGCCCACTATACTTCTTTTTTTCCACAGCATAGACAAATATGCGGCGCACCATCCCGAGCACCAGCATGTCAATTTATGCTTGTGGAGATGCAAGTGTTTTCAGTGGGAGAAGACAGAGAACATCCCCTGTGCCCAGAATCCTTACCATGGGCACAGATGCTGCTTTCTCCCACAGTGAACACTCATGTCTCTCCAAGAAGAACGACACTGTGTTTAGAATGCAGTGTGTCCTGATCGTGGGCACTTAGCCTAACTATGAACAAGCTGCAATTCACATCACAGCCCCTGGTGGACACCTATGGTATAAACGTTGCCTGACAGAGTATTGCAGAATCATATTTGTTTTCAAAGCTGGTCATCTCATGTTACTCATCATGAGATGTGTCAAGCCAGAAGAAAAAACAAGGGAAGACATCTGCATATTTTAGCTTGGATAGCTACAGCCAAACGTATGTAGAAAAAAACTCTCATAATAAAAATATAACACAGTGTGATTAACTTACATTTATTAACAAAAAATATATATACAAAAAGATATTTAGCATTTCATCTCCACTTTTGTTTCTAATTTTCAAAATACATTGGAAATAATTTGAGAATATTAATATTCAGTTGCTCTAGTGCAGGAAAACAAATCTCTCATGGAAGAAAGCTGAAAGTTGCCATACTGTCTAGCCATCAAGTTTATTATGATTAACTAAACCTAGGTTGATCTTGCTTGTACACATAAATCAACATAAATGGATATTTAGACTGCATACTAGTGAGATTCTAGCAGAAAAGAACAAAATTAAACAGGGCTTCATGCTGTGAGCTATCAAAGACAAAAATGATGAAGTAACATCTCCCTCAGACTACATATTTGGAATATTCATTATTATGTTTTTAAATGTGTTTGGGGCATCTTATTGAAAATTATTGCAAGGAGTACAACACAGCGACGCTGAGGCTTGTGGCTTAACCATTAAACACTCAATAAGCAAAATCTGTAAAAGAAACTCTGTGTAGAGGAACAGTAAATAACACTACAGTAGTATCAGATGCGCAGAATGCCAGCAATTGCAATACCTCTTTTGATGGAGCTAGTATCTGAGCAAAATTACTTTTCACTAGTGCTACGTACATGAGAGACAACTCATCTCTAAAAGGAATGGCTATAAATCCCGTAAAATAATGATGCCTGTGATCCTAAGAAACCTAACATGTCCTACTTTCAGTATTGCGACATGGCACTTTTTTTGATGACTTCTTGACAAGCTAGGGAAAGTCACAATGGCGGGAACTAGATAAACAAACAGGTGCTTCATGCTTTAAGGCAATACATTGGACAGAAACAAGTTGCTTAACAGAGGGCAATAGCTTAAAGCATAACTGCCGTTTAAATTATTTATTAATAATGTTGAACAAGAGATTTTAATAAACTTTCAAATATACATTATAAGTGAAATCTGGTGGAAAACCACTCAAACTTTCTACAAAGTGTCCGCACTAGACTGTGTCTGGAGAAAACATATGTCCATTCTCAGTCAGATCCGTCTTCACACTGAATACGGCCACATAACCATATAAGGGTAAGGGGCCTACATAGCATCCACGCTGTTAACTGCAGCTGATGATGTGACAGTATATCAGATTACCTCAGGCTACAGCACAGTGATGAACAATGACAAAATCACTGCAAACTCCTCTCCCCTTTCCTTTGCACAAGTTTCTCTGATCTGTCATCTGGCTCCTACTCTGCTGTCTCCCCACATAATTCAAGATCTCTCTTACTCTTTCTCTGCTGCAGGAGATTTATGTTAACAGAGTTTGAGAGCGCTGGAGCAGCAAGCTATTTAGAAAGGAGTTTGAAGGTTACAAACCTCTTTATTAACATTATATACACCACAACGCGTTTCCACAGTGAACAGCCGTCTTCATCAGCGGATTTAAATCCACCTAATGAAGACGGCTGTTCACTGTGGAAATACGTTGTGGTGTATATAGTAACATAGTAACATAGTTTTTAAGGTTGAAGGAAGACTTTAAGTCCATCTAGTTCAACCCATAGCCTAACATGTTGATCCAGAGGAAGGCAAAAAAAAACCATGTGTCAAGCACTAAGCTCCACATTGGGGAAAAAAATTCCTTCCTGACTCCAGATATGGCAATCAGACTAGTTCCCTGGATCAACGCCCTATCAAAGAATCTAGTATGTATAACTGATAATATTATAGTTTTCAAGAAAGGCATCCAGTCCCTTCTTAAATGTTAGTAGTGACTCACTCATTACAACAGCATGTGGCAGAGAGTTCCATAATCTTACTGCTCTTAGGGCCCTTTCACATCAGCGTTTTTTTAAATTTGCGGCAGATGCGGTGAAAAAACCGCATCTGCCGCAACTGCCGCATAACGGTTCCACTTGCGGCACAGTTGCGGTTTTTTCATAGGAAGTATAGGGGGACTTGCGGCAGATGCGGCAAGTGCGGTATTGCACTTGCGGCAGGTGCGGCAGAGAAAAAAACCGCAGTAAGCCGCGGTTTTTTTCTCTGCCGCACCTGCCGCAAGTGCAAAACCGCACTTGCCGCATCTGCCGCAAGTCCCCCTATACTTCCTATGGAAAAAACCGCAACCGTGCCGCAAGTGGAACCGTTATGCGGCAAACGCGGCAGATGCGGTTTTTTCACCGCATCTGCCGCGAATTACGAAAAACGCTGATGTGAAAGGGCCCTCACAGTAAAGAATCCGCGTCTGTGATTATGATTAAACCTTCTTTCCTCCAGACGTAGAGGATGCCCCCTTGTCCCAGTCTCAGGCCTAAGAGTAAAGAGATCATTAGAAAGGTCTCTGTACTGTCCCCTCATATATTTATACATTATTATAAGATCACCTCTAAGCCTTCGTTTTTTCCAAGCTAAATAACCCCAAGTTTAATAACCTGTCTTGGTATTGCAGACCCCTTAGTCCTCTAATGACTTTTGTCGCTGTTCTCTGGACCCGCTCTAGTTCAGCTATGTCTTTCTTATACACCGGAGACCAGAATTGTACACAGTATTCTAAGTGTGGTCGCACTAGTGACTTGTATAGAGGTAAAATTATGTTCTCCTCATGAGCATCTATGCCTCTTTTAATGCATCCCATTATTTTATTTGCCTTTGCAGCAGCTGCCTGACACTGGCCACTAAATGTGAGTTTGTCATCAACCCATACACCCAGGTCTTTTTCCGTGACTGTTTTGCCCAGTGTTTTACAATTAAGCACATAATTATACCTTTTGTTTCCTCTGCCCAAGTGCATGACTTTACATTTATCCCCATTAAAGCTCATTTGCCATTTATCAGCCCAAGCTTCTAGTTTACATAAATCCTCCTGTAATATAAAATTGTCCTCCTCTTTATTGATTACCCTGCAGAGTTTAGTGTCATCTGCAAATACTGAGATTCTACTCTGTATGCCCCCTACAAGGTCATTAATAAATATATTAAATAGAAGCGGGCCCAACACTGACCCCTGTGGTACCCCACTGTTAACTGTGACCCATTCTGAGAGTGTTCCATTAATAACCACCCTTTGTTTCCTATCACTATGCCAGTTCTTAACCCACTTACACATATTTTCCCCTATCCCCATTGCCCTCATTTTTAGTATCAACCTTTTGTGTGGCACCGTATCAAAAGCTTTTGAAAAGTCCATATACACCACATCCACTGCATTTCTTTGGTCCAGTCCAGAACTTACTTCTTCATAGAAGCTTATCAGATTAGTTTGACAGGAACGGTCCCTCGCAAAACCATGTTGATAATGGGTCATGAGGTTATTTTTCTTCAGATACTCCAGTATAACATCTCTTAGAAAACCCTCTAGGATTTTACCCATATAATTTTAATAAAGAGGTTTGTAACCTTCAAACTCCCTTCTAAATAGTTTGCTGCTCCAGCACTCCCAAACTCTGTTAACATAAATGTCCTGCATCTGTTAAACAACCCTCCAGGTTGTGGAGTGAGCTGCTGGCTGCCGCACACTGTATGAGGGCCAAAGGACCTGCCGTGACGTGGATCTGACGATCAAGTCACATGACTGGCCAACGTCACACGTGACTGGGAGAGACAGCGGAGGAGCCACTGGAGCCCGGACCAGGCATTCCAACACAGCAGTGCCGCAGACCAAGGTAGTGCAAGGATGCACAACCTCATAAGGTGAGAGGTCACCCCCCACACCTCTAAACTTGACGCCCACTACACCACCAGGTGCTTCTCAAAAGGCACTTCTCCAAATTTTTTGTCTCCCTTTCTCTGCTGTCACATTGAACTGTTCCCTATCAGCTACTACCCATGCCCACACAGCCCTAAAATTCAGTTTTTAAAAGTGCACACAAAAAAAACTGAGAAAATAAGTTACAGTTGTGGCCAAAAGTATTAACACCCCTGCAATTCTGTCAGATAATACTCAGTTTCTTCCTGAAAATGATTGCAATCACAAATTCTTTGGTATTATTTTCATTTAATTTGTCTTCAATGAACAAGCACAAAAGAGAATGAAGCAAAAAGAAAAACATTGATAATTTCACACAAAACTACAAAAATGGGCCAGACAAAAGTATTGGCACCCTCAGCCTAACACTTGGTTGCACAACCTTTAGCCAAAATAACTGCGATCAACCGCTTCCGGTAACCATCAATGAGTTTCTTACAATGCTCTGCTGGAATTTTAGACCATTTCTCTTTGACTGACAGTTTTGGATCTATCCACAGGTGTTCTATGGAATTCAGGTCTGGACTCATTGCTGGCCACCTTAGAAGTCTCCAGTGCTTTCTCTCAAACTATTTTCTAGTGCTTTTTGAAGTGTGTTTTGGGTCATTGTCCTGCTAGAAGACCCATGACCTCTGAGGGAGACCCAGCTTTCTCACACTGGGCCCTACATTATGCTGCAAAATTTGTTGGTAGTCTTCAGACTTCATAATGCCATGCACATGGTTAAGCAGTCCAGTGCCAGAGGCAGCAAAGCAACCCCAAAACATCAGGGAACCTCCGCCATGTTTGACAGTAGGGACCGTGTTCTTTTCTTTGAATGCCTCTTTTTTTCTCCTGTAAACTCTATGTTGATGCCTTTGCCCAAAAAGAGAGAACAATCTTCCAAAACATTTTAGGCTTTTTTCAGGTAAGTTTTGGCAAACACCAGCCTGGCTTTTTTATGTCTCGGGGTAAGAAGTGAGGCCCTACCTGGGTCTCCTACCATAGTCCCTTTTCATTCAGACGCCGACGGATAGTACAGGTTGACACTGTTGTACCCTCAGACTGCAAGGCAGCTTGAACTTGTTTGGATGTTAGTCGAGGGTTTCTTTATCCCCCATCCGCACAATTTGCGTTGAAAATCTCTTGTCAAATCTTTCTTTTCCGTCCAAAACCAATTTAGGGAGATTAGCCAAAGTGCCATGGGCTTTTAAACTTCTTGATGACACTGCGCACGATGGACACAGGAACATTCAGGTCTTTGGAGATGCACTTGTAGCCTAGAGATTGCTCATGCTTCCTCACAATTTGGTTTCTCAAGTCCTCAGACAGTTCTTTGGTCTTCTTTCTTTTCTCCATGCTCAATACGTGGTACACACAAGGACACAGGACAGAGGTCTGAGTAACTTTAATCCATGTCAACTGGCTGCAAGTGTGATTTAGTTATTGCCAACACCTGTTAGGTGACAGAGGTAAGTTACAGGTGCTGTTAATTACACAAATTAGAGAAGCATCAATGATTTTTCTAACAGGGCCCAATACTTTTGTCCACCCCCTTTTTTATGTTTGGTGTGGAACTATATCCAATTTGGCTTTAGGACAATTCTTTTTGTGTTTTTTCATTGAAGACAAATTAAATGAAGATAATAATACCAAAGAATTTTGTGATTGCAATCATTTTCAGGAAGAAACTGAGTATTATCTGACAGAATTGCAGGGGTGTCAATACTTTTGGCCAACACTGCATATGGCACAATTTTTTTTCAATGAAATGACATTTACACTTTAAATGCTCATCTTTTCACCTTTAAATAGTCCAAAAAGAACTAAAGCTCTAGTAAAGATGCACAGTAACATATAGCTTGTTACCACTAAGGCTGCTTCCACACTGCAGTTTTCATGATCAGTGTCCATCAGATTTGTGTGCCAAAACCAGAGTGTCTCCAAAACTCAGAACAGGTGTCAATCTTCAATTATAGTTTTTCCTGCAAGTCCTATCTGTTTCCTCCGGGTTTTGGCACACAAATCTGATGGACACTGATCAGTAAAAATGCAGTGTGGAAGCAGCCTAAAACGTTTTGGAAAGCATTTCTGTACTTTTCAGGTTAATCTCAGATATTTCAGCAATAGATGTAGATGTAATATATGAAATAAAGAAGTCTAGTTTGTTATGAGCTTCTCATAACTCAGGACATATTTCTCTAGGCTGGTGATTGATATATAGCTGAACTTCCCAGGTTGAGCAAACCAGTTTGGGTTTGGAGTTCAGGCGCTTTACATTTGTAAAGCACTAAAGCTAGCATCGCTGTTGCTGGTACAGTTGGTGCTTGGATCAGTGTGAGCTACGTGCAGTGTTTCATCGGCTCGCACTCAGCTTTAAAAAACAGTTTTTTGGTGTTGTGTGTGTCCAAAATTAATTTGGGGGAAATAATCCACCTGTTATGCTGGAAATATTTTCCTTATGGCGGCTATATGTGGGCAGAGAGCTGAATCAGTGACTCCCATTGAGGGTCCGATCAAGCTTGGGGTCATGAACAGCGCGCAAAAAATTTTGGCTGCATCGCCCGAACACGAACTTCAAAACGTTCTCTCTAATTACACATTTATGGCACACGCTTATTATATATCATAATATTACAAGAGAATACCTTTTAATAAAAAACCTAGAATAAATTCCTCGCTCACGTCTGCCCTGTGTTTCAGCCTTTGTAAACTTTATTTTATCTTGTACTTAAAGTGGTCTTTGTCCCGGTCAGGTGTTGTGGTACTCAAAACATTTAGAAAAAAATATAACAAAAGCCTATAATAAAGGTGGTGGGCATTTTCCCATCTGATTAAAAACAAGATATTTTTGTGCTGAATTTTAAGGAAAAGTCACAGATGCCTTGTATCCTCTATGGCAGCTACAAGAACATTATGATGAATGAGAGATGACTGCTAACAGGAACACTCCTCCTAATGTTTCCTCATGCAATTATTTCTACGATATATTTACACACACATACAGACATACAGATTCCTTTTCTGTTGGCGGTTCACATTTTTCTTTGTAAGAATTGCTTTGTATTACAGATATTAGGCTTCTGAAAGCCAAGCAGATGAACATAAATACAATAAATAACTTTGTGGCAATAAATAAGGCTAAGAAAAATCAAACATGAACAAACATTATTTATTAGGCAAGCAAAATTCTCATTCTGATTATTTACTCCTTACACTTGACGTCTGTTGACTTCAAAGCAAATTACAGAAACAAAAAAAAATTATTTCACAGCAGCTTAGAAGTGCAGATCCACCTAATTTTACTGCATTTCATATTTTTTGATACATGAAAACAGACATTGCTAAGGAAAAGGGGTCTGGCAATGGTGACAGGTGTGCAATGGTCCCGGCATTCAGTATGCTACGGATATTCTTCAGTTACAATCACCATTCGGTAAAAGATCAAAAGAAGTCCAACTTGTACCAAGCCCTGTGACTCATTTGTGGGGATTCTAGTCCTTGATGGTTTTCATCCCAAAAAAATCATCAATAAATCTATACAAATTACATGCACAAAGTACATATAGGGCATGGTCACCCCTCTTTGGGGCTGTGAATCTTGTCTATATATCTTTTCAACAACAGGTGCAAAACAGTCAGGCTTGGGTCCTGCTCTGCTCCCATCTATTGAAGCTTGCTGGCATTTAGGACTATTCTGACTGGGTACACTTGCTGTGGTGGGATGAATTGTAGGCTTTTTTTTAATAAAAAGGGTACCAAGTAAGTACCCCAGGTTATTTACATGTTCTATTACTATTCATTTACTTATTTACTGCAGGGTATTTACCCCTATGTGGTTAATAACTCACCTGTAGACAAGCTCTCCCAAGTTGTACTCTACTACTTCCTTTGACCTCACATTGGACAGAGCAGCTCTTTCTCTTCACTTACATTAGTCCCTGTTGACAAAGCAGTCAACGTGATGCCACAGGAAGCAAGAGAATCACTAGCAGAAAATGTATGTGATCACTCTGAGCCAGAAGTGATCATGCATGGCACAACAGGCAGGTAGTTAAGAACTACTGCTGGTAAGTTCTTAGCCTCAGAGGAAAAAAGTCCCAGAAAAAAAACTATAATGAGGGTGTATAGGATTGGAAAAACTTGGCTGTTCTTCTACAGAAATTGTGCCATCATTATAAGTTACGTAGGTTATACCACATACAACCTGTATATGAATATGTTTGTATAGAATTAGATAAAATGTATTTTTTTTCCAAGCATTTTAAATTGGCAATAAATATCACATAGTTGTTGGCCAAATGCTCGTTCTGGCAACAGAAATGATTCTAAGCAACCTCAATAAAATATACGTCTCAATCAGATCCACTCCTGGGAACACTTGTCTACAACATACATGATACTACTTCTCCCCAATGGTAGATGTTAGGTGCCAGTAGAGCTACCTTCATTAACACTATGCTGTCATACATCTCTAAAAAGAAAATGTGTGTTTGGCGGGACAGAAATGTAATGTCCATTACAATCTAATGAAATCCCTTATTTAGTCTAGTTAGTTTCCAACTTCCAATTTTCTGTATTTCCAACTGCCATTAAAAATAAATGCATAAATAAGAAAAATCTCAAATGGTTATGATTGTGGAATCAAATGACATGGAAGAAATTGGTAAAACACTAAAACCTGAAACTGGCCCAGTCAGCTAGAGATTCGGACCCCATAGTCCCTAGTGTAGTACCACAAAGAACAGGCTTACGGGTTCGAACCTTGACGCATGATACATATCTAATTTGACTTGAAATATGTGTGAGAGGCTTACTGAAGATGTTTAGTTGTCAGTGAGGTGCTGTTTTAATCAATATACATAATCCATGAAGAAATATCAGTATATATGAGGATCCTCAATGGGACAAGAAAGGAAAGGCTGGATTTTTTACCAAATTTTTCATGTGGCACTGGACACATATGTAAAAGTGGCTGAAGAGGGAAGTAATATGTTTTGTGTGCGGGTGTGTTTTGTTTGTTTTTTACGTCACCTCTCTGTTGCAGAGAGATTAGCTATCAAAGTAGTAGAACCTCATAGATAAGTTAGGGTTGGTATTATTAGATATCAATTTACGCAGAGAGAAGAACTGGACATATTCAGTGAAAAACACCCATTTAGCTTTAACAAGAGTTAACTCATAAGGCTGTGTGACCAAGATGAGTTTTCAGTAAATCTTTGACGTTGCATATTTTTGCTGTCAAATACAGTATCTTACATTTTCCGCACAGTGGATGGATTTATAGAAATCTCATGCCTACTGTGCTTCTTTATTGCTCAGCAGAAACTGACCTGCGGTGTATGTATTATATCTGCAACATGTGAATTTCTTTTGCAGAGACGGCGATCTAACGCTTGCAGCGTTGAGCTTCTGAGAGTGGACCCACTGGGCTAGGCACCAATCATCACCTGGAGGATGCGTACCTGAACAATTTCACTAGAGCCTCAGATGGAGAGGGTAAGCTTACGTGGGTAGGTATCCACCAGAAGCAGCCCCAGAGAATCTCTGTACCATGACAACTGACTCTAGGAGTCAGCGTCCAACGGACGGGCAAAGTCTCTAGTATGTAGGCGCAGCCAGGCAGCAGATGCTTGCAGGTGCAGACAGGAAGGCGGAATGGCTGGAACTGGCTGATAAAGTGGCTAGAATGACAGAGTTGGTTCAGAGGCAGGCAGGAAAAAAGGACAAACAGGCTAATAAACATAGGTATGGGGTAAATGGATACAGGTGCGAGACACTGGATTAGGACCAGTGAACTAGAAACGTGTCTCTAGGTCATATACCGCATTGCTCAGGCACCTCCCATAAGGAGAAGTGCCTTAAAATACTCTGTGCATCACAGCCATGGGAGCTCTTCCAGGTGAGACGTAAAGGCCCTTTAAGAAAAAGTGGTGTGTTATGTGCCCGCCCTAAGCGCATACCCAGAAGGTACAGACACACAGCCAAACAGCAGGAGGCAGAAGACAGACCCAGGGCAGACACTGCAGGACCTGCGGGGAGGTGAGTACCCCGCAGTCACCTGTCTCCCTGGTGTCGAGTCGCCGGGGCCGCTGCAACAGGCGCTACTGGCGAGTTCTCTGTGCAAAATTTTATCACAGACTTGCATCAGATGTAAAAAATCTGCAGGTAAAAACAGCATATTCCTTATTAGCGCATTTCTACATAAGCGCATAATACATGAATGTGATCCACACATAACTATTTCAAAATTTTGGCAAAACCAGATACCAGGAAGTATAAAAAAACAAAGACGCTTTAGGACGTACCAAAAAGACAGAAAATGCAGCCTCAAAAAGAAGATAAAATCACTCGTGTAAAAAGAAAAACAAGTAACCTAATAGGTGCAGAAGTGCTGCAAAAATTGTGCAACATCAAAAACTCATCGTGGGAACACAGCCTAAGGCTGCATTTCACGGTCTGGAGGAGCTGCGCGTTGGACGCAGCTCCTCCGGACCTAAGTGAAGCCGCGGGTGGCCGCAGGGAGACCGCAGCCGCCCTGTACTCACCATGTGTGGCGGGTGCAGGGCGGCTTCTCCCTGCAGTCACCCGATGGGAGCCGCTTCCGACTCCACAGCAAGAAACAAACATGCTGCGGAGGAGCAGACTGCCGGCAACCCGCACTGCACCAAACCGCACCAAACACGATGCGGGCGGGTTAAGCATAGTGAGGATGGGATTTCTTGAAATCCCATCCACTATGCTTATACTGTACTACGGTATTCAGCGTTTTGGACACAGCGGCAAGACGCTGCATCCAAAACGCTGTGTATACTGATTGTGTGCACACACCCTTAGATGTCGAAAACTTTGATTGCCAATATCTCAGCAATGGAGAGACAAAATAAAAGTTTTATTAGGCTATGCAGCCAACATTACCTTGTGCGTCCAGATCAACATGAAAAATTAAAAGACATAAAAGACGAATATGAGTATGATTTTTTCCTATTCAGACAAAACAATTCCATTCATTCTCTCGTCAGTTCTTTTCACAGTTAAAGTCTATGTCCTTTCAATTTTTTTTTTTTCCTGAATTATGGACACGGACATTAAAAAACAATGCAAACATTATGAGCCTCGCCAGGATGATATCAACAGATAATTGCTGCATTGAATGCTGAATAATTAAACAAGACACGCTTTCAGTTCATAATAAATCTGACCTCAAGATAAGGGCTAATACATTTGTCTAATTGATGCTAATAAAAAAGACAAGTGCAATTTGCATTCTGGAAGAAAGTGCGCGTGCACAACACGCAGCTCGCTATTTTTCATCCATTGTGTTTTTTGTTTGGTACTTTTATATGACAAACATCAAAAGACAAATATTCAGAGCTGGAGCAAAGGAATTTACTGCAAAGAAACACAACGTGAACTTTAACTAAAGCTCGAGGTGACCTTATCCAGTGTTCAACACTACAAAATAAGGCATTTGCTTTTTTTCGAGGGAAAAAAAAATAAAAAATGCTACAGTTTTCACCTTGGTGAACTGAACTGTGAATCTGATTTACCGAATCAGTCTAGAACTTAGCATAGGACAGTCACATTGAGGAAAGAAGACTCGAAACTCGGCTTCAAAAGTACATTTATGAATAATACAAAGGAAAATGTTGATTTCTGATCCAGGGAAAGAAGCTTTGTATAGATTAATGACATTTATGCAAAATTTGAAAAACAGATGAGACAAGGATTACAAATTGATGAGCAGCACCAAAGAGAAATGCATAGTAATTATCCAGCGGTGAAAGTAATTATGAAAAGACTCTCAGTCACAGAACAGGTCGACTGCACAGGAGCTGCCACAATGTGAAGCCAGAGAGCCTAGATGCCAATGGGCACCATTTTAAAAATGTATTGGACCCAAAGAAGGTGGATGGAAGATGTTCACTTATACAGAAGATCTGAATCTAAGAAATCTCATTAAGGTCTCATTCAAATGTTTTATACAGATATAATAGGCTATCATACAGGAGCAAGAGAGCTCCACTGTAACTCTACTTTTGATTTTATAGAAAAGGTGTCGAGGTTATTTGTCCAATTCTACATTTAAAAAAATCCTGGGATATATCGAGGTATACTCTACTAGAAGCAGCGCTTCGGATATCGGTACATAGAGCAAACCGGAGATTGTCAAGACACTTGCCTCCGACCTCAGGGCTTTGCTTTTGGCATGAGCCTTATTCATTTAAAACAGTTGGTAATGTATTAAACATAGTATTTGTACAGTATTGAATAAAACATATAAGTATATAAGGGAAGCATGAAGAAATCTGTTATCCACAAAATTATTAAAATGAAAAATATAAGGACACACTCGGGACATAAAGGTAAAGCAAGCAAACTACTCAGGGATAATATGAAAACCAAATGAAATAGTTCACTACTGCCCAATAATACTCCCACGAAGAGAAGTCCACACAAGTGTTCATAATGCATAAGGGAGTTCGCTTTAACTTATTACATTGTGTACAACAATGTAATAATTTAAAATGAACTCCCTTTTGCATGAAAATCATTAAGTTATCTATCTTCTTATTTTAAGATCATTTATCTTTCATTTGTCTTGCAGGAAAAAAACCCTCAGTTGGTTTTTATATGTTTGCACCCACTTCACAAGCCTTAAACAGATTTCTGTTACTTTAACAGTTTCTGCATATAAGATCAGAGAGGGGAATTCAAAGTGAACATGTAATGTGGAAAAATGCTATTAACTTGTAGATATTGGGTTAATCTGCAGGCTAATAGCATTCTGATCCTGCCGATGCCTGCTTTGTGTATAGATAGTGTGGGTGTAACTGCTCCCATTTGCTCTGACTGACAGCCGCACTGCATTACATCTGCTGTCAGTCACTGCGAGGAATGCACTTACAGCTGCCGCTCCCTATACTGTCTGACTAACAGCCGCACTGCATTACAATCTGCTGTCAGTCACTGCGAGGAATGCACTTACAGCTGCCGCTCCCTATACTGTCTGACTAACAGCCGCACTGCATTACAATCTGCTGTCAGTCAGTGCGAGGTATGCACTTACAGCTGCCGCTCCCTATACTCCATATACAAAGCGGTGACTGAACCCACGCCAGTTATCAGCAGGTTATTACGTAGAAAAATGCTGACAGGTTCCTTAAACTGAAAGAAAAAGAAAACAAAATAAGAGTACTCATATACTGCCCAAATAGTTTACCTGTTCAGTTGTACTTATCATGTGACATAGTTTATGCCAGTAGACTATCTAGAGACACATTGGCAGATGTGGAGCAGAGTGGCACTAGACTACTAGGATGAGTACTTGATGTGTTTTTTTATTTCCTTTTTTTATAATTCTTTACTTAAAAGTTATAACGTATACAAATAGCAAAGAACATGAAAGTAAAATCGACTGTGTAAATGAGCAAGCAGTTGAAAGTATTAAGGACATACAATACAATTGCTCTTGCCAATCACAAACTTAAATATGCAGTCGAAAGGTAAATGGTCGATAAGACGAGAACATACTGCAACTGCTACAGCAAAACATGAAAGTGAACAATTACTAACAAGATGGTCCTTCTGAACCGTGCAGATCTTATGTAGTAGTATCTATCTCTTGCACTTCTAGAAAAAGAGAAACAATATAAAAGTATAAAGAAGAAGAAGAAGAAAGAGCAGAGGGGGCTAATGTGTGTGGGGGAGTGGGGAATGAAGCAGGATGGAAGGGTTTAAGGGAGAAGGAGAGGGTAAGGGGGATTAGGTGGATCTAGGATGGGAGAAGTCAATGACCAGTGCCCGGCTCCCGACCACCATCCAGTATAAGCTTGTATTTAGTTGTTTGAATGGAAATCCATCCAATCCACCCAGGTACTCCAGAATTGCATATGGGTGTCATGTATAGAGGCAGTCAAACCCTCCATATGCTGTATTTTCCGGCGTATAAGAGACTTTTTAACCCCTAAAAATCTTCTCTAAAGTCGAGGGTCGTCTTATATGCCGGGTACCTACTGCAAAAGAGAAAGGCTGGCAACTACAGGGGCTCGCCGTGCTTAATATAAGGCCCCCCTCCCACAAAAAGAGCCATGGCAGGAAAAAAAAAATTGATACTTCCCTCTGCCTCCACTGTTCATCCATGTCCTCCTTCCCGCTGCCACCGCCACGGCTGCTTGATGTCACCCGGTGTGTACTAGCCGCCGGGTGCCGTAGATGTATGATAATAAGCCATCAGCCAATCAGGCGGCTGCTGGCGTCTGATTGGCCGCGGCATTACCGTACATCTTCTATACGGAGGTCATCTGCGCCGCTCAGCATAGATGTACGATAATGCTGAGGCCAATTAGACGCCAGCAGACGCCTGATTGGCTGATGGCTTACCATTGTACATCTACAGCGCCCGGCTACATACAGCGGTGGGCGGTGGTAGCAGTAAGAAACTTTAAACAACTATATGTTTATCTATAGCCAACTAGTGATTGTAATGCAATCTGCAGCCTCCAAAGTGCAGAGGCATGTGTGTGTGTGTCTGACTGTGTGTGTGTGTCTGTATCTGACTGTGTGTGTGTGTCTGTATCGACTGTGTGTGTGTGGGCTGTATCGGACTGTGTGTGTGTGTCTGTATCTGACGTGTGTGTGTGTGTGTCTGTATCTGACTGTGTGTGTGTGTGTGTGTCTGTATCTGACTGTGTGTGTGTTTGTATCTGACTGTGTGTGTGTGTCTGTATCTGACTGTGTGTGTGTGTCTGTATCTGACTGTGTGTGTTGTGTCTGTATCTGTGTGTGTGTGTGTGTGTGTGTTGTCTGTATCTGACTGTGTGTGTCTGTATCTGACTGTGTGTTTGTCTGACACCATGTATATGTGTGTGTGTGTCTGACTGTGTTTGGCTAATGGGGAATGATGGGGGCTGCAGAGGAATATTGGGGGTTCATGGGGGCTGTACTCCTCCACCAAACACTGGCACGATCTTCTCTCCAGGTCACCCTCCCCTTGACGCTGTCACGTCCCCATCTCTTTGTCTCTTAAACTCTCCTCATCTGGAGCTGGCCTGTCCCCCTCTCCGTGTCACCTACCCTTCCCAGCCATCCCAGTACCTCTGTGTTTATAGTGTATGGAGGACTATGCGGTGCAATATACTATATGGAGGACTATGGGGAATGCATTATAATATATGGCGACTACAGGGGTGCATTATACTATATGGAGCACCATGATGATGCATTATAACATATGGAGATAATTATACTATATGGAATATTATAATACTTGGAGGGCTCTGTGGAACAAAGATAATACTTGAAGGGTATGAGGGAGCCTCTATATTTTATGCACAGCTATTTGAGGGCTGTGTGGGGTTCATAATACAGTGTGAAGAGATGTAGGGGCCATTATTCTATACATAGGTCCATTATACTGTATGAAGGGCTGAGTGTCACAGTGAGGATCATACCGTAGAAGGGGGTAGTCTTATACGGCGAGTGTATTGCAAACTCTATATTTTAACTGGAAAAGTTGGGGGTCATCTTATACGCCCAGTCGTCTTATACGCCGGAAAATATGGTACATTAGCTATTTTGACCTTGCAGATCCAGTGCGAGAGCTGTGGAGTAGAGGCTTTGACCCAGAGCTCAGGGAAGCACACCCTCACTGCGATTATAAAGAATTTTAACAGATAGTTCCTATAAATCGCGACAGGGGTCACAGATAGGTGTAGCAGAATCAAAGCTGGAGTCAGGGGTCCTACATGATGGGCAACCTGGTTTGCTATTTCCTCAACTTCTTGCCAGAAAGGCTTAAGCGCCTCGCAGTCACGAAGATGTGGACAAGCGATCCCCTCTCCTTCCCACATCTCTAGCAGGTGATGTCAGCTCCGGGATACATTGCATGCAGTCTTTCTGGAACAATATACCATCGGGACAGAAGCTTGTATCCGCCTCTTGGTGTTTGGAACTTATGGATGTCTAATGGGAAAGGATGCAGATATGATATATCTGTGTTTCGGAAAATTTGACCTTTAAGTCAGACTCTCACTTTGCTATAAAATTAAAGGGTGCCGTCCTGGGGGGGATGCCAGCATCGCGTAAACCTGATACAAAGTATGTCTTTCCGGGTCTGACTTCGTGCATAGCACCTCAAATTGTGTCTTTGGGCGCTCATAACATTGTTTCAATTAAGGTGTGCGCAGAAAGTGACACAGCTGAAAAAATCTCCACCATCCCAGTGGAGCTGGGTCGTCCCATGCTCTGAGGGTGGATAGAGAGAGCAAGTCATTCCCTCCCCCAAAGGTCTCCACTCTGTCTCTTCCCACTTTGACACAAATGCGAAACACCCCATCATCGAGGGCAAGGGCAAAACCTGGATGTCTCAACACAGGCGGAGTCTGGAGCAGGGAGGTATCATAAAAGGTCTGGTCCACAGCATTACAGTATTTTACTAAGCCCCTTTCGTAGGATGAGAGTGAAGACAGGCCGGGACTGCAGATAGTAGCCAAGGCAATCTGTCAAGGGAAATAGGGAAAAAACTTTGTGGACCAATGTCTTATTAGTGGAGTTCTGCACCAATCAACCATTCTCGTGAAATGAATATTTAAAAATGGGAAGGCTGGCACCTCCCTCTCCCTTCAGCCTGGACAGAGTTGATCGGTTTAGTCTGGCTGATTTTCCTGCCCATATAAAAACAGTATTGAATAGAGGAGACAGTTTTGAAGAAAGCCATTAGAATTTGTATGGGCAGCGCTTGTAGCAAATAAAGAATTTGGGGGAGAACATTCATTTTGAATATTTGATACTGCCAAAACCAGGAAAAGTCTTAGGGTGCCGTCACACGCATCAATCTTGAACGATATGTTAGCAATCACTGCCGCGCGATCGCTAACAATATCGTTCACATCGCTGGTGAGCTGTCACACAGGCAGACTCACCAGCGATGTGGAGCAGCGAGATCGCTGGTAACCATGGTACACATCGGGTTGCTAGGCGCCGCACAGCGCTTAGTAACCCGACGTTTCCCATAGATACCATCTCCCAGCATAGGCTCTGCCGCTGGGAGATCATTCATCGTGGTGTAGTGATGCGTTATCAAGCGATTATCGCTTGATTTGAGCTCCGGCTCACAAATCTGCGATCACACAATCAAGCGATTTTACATTGTAAAATCGCTTGATTACATGCAGCGACGCACAAACGATATCGCTTAAGCGATCAAAAAAGCAGATCGCTTAAGCGATATCGTTAAGGAAATTGAAGCGTGTGACGTGGCCGTTAGTCCATCTGTCAGAATCACCTCGAATCAAGGAGAGGGGAGCTTGAAAATTATCCTGAATAGTGTGTCTGGGTTGGCGGTCAACTTGACCCCTAGGTAACTTATCGACTTACTGCTCCATTTAAAACTGAAGGCTGATTGTAGAGAGGCAGTTATAGGTTTTGGCACACTGACATTCAGGGCCTCCGATTGATTTTGAAGGTGGAGGAGTAGAGAGAATGTGTGGAACTCTTTATTAAATTCGGGAGTGAGGTGGTGGGTTTTAGAACAAACAAAAGGTTGTCAGTGTAAGTTGCCACCTTGCAAGAGGTGTTACCAGAAGCGATTCAAGATATGTCAGGGTTAGCCCTAATCCTCTTAAGGAGCAGTTCAATTCTAAGGATAAAAATTAGCGGTGAGTGGGGGCATCCTGGCGGGTGCCATTATGAGTGTCAAAAGGCTCCGGATAAGCAGCCATTCACCAAAACCCTGGCCATTGGGATCGAGTAGAGTGACTTATCCAGCACATCATGTTAGCTTCCGGTCCAGAGCAAGAGGGTCTTCCACATAAAGATCCAGTTAACTCTATCAAATGCTTTTTCAGCATCAGTAGACAAGAGAAATGAGGGTGTCCCCCCACGCCTAGTCCAATGGACCAAATTGATTGCCTTACTGGTATTGCCCGAGCCTCCTTCCCCATCATAAAACTCGGCTGATCTCGGTGAACCACCCAGTGAGCAAGGCAGCCGGCCTCATGGCCATGATCTTTGCAAACAATTTTCTATGTTTATAACTGAAATTGGGTGGTAACTCGCTCGTTGGACCGGGTTCTTGCCCAGCTTGGGGATTACAGAAATATGCACTCCCAATGAGTCTGTGTGTGGTCTATGTACACTTTTCAAATCACTAAAGAATTTAAGTAGATGAGGGGCATGAAGATCCTTCAATTTTTTGTAATAGGTAGAAGAGAAGCCATCCAGACCAGGTGCCTTACCGTTTTTTACGATCTTTATGGCTAAAAATAATTCCTGGTCAGATGATCGGATGCTCAGCGCCGCCACATCCACCGGATTCAATTTAGGGGATTGGCCAATTTGAGGTATCCTAATTCTAGGAGGAAGGTTGGAGAAAGTGTCAAAAGGTTACTGCCATCAACTTTGTATAGCGCAGCATAATATTTTCTGAACGCTTTGGCTATCACATTGGAAGGTTGGGCGTGGCTCGTTTTTGTTGAATGTTCGAAATGAATGTTCTGGATCTCTGTCTTATGGCTCCAGCCAGGATTGTGCCTGTCTTATTACCAAATTCATAAAACTGCCACCCAGCATTTTGCCTACCAGCATTTAGCCTTTTTGTTTAAGAGGTTGCGAAGTTCCTCCCTAACCCTACACAGGTCAGCACGAACTTCCCTTTGGATTCCTCGCTAATGGGTCATCTCAAGATGTCTCAATTGAGAGAGCAGGGAGGACAGTTCACAGTTCCTTCCTTCTTCAGCCTCGCCCCATGTTTAATGAGTATGCCTCGGATTACACACTTATGAGTTTCCCAAAAGGTGCTTGGTGAAGCCTCTGGGGTAGTATTGTCTGAGAAATAATCTCTCACTGCCTGCATCACTTCTCTGGAGATGATTTAGTCCTCCAGGAGTGAGGCATTTCATTTCCAATGCCACTGCCGAGAAATTGGAGTCGGCATAGAGATTGTAAGTGTGAATATGGCCTGGTCTGAAAAAGTAATAGAGGCTATGTCTGCTGCCTGAATAAGCGGTAGGTCCTTGTTTCCTATAAAGAAGTAGTCGATTCTGGAATAGGAATTAGGTACCCGAGAGTAATATGAGTAATCTTTATCATTTGGATGGAGTAACCTCCAAGAATCTGTCAGTTGGTGCTCATGTAGAAGTCGTTTAAGTCTATGCAGCGCTGCTAACGAGCATGCGTACAAGCTCGATGAGGTGTCAAGATCAGGGTCCAGGGTAACATTGAAGCCCCCCATCAGCAAACCCTCAGCAAATTCTCCAACCTGCTCCAGAAAGTCCATTAAAACTGTCCCCTGATTTGCATTCGGGAGATACATCGAGGCAAATGTGAAAAGCTACAATGCAATCTGTCCCTTAACTAATAACATTCTTATCTGTTGGTCACAATGGGAGTCTACAGACTCCCAGGTTTTAGAGGAGGACTTGAGGATGCTAGTACCCCGGGATCTCGGACCAGGTGTGCGGCTGTGGTAGGCATCTGGAAACCAGTAACTGGTCAGCTTAAATGGTTTGAGGGTGCTGAGGTGTGTCTCCTGAAGGAACACTATCTTTATGTGTTCCTTTGGTAGGAAATTAGCTACTCTAAATCTCTTACCCGGGCTATGTAAGTCCTTGATGTTGATGGATTCACAGCGCAGCTCTACGATGCTGACGAGGTCATCTCGGGGACGGGGGGAGGGAGGTGCAAGGAATAAGACTCAAGGGAGAGAAGAGATAGAGAGGGAGAGAGAGGGGTAAAGACAAGGAGGTGTGATGTAGAAAAATGAGGTGAAGAAGGAGCGTATAGAAAATTAGAGAGTAAAAGGATTAAGTAAGTTTAGTATGTTCTCTACTAATTGGTGAAAAGCTAGAGGACACAAGAAAAAACCCAGTAGCTAATCCCTGGGTATAAACCAGAGGACGTCTGATCCCCGTTGAAGTGGGGAGAGACCCGGACAATAATCCTGCTGGGGGTGTGCGGAAACTATGTAGCAGCTTTCACAAGCATGCAGATGATGATTATAAAAATGTCAATATAGGGTAAACACTCCCCATTGTAAACTTGGATAGGTAATAACGGTCATACCCTTCTCTCAATTTGTTAGAAGTGAGTTGGAAAGGTTATAGTAGGCTACAGCAGACCACAATGCTAATTGAATGGCATTCCCGCTGACTGTCCAACACTTTAGAAAGACAGTACGGAAAGTGATTAAGTGGTATCGCGAGGAACATGGACCAAGCTTCAAGTGAGACTGCATCTGCATCCCTTGCATTTAGTAAGGTTGGGAAGGGCATCTTCTTCTGTCTCCTTGGGGCCGGGGTGTGGGAGGTCCAGCAGCAACCAATTGGGGATCAATATTGAGGTGGTGTCCAAGAATTTAAACAACTCTGGCAATTCCTCATGGTTTTTAAGGAAAAATTGGGCATCTCCCTTTTTAACAATAAGGTGGAAGGGATGTCCCCACCTGTACGTGGCCTTGAGGTCTTTGATACAGTGCAGGAGCGGGGCAAGCAGGCGTCTCATGGCTAGCGTGTGCTTAAAAAAAAAAAAAACCAGAGATTTCCTTAAACTGATCAACTGAACAAACAAAATCTTCCAATATGAGGACCTGATCCCTCCAGTAAAGCGTGCTGCAAGCCACAAGGATAAATTTTTTACTAAATGCAAAACCTCAAGACATCTCAAAGGTGAGCATTTTTCAGTTACCTCACCCTGTTTTAATAGAGATACTGTACTTAGATCTGTGCCGTTCCTTTTTCCCCTCTTCCCCAGAAGCTAAGAGACAGCTTTACTAAAGTATGGCTAGCGTGTGGGCGGATACATCAGCAAAGAGCCGGACCTCCACCTCCTCTATGAAAAGTCTACCATATGACCAGGCATGTTGTAAAATGGCCTCTGTGTAGTAGTGTAGCCTACACAGGATGTCTCGGCCTGAGAAGATGGTTGGCATGATACTCTGTGGACTTTGTCAATTAATCCAAAGATGTCTTTTTGTGTGGTGTTACCTAAGGAAGGGGTTTACCCGAAATGCGTAACAAACCACCATCTGACTTCTAACAGTATGAGTCAATGGATTCCTTGGGACGGGAGTCCAGTCCATGATTCCCATTTCTCCTATACACCATTAGATTGTTCAGCACGTGGACAGGCTGCTGCAGACCGTATAGCTTGACATCTACAGTTGTCACAGGTTTATGAGGGGGTTGTGACGTCTAACAACCTGAACAGATGAGCAGTTCTAACAACTTGTTATTGCACCAAATCCCACGGATAAACACTATTGTGTGCCTTTCCTTTTTAGTGCTTTGTTCTGAGCTGTCAATCACAAAGACCAAGTCCAAGGGTTTCTGTGAAACCATATTAAATATCTCAGAAACCTTATAAGGTAGAGAAGTTGTCCGGGATACCCTCTGGGACGCCGCGCAGGCGAATTTTGTTGCGCCTCCCACTGTTCTCCTGGTCATCTAATAGCAGCGCCATTTGCTGCATATGAGTTTGGGTTTCTGAGAGGTTGTTTTCCAAATTAGCAATTTTGGTAAAGAGAGATGATATAGTGTCCTCCAAGGAAGATTGTGCGGGTGTCCAAAATATCTATGTCACTGCGCAGGGAGGAGACAGCTCTCTCTTGCAGGCTTCTAGTCTAGCCACCGTAGTGTCTAGATCCTGTTTGGGGGTAAGGTAACGCTTTTATTAAGTCAAAGAGGTTCTGTGAGCCAACAAAGGTGCTGGAGGAGTTATCAGAGTGCATGGCTGTAGGGGCTCTCCTCTCAGGGCATGGTGTTGCTGTCCCCTCATATCTCTCATATGTGCTCTGAGAGCATGCAGTGGGGCCTGAGACCTGTGGGATTCCCTGTGTTGCTGCCAGGACCTGCCCCTCTCCCTCCTCATAACTTGTGGTTTTGGCCTACCTCTGCTGTGTGTGCTGGGCTCGGTCTACTCTCCCCGCTGCCATCTCTCCCTCTCCCCTGATCCCATCACACTGTGCACCGCAGGAACTGCTGCCGGCGCCATTATGGAAGGAGCCGCGGCCCCGTCCTTCCACTGAGGAATAGCCACTCCAACGCCGATCCTCTCCTATCCGCCAGTCCCAGTGGATTGCAGGAGGTGGATCTTCTGCCCCTGGGCATTTTGTAAGAGTAGGTGACTCTCTGTGCCCCGGATAACGTGCAGGATGAGGAGCTCTTGCAGAAAGCTGCCTCACGCCACCACAGCTAGGCCACGTACCCGTGTTTTTCTCTTTAATTCCTGTTTATAATTCCCACTCTTGGGCCCATACACACAATGAGAGAACACCAATAAATGTATCCTGTCACTTTGTACATGCAGTCCAATTGTTGGACAGCAGGGTATAAAGAAAGGAGAAGAAAGGAAAAGCTGAGTAAAATAATATATAGGTAGCAAAAGATTAAATATAGCTGTAGCATATATTTGTATTGTATCACTCAAAGCCCTAGTTTTGTTATGTATAGTATTGTTCAAAATAATAGCAGTCCAATGTGACTAACCAGATTTTTCACTGTTTTGTTATAAATTATATTATCCAATGTCAAACAATTTCCCCAGTTGTTGCAGTAGATTCTTAGAAAACCAACAGACTCAGGCATTCATGATCTGCATGTTTTTGAAAATGTTATTTGAATAATTAGGTAATTGAAAAAGAATGTGTTCAAAATATCAGCAGTGTGGAGTTCAATTAGTGAGGTCAATCATTCTGTAAAGAGACAGGTGTAAATCAGTGGCCCTTATTTAATATGAACCCAGCACATGTTTTACATGCATTCTGCCTTGAAAGCCTGAGAAATATGGGTCGTTCGAGACTTTGTTCAGAAGAACAGTGTACTTTAATTAAAAAGTTGACTTGGAGAGGGTAAAACTTACTAAGGGCCATGCCAGGTTCACCCCTAACAGCCCCGGACTGGATCAGCACACAGAATCGAAGGGCTAATATGCCCTCCAGTCCGGTGTCAGCCTGCCGCAGCTGCCCTGCTGATTATTCAGGACAGTGGCTCGCAGAAAATACTTGAAGAGGTCGTGTTGCTACACAAGATGCCTAAGAGTTTTCACAGACAATGACTGAAACAGTACGAAATCTGTTCATCAACAAATGAGTATGGTGGCACGCAATCTCAAGACCTTATCGGATAGAATACTTATAGGGGTACATAAAACAATTCTATTTCTGAGGCAAAGCCAACAAACGAAAATAAATTGTGCAGATGCAGTCAAAGCATCTAGGCTGGAATAACAGATGACAGACGTTAGTTGACTATGCAACATAGATGTAAAGTAGTTCTAAAAAACTGTGCTTATAAAACTAAAAATTAGGTTAGTGATTTACAGGAATGTGTGATGCAGCGGCTAGCTGCCTTGCAAATACCTATGCTGGGACTGCTAGTTCAGCATGGTTCAGTAAGGCATTATGCTGGGACTTGAGCTCCTACAGGTGCAGATAATGCATTACATGTGCTAGACTCCAGTTTGAAAAGCCATGGGAGTGTCTGACAAACTGGGATTCTCCCGTGGGTGTGTCACATTGGACATAGGCTGACTCCCTCCTGGTCACATGGGCTGTGAGGTCAGCACAGGTCTTGTTCCTCTGGGTTGAGAGGAGCCTTATGGCCAGACACAGAGGGTTTGGAGCTCCAGAACGTGTGGGATTCCTGGCAGAACCTGGAAGGGGCTTGTTCTGGGCATGTTGGTGCAGTTGCGGTCCGGGAAGCCTGCCTTCTATGGTAAGGCTTGGAAGTAGCTGGCGACCTGATGTGGCACGTGGAGAGGAGACCTTGGGGACGCCTCGAGTAACCTGGAGCTCAGGAAGCTTGAACCTGGTCTAGGCCTGGATTAGGCCGTAGTCCATGTGGCCGGTGAGAGGCAGCAGCTTCTGTAACAATGGATTAAGGTCAGTGGGCATAGTGGCACTGTCATGGACTAAATTTAACGGGCCATGTGGGGACACTGCCATTGAGAGAGACTGGGAGTGTCTCATGTGTCCTGTTTATCAAGGACTATGCAAACACTACCAGGCAATTGGAAACAGGCTGGAATTGTTCCATTAATGTGTGAACTGTGTGACCATTACAAGCGTTTTAAGACATTTATTAATAAACTGCGGGAACATTGTGTTGCTTTAAGAACATGACTGGTTGCATCAATTCCGCTCCCAAGCATGTCTTCTGTGTACCCTGGTTTGCGCTACCTCACAAATGCTAAATCCTAAAAAAAAGTACATATTTTGAGTTTGTAAAAACAAATGCAGACACTGCTATTTTTTGAACGTCCCAATGTTCATTTTTTGTTATTTTCTCTAAAATAGTTAAAAATTATACACAGTTCTTTTCATGTTTTGATTTTTGAAAATAGTGTGCAATGTTCCCAATGCATGGAAATAAAAACTAGTATAAAAATTCTGGGTTTAACTCATGTTTTTGAACACACAACTTATTTTGACCACAACTGTACACTGTGTGCAGAATTATTAGGCAAATGTGTATTTTGATCACGATACTTTTTATACATGTTTCCTACTGCAAGCTATATAGGCTTGAGAGCCAACTACCAATTAAGTAAATCAGATGATGTGATCTATGTAATGAGGAGGGGTGAGGTGTAATGACATCAACACCCTATTAAGGTGTTCTAATTATTAGGCAAATGCCTTTCATTAGGCAAAATGTTTCAGAAGAGAGATTTGACAGGCTCTGAAAAGTCCAAAATTGTCAGACAATCAAGCGTTTCATGGCAAATAGCCAACAGGGTCGCAAGAAGCGAGTTGGGCAAAAAAGGCGCAAAATCTCTGCCCATGAATTGTGGAAAATCAAGCTGAAGCTGCCAAGATGCCATTTGCCAACAGTTTTGCCATATTATATAGCTGCAACGTTACTGGAGTATCAAAAAGCACAAGGTGCTTTTTGATACTCAGGGACATGGTCAAGGTAAGGAAGGCTGAAAAACGACCACCTTTGAACAAGAAACATACAGTGCTGTGCAAATTAATTGGGACAAAGCATTTTTGAAAGTAAAACTGTAAGTTGGTTACCAATCAGTGATTCAAACCAGTTTTAACTGCTTTCAACAGGTGTGAGTGTACAAACCCTTGAGTAACAAAATGTGGTTTGACTGGTTTTAGTCAGAAAATAACAGCTAGCTGCCCCCTCAACTTCAGTTGAGAGCTTGTTTCTGTGAGGAGTGGTTTAGTGTACTTTTTCTCTCAGTGTGATTCGTGCCTGTAAAAATAGATGTTACTCCACGGAAGAGGTCTAGAATTATTACTCTTAATGAACATACAAAGTCTGACTGTAAGAGAAATCGCTTCCACCATTGGTATTGGAAAATCTACCATTTCAAGAATAATTTGCACACACAATGAAAATGGATTGTTTTCTCCAAAACGAAGAGTGAAATGTGGAAGAAAAAGGAAAACGACACCAAGAACTGATAAAACACTTATCAGAAATAGTTAAATGAATACAAGAAAAACTTGCTTTGTCCCAATTAATTTGCAAGCACTGTAAGATAAAAGATCAAGACTGGCCAAGAAACATCTTAAGACTGATTTTTTAAAGATTTTATGGACTGATGAAATGAGAGTGACTCTTGATGGGCCAGGTGAAGGGCCAGAGGCTGGATCAGTAAAGGGCAGAGAGCTCCACTCCGACTTAGATGCCAGCAAGGTGGAGGTGGTAGGTATCTGGTATCATCAAAGATGAACTTGTGGGACCTTTTCTAGTGTCAGTTGGTAAAATCAGATGTACTGAAGTCGGTATCGTTCAAGAAAAACATGATTTTCATGCAGGACAATGCTCCATCACATGCATCCAACTACTCCACAGCGTGGCTGGCCAGTAAAGGTCTAAAAGAAGAAAATATGACCTGCCTTTTTCACCTGATCTGAACCCCATAGAGAACCTGTGGTCCCTCCTAAAATGTGAGATCTACATGGAGGAAAACAGACACCTCTCGGAACAGTGTCTGGAAGGCTGTGGTGGCTGCTGCACGCAATGTTGATCGTAAACAGATCAAGCAACTGACAATCTATAGATGGAAGGCTGTTGAGTGGCCTCATAAAGAAAGGTGGCTATATTGGTCACTAATTTCTTTTTGTGTTTTGTTTTTGCATGTCATAAATGTTTTTTTCTAAATTTTGTGCAGTTATATTAGTTTACCTGGTGAAAATAAACAAGTGAGATGGAATATATTTGGTTTTTATTAAGTTGCCTAATAATTCTGCACAGTAATAGTTACCTGCACAAACAGATACCTCCTAAGATAGCCAAATCTAAAAAAAAAACAATCCAACTTCCAAAAATATTAAGCTTTGATATTTATGAGTCTTTTGGGTTGATTGAGAACATAGTTGTTGATCAATAATAAAAATAATCATATAAAATACAACTTGCCTAATAATTCTGCACATAGTGTATAGAATTCAGTTGGCGGTCCTACTGAGTGACCGACAGCTATTTCTACATGCACGGTTATACAGGGAAGACTTAGGCTACCTTCACACACTGCTTCTTTTTTTGCGCGCGCTTTAGCCCACGTATTGTGGCTGTGCAAAAAAGCACAAAAAAAGAAGCAGTGCTTTTCACACAGCACGCTTTTTTACAGGCTCGAAGAGAAGTGATGTCACAGAGGAGAGGAATCCTGGTTCCTCCTCCCCTCTGTGACATGTCTGCCAGCCCCCATTTGATTTCGCAGTGTATTAATATACACTGCAAAATATAAATTAAAGAAAGCCAGATTTATTAAAAATAATTAAAAATGAATACTTACTCTCAGGTAGGTGTTCTGGGAGCCAGGAGCCGGCACAACTGCAGGAATTGACCTGCAAGAACCTTACGTGATATCATCGGGGCAGTGTGATTGGCCGCTTGCGGTCATGTGATATGCCGTCATATGACATCACATATCACATGACTGCGAGCGCCAATCACAGCGCCCGATGACATCATGCAAGGTCCTGGCAGCTCTTAACCTGGGGTTTTCTCTCGTTCCTGGTAACCGGCACAGCTTCGGACGGGTAAGTATTTCATTTTCATTATTTTTAACACATTTGCTTAACTTTTATTTGGGTTTTGCATTATATATGAATACACTGCAAACCCAAATGGGGCGGTCACACATGTCACAGAGGGGAAGAGGAACAGGATTCTTCCTCCCCCTCTGTGACATCAGATCCAGCAGCGCCGACCCCTATGGGAGAAAGCGCGGGTGTCGGTGCGTAAATAATTGACATGTCAATTCTTTTTACACCCGCGCTTTCTCCCATAAAAGCGTTGCGTATTTTTATGCTGTGTCTGTACGGCAAGTGAATTTCCTATTCACTTTGCCGGCAGACACAAAGGCACATTGCGCATATTTGAAAAGCGCGTGCAAAAAAGCGCTCAAAAAAGCACAATGTGTGAATGAAAGAAAAGGACTTGCCCATGGTATTCAAAATATGCAAAAATTAAGATAGCAATGAATTAAATACAAGTTTTTTTTAAACTGTTCCTACATAACTGTATATTATTTTGAGCAGCTCTCTTTTCTCTATAACCTCATGACTGCAGACCAGACATAAGTTCTCAAAATTAAAAGCTTCCATTAAAACTCAAAACTAATGAGTGCATTTGTTTGTAGCATCAGTGCATGGCAATTATTGGAATTATTTTATTTTACCTACAGTGATTAAAATCTATGAATGAAATTTCCCAAAGAAGGAACTGATGGCATACCGTACACCATGTAAGCATATTCAGTAAGTCAAATACTCTTATTAAAACTTTTGACTAAATACAATTTCCCAGACAAAGCATATCTGCGAAACAAACGTCACGTGAAAGTGGCTATCTGGCTTCTGAGTGTACTCTGGTAATAATATGTCTATGCTATTCCATGCTTTGGGACATGGTTGTTTTCAAATGTTTTTAATCCCGGATGACTGCGGTTTCTACATGCCACTTTGGAATTACTAACCTATACTTTTCAATACAGCACTCTCCAATCATACAGCTTTTGTTTGGTTGATTTCTTACTCCCACGATTTGTGTTTTTACCCATATTTCAGTAAGTATGTACCATATATGTTTTTCCAAGATATAAACAAAAAGTGTGAATTCTTTATCTCCACTCATTGTCCTACACGAATTGTTCTTTATGCGTGACAATTACTTAAGCCTATCAAATCTTTAAATAACTAAAACAATACACTTTTTTTCTTTTTATATTTCTCCTAATTGTGTTTCAAGTTTTATGTGACAAAATCAGCCTTTTGAAAGTAATCGCTAAGAATTTTCATAATGTTGGGGGTCACATTTTTCTTTTTTCATTGGACTCTATGATCTCATAGCTGGCATGTGTTTCCAAATGCTGTCTCACAAGTTTTCTAAATGCAGGCCAAGTATATCCAAGCTACTTCTCATTTCATTGTAACTGATTTCTAAAGACGCTTTTCACTTTAGACAATCTCTTTCAGCTTTTTATTGAAAAATAGTTAATAGTCACATATATCCTGGGCTTATAGTCAAGGTAGATAATCCTTTCTCAGTCCCTAGCTTTGTGGGATGACACAGAGATTCTGGTACACACACACTGAGGCATCCATAGACATTGCCCATCTTATGCGGAATAGTCTATTTCATGAGGAACAAAAGCTCACTTTGGCCTTGAAACATGCCACTTTTCTTTAATTCTTTGCCTTCACATTTACTGTATGATTGATTTAAAATAGTCCCAATACTTTGGTTTCTCTACTTATACTAATGCTCAAGGAGTAACAGTATTTAAATATAGGGTTAGCAGCTTTTTTCTTTTTATATTCTGTAGACTGTGATTTACCTACAAAATGCCAATATAAGTAGAGGTAAGAAATCTCGTTACAACAAAACACCCAAATTAAAGGGGTTGTCCACTATAAGGTAAAATAAAAAAAAAGCCTACACTCACTTCCTGTGCTGGTGCTGTTCCAGCCTTGTAAATAATCGTGTTCCCAGAGGCTCACATGACATTGTGACGTCATGTGAGACCTTCGTCCATTCACCACCAGCTCCTCTCTCCTCGCCTTAGAACACTGGAGCAGTCAACAGGAAGTGAGCGTCATCCACAGCACTCACTTACTGTGGATTAACTCATTTGTCCTAAGACGGGCAGAGAGGAGCTGGCGATGATTGGATGTGGGGCTCGTATGACATCACAATGTTACGTGAGCCTCGGAAACTAGAGTACCAAAAATGCTGGAACTGCATCAGCATTGGAGGATAGTATACAATTTTTTATTTTACCCAGGGAAGACATATGGAATCAGAAGGGGTTGCCCTAAAAATGGACAACCTCTTTAAATATAGGCTGTGTCTTGGCAAAAACAAATCAAGGAAGAGGTTATCTTGTACATATCAATTCTGCATCAGAAGTTGCTATGGTCATGCTGTCTATCTGACTCCTGCAATCCAGCAGAAGGATCAACTGAGTTCCCGGCATGGAAAACTAGTACTGTGAAATCAGTTGAACCTGCTTTCGGATTGCAGTACTGCTGTGCCGTCATGTCCTACAATCCAGCAGTGGGGTCACCTGAGTCCCTGGGAGACCTTAGTGACTCAGTGAGTGATATCACCGCTTCTTGCGGCAATCCATGTGATTCCAGAGACTGCAGCAAAAGGATATTTGTTCCATCACTGCAGTTTCTGGATGAAGCAGAGCCAGACCTTGACTGGCAATTTAAAAAAAAGTGTGGGCCTTGCCCTATTTTTAATTATATATTTAAATACTTAAAGAAAAAATTGGCTCCCCTGTATATTTGATTGCCAGCCAAGGTAAAACCAGGGTGTGGTAGCCATAGCTTTCTGCTTTATCTGCACCGAATATCAATAATACGGTGAAGCCCTACATACATTTTTTATTATTTATTTTTACAACCCTATGACGGCAGGCTTGTTGCCAATAGCAACAATGGGTGAGGGGCGCAACAGCCAATCACGGACGCTGTCACAGAGAGTGGGTTTCTGTGATTGGCTTTTGGAGCCAGTGCAGTGAATAGTTAATGAGTGGACCTAGAAGTACAAGCGAGTGGTCCTTAATGAGTATGACACTGATGTTAATCACTGTTCTGCTTAATTTACAGCCCCCCAGCTGCCAATTTTATAAGGCTATGTGCTCACGGTCCGAAGGATTATTCCTAATTTTTTTTTACCATACAGTCAACGCCTAAATTGGAGTTCCTTCTGCACACTCAAAACTAAGGAATTAATTTACTCACATTACACAATAAGTGCTAAAAACAGAAGGTAAAATTATGCCAAGTGAAGTAGTGTAAGAAAAGGACATAGCTTAAAGGGTTTGCCTTGTAAAAGTGATTTTAAAGCAAGTACTATATAAAGGTAACCTGCAGTATGGCACCAAAGAGGTCATTTAATTCATGGAAAATATGTTTCTGTACTAAAGCGGTGAACCCATTGTTAACCAAATCGCTCAGTTGTTATGATGCAAGGAAAAATCCATACTTACATTCCCCACTTGATTTGTGAATGCTTGATGGAGTTGTAAGCCTGGTTAAAATGCATGCAGAAATGGAGCGTTTAATAAATTGTTCTAACATTGCAATTATCATCGGTCTTTGTAAAGGATCAATAAGATTACTACAGAACACAATGTGTCCACAAATAAATCTCTGTCATCGTGACATTGTGAAGAACAATCTTTAAATGTGAAGTTAGAGGAAAAAAAAAAGCTTAGAACTGAAAAATAATTGACAAAATTCACTAAGAGGTTATGCTACGCAATACGTAATTTTGTAGTGACAACGTGTAAAGCTGGGCAGAAAAAATACATATTTACTCTGCGATGTTCACAAAATAACAATTAAAAATCATTTCAGGACACCAAATCTTTTTTCTATGTATCTGAGAAAGATAATTTAAAAAATATCAAAAATGTTTGTCTGTATTTTACAAAAAGTAATAAACATAACAGAAGATAACAGGCCAGGATGCCACAAAGAATGGCTACTCGAGAAAAAAAAACATTAAAGGAACCTTCGACCCAAGGACTAAAAAGTGATGTATACTTTGTGCCCTCTACTTGGCCCTGGCGACCTTCCTAGCTGATATCATGACCTCTTTCTCCTGCAGCCATGATGGCTACTGTACCGGAATGGGGAGTACAATGGAAAGTCTGACAATCCTCCTTCCCGCCCACCTTCTCTATGATGTCGATAGGCCAGGGCCAATGAGGTCATGACAAATGTATGAGGTATCGAGAAAGGGGAGGGTTGGCTCCACCACCTAATATCACTGGGCTCCCGAGCTGCTGGAAATGGTGGCTTGCCTTCAAGTTATATAATTAAGTGAAACCAGCGCCATCGATACGGTTATTCCTCTTTATTCAGTGAACATCTGGGGATGTTTGTGTGCTTTTAATCAGTGAATAAAGAGGAATAACTGCATCGATGGCGCTGGTTTCACTTAATTATATGACAAATGTATACTCACTTATTTTGATCCCAAGGTGGAGGATCACTTTAAAGTGACATGACCCACTTCAGTTATATTTTCTGGAACTGGAGTAAAGCTATTAACTAGGAAGGAAACAAGAGTGAACATTTACTAATTTAACACTAAGACATTAGCATAAAATAAAGTCCCCTTTTTCTTTCTCTGAGAGCTTCATTTTTGCATTTTGCCCTCTAAGATCATGCGAGATTAAAATGCAGGACATAATTAAAACCTCAATGTTTTATATAGCCTGAGGTCGGTGGCATTCCTCGAAGCACTGCCATGCTCTGTACTCAATCCTTAAGAGATCTGCTCCTACTGCAGCCTGCTTTTGGAAACAGTGCTGATATAATCTTGGTCCTGTTCCTGGTGTCAGTAATAATTTATGAAAACATTAAATGCAATTCATGAAAAAATGAACACAGAGCTAGAATCTTTGCAACTTTGTTGCACAAAAGAGGCATAAGACTTGGAGTTTAAGTTGAAAGCAAAAATGCCATTTCAATAGGCGAGTACATATTTATACATAGTTTTGTCACATAAAAAGGGCTGAGACAAAGGGTAGGCAGAGATACAAGGCACTAACCTAAGGTGCTACCAGTGGCGTAACTACCGCGGTCGCAGCGGTCGCGGACTGCGACCGGCCCGCCCCCTGGGGGGGGCCCCGTGTCCCGTGCTGACAGCCGGCCGCCGCGACCGCGACAGCGCCGGCCGGAGAGGAGGGAGGACGGGAAGTGAGAAAGACCTCACTTCCTGCAGCTCTGCCCGCCCCTCCTCACTGCGGACCGCGAGACTGTGGATGCGCACGGCGGCCACGGTGAGCGTGTGTGTGAGGCTGAAAAATCTGTGACAGCACCCCCCCCCCCTGGTTCTTATGTGAGCGGGTAGGGAGGCTGGAGTGGGAGGGGTGCAACTTAAAATAAAACATTTTATCCCCCTAGTGCAGCAGAAGTGGTTAGTATCTGACTTACAAGTGCTAAGTCTCTGATCTGTCTGCACCACACTTTTTGCACTGCAGCACAGTGACCAGATGCAGGCAGATAAGTGAGCATTACAAGTACTGCGATCATTACCATGCTTAAAGTATCATTACAGTAGTAATGGTGGTTAGCCAATTGTTGAGCTACATGATAATTAACTGACTAATGAGCACTTCATACACTCCAATGCCCAATCAGCAGTGAGTGGAGCTTTGAGCTGATGTGACTGTGTCTTGCTGTGGGCCAGGGATTGCCCATAGGAAGAGCTGTAGTTTAAGCTGCTTGGAATTCCATGGGTTGAAGTTGGCTCAAGTGAGTTATGGGGGAGGGGAGGACTTTCTTGTTTGCTATTATGTCATACACTCCCTCTTCGAGTCTTGATCACACAACTTTTGTGAGTAGCCCTGGTAAGAAGAGCAGACATGGATACTCATACACCAGTGGGAAAGGGGGGGGGAAAGAGATACATACCCTTTTTCTCAGAGAATAAGCCCCCCCCACCCCTGAAAATAAGGCATACCTTTTATTTTCTTTGAAGAACAGCATTCCATTGATCAGAAGACCAGGGCATGCAGCTCTGACCCTTCCTCCAGCCCCCACAGCTATTGTCCCAATGCCACTGATGTATGTAGTCAGGCACTGCTCTATTCTTGCTGCCCACTGCCTCTGTCCCACCCAAATACAGGCTGGTCGGCGAATGAGGTCAGCTTCTGGCTGTGATTGGCCACCTGGGTGACTTGACCTGTGATTGCTGCCTAGCGGCACCGTATACATGCAGCATCAGTGGAAGGGAAATGAGATTATAGGGATATTGTATTGGGGGCTGCAAGGGGATGATGGATATATCTTATTCGGGATTTCAAGGGGATGATATAGATACTGTATTGGGGGCTGCAAGGGGATGGTGGGGATACCATATTGGTGAATGCAAGCGGATGATGGGAATATCTTATTGAGGGCTGCAAGGAGATGATGGGGATACTGAATTGGGGGCTGCAAAGGGATGATGGGGATACTGCATTGGGGGCTGCAAGGGGATGATGGAGATACCATATTGGGGGCTGCAAAGTGATGATAAATGTTAATTTTTTTGTTCAACAATAAACATGAATTCTTCTTCATGGACAAATAAGACACCCCCTGAAAATAACACATGGTGCATCTTTGGGAGCAAAAAATAATATAAGAAGCTGTCATATTTTCAAGGAAACAGGGTAAGATAAGCTGGACACAGGATGATACTGTCAAGTAGATGGGTGATGAACTGATTGCAATAGTGTGTTGAGTGTGCTTGATGTGAAAATACAGAATGGGGTAAAGTGGAAGCCATGGATGTAAGTATATGGACTATAAGGTAAGGGAACATAAGGCCCTTTCTGCGGGAAAGCTTTGGCTGTCAATATCCAGTTTTGGGGATATCTGGGTGTCACTATGATGGGGTAAGGGGAGCTCGCTATTACTTATAACTATCCCTAATAGCCAATGTGGCTCTCAAGATAAAGGTAATGTACCACTGGTCTTAAGGATGTTAATTATGTCCAGTGAGCTGGCATCAAATCATTGCCTGGGTATTAATGAAGTATTTGTGGTGCAAATCCTCTACTCCTATGATAGACACATCAACTCTTAATTGTGTATTTATTTCAGTAAAAACAAAAAACCTAGCATTATATATACTCTATTTACTATGGCTTCACCCCAGTTTCTCAAAGCTTATTGACAGACTGATGATGTTGAGGGACGTCACCAGGTGTGTTCACTCAATTCACTTAAACTGTGCGGATTCCAAATTACAGGTGTCAACATAGTGTAGGGACCATATTAGACTACTGCGTTTGCCATGTTGCCACTGTAGGGAAGTAGCAGCTGAAAAATACATCAATAATAGTTTTAATGACTATCACTTCACTGAGTTTGACATTTAAAAGATAGGATGTCGGGGATGAATATCGTTATTTATCCTTTGTGTCCTGTAAAGTGACTGGAAACAGTCTTGATAAGCCCTAAATCCCCCAATCGAAGTTTTAAATCCCACCCTGTCACAACTTATATCCTTTTTACTTTGAAAAATGATTGGTGAAAAGGGGAATACCCTGTTAGATGTATGGAACTGGAATAGTAGATAAGGTAAAAGGTCTATGTCGGTCTGATCCATGAAGTGGTGGGCCATGCTAATATTACTTATCCATCTCACCAATTTTTTTCAAAGGGTTGGGTGGGCACCATTTGCCTCATCTGCCTAGGGCACCAAAGTACCTTGAATCAAGTCTCTATGTGCTGGAGCAGTGGGGGACTTATACTGTAATTAATGTCTTTTTGGAAAGATGGAGGGGTTGTGGAGTATTTGTCTGGTATGGGTTATTTTTCACTTCAAGTATCTGAGGCTTCTTGTATATTCACATCTTGGTTCCCGATTATAAAAAGACTCATCTTCAGTGATGGATCCATGCAAATGCTACTGAATTGAAAGGGGTTCATCTGGGGTTTGTTGAGATTTCAGTCCAATAACATTAATTTTATTGCCAAGATAAAACACACACACATATCATTTCTGTTATACAATATACACACATCTATGTGTACAAAGACAATTCTAAATCATCTGCAGCAACCAAAAGAATTGGAGCTCTAGGTTTTACACAGAAAAGGAGAAACGGAGCCTCACTTTTGTTAATCAATACAAGATAATGGTTTCCTGACTTGCAAGCAGAATGTTGAATATTAAATACTAAGCACTTCCAAGCCTAAGATCGATATATAGAAATAACGTTCACCTTCTGTAGATATCACAGGGCTTACTCAAAGCTCTCTAGGCTGTCACATGCACAGTTGTCGTTACACAAAATAGAACAAACACTGATTCTCTATACTGGGCTGGAAACTTTAAGGGCTAAAAGATTAATCAGTGATCTGAAAAAGTAGTCTAAGGTGGGAAAAGGTAAATTTGGTAGAGATCGGCGTGTCTAGACATGAACTTATTAATAAATGTCAAGTCAATAGTCACATATTAGTCTTTCCTCGCAGCAGACCTAAAACAATGTAATAATGGCTGCAGAGAATAATAAAACTTCATTTAGTTGATTTTGTTTTCATATACCGTACTTTAGTTAAAGGAGATTTCACTATAGGTGTTTAATTTTTCCTCCTCCATATACCAACCAATCATAAGAAAACAGAAACACACTGAGGAACGCAGAATACAGGCAAGGAAGGATACAGGGAAAGAAAGAATACAGAGAAAAAAGAATACAGGCAAGGAAGGATACAGGGAAAGAAAGAATACAGAGAAAAAAGAATACAGGCAAGGAAGGATACAGGGAAAGAAGAATACAGAGAAAGAAGAATACAGGCAAGGAAGAATACAGGGAAAAAAGAACACAGAGAAAGAAGAATACAGAGAAAGAAGAATACAGGCAAGTAAGAATACAGGGAAAAAAGAAGACAGAGAAAGAAGAATACAGGCAAGGAAGGATACAGGGAAAGAAGAATACAGAGAAAGAAGAATACAGAGAAAGAACACAGAGAAAGAAGAATACAGAGAAAGAAGAATACAGGCAAGTAAGAATACAGGGAAAAAAGAAGACAGAGAAAGAAGAATACAGGCAAGGAAGGATACAGGGAAAGAAGAATACAGAGAAAGAAGAATACAGGCAAGGAAGGATACAGGGAAAGAAGAATACAGAGAAAGAAGAATACAGGCAAGGAAGGATACAGGGAGAGAAGAATACAGAGAAAGAAGAATACAGGCAAGGAAGGATACAGGGAAAGAAGAATACAGAGAAAGAAGAATACAGGCAAGGAAGGATACAGGGAAAAAACAATACAGGCAAGGAAGGATAAAGGGAAAGAGGAATACAGAGAAAGAAGAATACAGGCAAGGAAGAGTACAGGGAAAAAAGAAGACAGACAAGGAAGGATACAGGGAAAGAAGAATACAGAGAAAGAAGAATACAGAGAAAGAAGAATACAGGCAAGGAAGGATACAGGGAAAGAAGAATACAGAGAAAGAAGAATACAGAGAAAGAAGAATACAGGCAAAGAAGAATACAGAGAAAGAAGAATACAGGCAAAGAAGAATACAGAGAAAGAAGAATACAGGCAAGAAGGATACAGGGAAAAAATAATACAGGCAAGGAAGGATAAAGGGAAAGAGGAATACAGAGAAAGAAGAATACAGAGAGAGAAGAATACATATAAGGAAGGATACAGAGAAAGAAGAACACAGGGAAATAAGAATACAGGCAAGGAAGGATACAGGGAAAGAATAATACAGAGAAAGAAGAATACAGGCAAGGAAGAGTACAGGGAAATAAGAATACAGGCAAGGAAGGATACAGGGAAAGAATACAGAGAAGGAAGAATACAGGCAAGGAAGGATACAGGGAAAGAAGAATATAGAGAAAGAAGAATACAGGCAAGGAAGGATACAGGGAAAGAAGAATACAGAGAAAGAAGAATACAGGTAAGGAAGGATACAGGGAAAGAAGAATACAGAGAAAGAAGAATACAGGCAAGGAAGGATACAGGGAAAGAAGAATACAGAGAAAGAAGAATACAGGTAAGGAAGGATACAGGGAAAGGAGAATACAGAGAAAAAAGAATACAGGCAAAAAAAGAATACAGGCAAGGAAAAATACAGGGAATGAAGAATACAGGCAAGGAAGAATACAGGCAAGGAAGAATACAGTCAAAGAAGAACACAGAGAAAGAAGAACACAGAGAAAGAAGAATACAGAGAAAGAAGAATACAGAGAAAGAAGAATACAGAGAAAGAAGAATACAGAGGAAAAAAATACAAGCAAAGACGAATGCAGGGAAAATAGAATACATGGAAAGAGGAATACAGGCAAAAAAGAATACAGAGAAAAAAGAATACAGGCAAGGAAGGATACAGAGAAAGAAGAACACAGAGAAAGAAAAACACAGAGAAAGAAAAACACAGAGAAAGAAGAATACAGAGAAAGAAGAATACAGAGAAAGAAGAATACAGAGGAAAAAAAATACAGGCAAAGACGAATACAGGGAAAGAAGAATACAGAGAAAGACGAGTACAGGCAAAAAAGAAGACAGAGAAAGAAGACTATGCCCCCATAATAGCAATGACAGTCTTGTCTCCTCCCTGAAAAGTGTTGATATGTGCTGGAGCACAGCAGACCTGAGTATGATTAACTGACAACTCTGTTTCCATCTTTGACAGACTTACTACAAGTGTAATTTTCTCCTCTCATAGTGCCGCAATAACTTATTTCGCCCAATGGTCAATTACCGTATTTAAGAATGTGTTTCTTATACAGTATATTTCGAATACCAATATTGCTACCAAAAAAATGTCAGGGGTATTTTCTTTTAACATTCACTAAAACTGTTCAGCATATGTGGACATAATATGTACAAGTAAAGCCTATATGACCAACACATTAAGACTCAAGGTTCCTTTTCCCTTCAGCTCTCAAATGCGAATATTCAGAATACGCAATGAGACTCTATTATAGCTTAAATGCCAATATAAGGGCCCTTTCACATCAGCGTTTTTTGAAATTCGCGGCAGATGCGGTCAGCCGCGGTTTTTTTTCACGGCCGCACCTGCCGCAAGTGCAAAACCGCACTTGCCGCACCTGCCGCAAGTACGCCTATACTTTGCATGGAGTTTACCGAAACCGCGCCGCAAGTGCAGAATTTCAAAAAACGCTGATGTGAAAGGGCCCTAAGATAGTGGCTATAAATACAAAAAAACTACATTTATTACAATTAAGTGGCAAACTAAAGAACTTGTTCTCTTGACCTGGACCTGCCTTATCTATGTTTCTCCCAAGGTATAGATTGATTAAAGCATAACAACCTAAAAAATTTAGTATTTTCTAAACCTTTTTCTAATATGACATTCTAAACACTGTCGAAAATCATGTTCAAAAGAGAAACATACTCAACAAGCATGTAGCATTTCCTGCAGGGCCAGAGTGTGCTCCTTCACAATATATTACATTATGAACTGTGGTGCAGTCCAATTTCAAAGCTTTCTCGTATAATGGACAAATATTGCTTATCCCTGGTCTCTAAGTGCCGCACTGAAAAATGTCTCTCTCATTTCAGGGGCATATCACAAGAGCAGCAAAGAAACAAAATAGCAGTCAACAATGATTTAACAAAGGCTTAAGAAATATGTTTTCATACAGCACAACGTGTCCAGGGACTATTTAGAGAGAGTAGTAGTGTAGCTGGTGAGGAACCAGATGCGGGCTGTGGAGCATCTCTGGGGCCTTCATTTTACTTCAGAATTTCATACTCCATCTACTGCAATAGGTAGCAAACCATAAGCAGAATTCATACCGCTAACACATAGCAATTTACTCATAAGGGTTCAAACTGTTATACAGTAAAGCTCAAAATACAGATGAATCAACCCTTACTTTCTCAATAATTTCTTTAAGAAAACTAATTTTTATGAATTTACACTAAAAGGTAATCAGGTGATCTCTGTTTTATAGTTTTGTGTGTATATATATACATATATATACACACACACACACACACGTGTGTATATATATATCTAATATATAAAGCTGAATGTGTGTATGTATGTGTGTATATCCGGGATTGGCATCTACACCGTCGCAACTACAGCTACAAAAATTTGCACAGTCACACGTCTGGACCCCGGGAGCGTCATAGTCTATGTTGTGAGGCGAAATTATAACCCTGCGCGTTCCAGTTCACCAAACAATTTTGCCCCTATCTACATAATAGGAAAAAAGGTAAAGGAAACGTGTGGGAGGAAAATCGACAGCTGTCAGCTATAGAGACAAAATTTTGCACAGTCACACGTCTGGACCCCGGGAGCGTCATAGGCTATGTTGTGAGGCGAAATTTTAACCCCGCGCATTCCAATTCACCAAACAATTTTGCCCCGATCTACATAATGGGGAAAAAGTGACAGTTACCAGTTGACAGTTGTGAATGAGAGGGACTTAATGATAGCGCCAAAGACTAACAGCATATACCAGCATATAGTCACTAAGGTGGGGCCCCAACATGAGATATTCACCACACACAGGGACATGTATACACACCACACGCACACAAAGAGTAACAGCAAGTGTATAGTCGCTAAAATGCAGCCCCAACATTGGATAATCACCACGCACCCGAACTAACACACACCACAAAGACACACACACACCCCCAAGGGGACACACACACTCTATAGCGACACATGCACTCACCACACAGGGACGGACTCACACCACAAAGAGACACACACACACCACACAGACACCCCCCCCACAGGGACACACACGCATAGCCACCCTATAGGGACACATGCACTCACCCCACAGGGACACACATACCACAAAGAGACACACACACACCACACAGACCCCCCCACAGGGACACACACACATACACACCCTATAGGGACACATGCACTCACCCCTCAGGGACACACACACACCACAAAGGGACACACACAACACAGATACACACACACACCACAGACCCCCACACAGGGGCGCACACACATACACACCCTATAGGGGCACATGCACTTACCCCACAGGGACACACACACACCACAAAGAGACACACACAACAGAGACACACACCACACAGACCCCATCCCACAGGGACACACACATACACACCCCAGGGACACACACACCACACAGAAAGACACAGATGTGCACAAATCACCTCACACAACTCGCCTCATACGTGTGCTATCTTTATTTTCCAAACATAAACATCTGATTAAAAACAGCCAATGTGCAACACATGTGCCATATAGGGAATTAAGGCGGATGTCAGTCACATGAGCTGTCTATTATGTGTATGTGTGAGGTAACATATACTGCCCGGTCAGGGGGACGGTTTACTATTGGCTGGAGATTTATTAGGCTGCCTATAGCAATCAATCACAGCTCAGCTTCTATTTTCCTACAGGTCATTAATATGACATATTCAAATTGTATTTTGTTATAGCTAACAGCAGTTATTTATTAACCCGGGCGTAGCCGGGTACTACAGCTAGTATATATATATATATATATATACACACACACACACACACACACATATATGTGTATATATATCTATACACATACATACATACACACACTGCTATTTTCTATTTTTCGGGCTATAAGACGCACCCAGATTTGAGAGGAAAAAAATAGGGGGAAAAAATTAGGAAAAGATGTGGTTATAATTAATTGTTATGGAGGGGGCATCTGCTGCTGACACTGTTATGGGAGTAATGTCCCCATCCCTGGCCCCGCCCAGGGTAATATATTTCCCCCATCCTGATATATAGCTTCCCATCCTGATATATAGTCTTCCATCCTGGTGAATAGCCTCCCATCCTGGTATATAGCCTCTCATCCTGGTATATAACCTTCTATCCTGGTATATAGCCCCTCATCCTGGGATATTGCACCACCCAACCTGGGATATTGCACCCCCATCCTGCGATATTGTAAATCCCCATCACTGTGTATGCCCCCATGCTGGGATATTACAGCTCCACCATCACTGAATATGGCCCCCATCCTGGGATATTGCAGCCCCCCATCACTGAATATGGCCCCATCCTGGGATATTGCAGCCCCCCATCACTGGATATGGCCCCAATCCTTGGATATTGCAGTCCCACATCCAAATCTCAGACTCTTCAATTTCCAGGACTCTGACTCCAACTATGACTCAGGCTTTTAATTATTATTATGATACAATAATAAAGCAATTTAGATAGAACATAATAGTTCATAATACCGTATATACTCGTGTATAAGCCGACCCGTGTATAAGCCGACCCCCCTACTTTTGCCCCAAAAATCTGGAAAAACATATTGACTCGTGTATAAGCCGAGGGTGGACCCCAGCACAGGTATACAGCCCCCAGCAGTGTGGTATACAGGCCCCCCCCAGTGGTATACAGGCCTCCCCAGTGGTAGTATACAGCAGCCCCAATGGTAGTATACAGCAGCCCCAGCAGTAGTATATAGCATCCCCAGCAGCCCCAGTGGTAGTATATAGCAGCCCCAGTGGTAGTATATAGCATCCCCAGCAGCCCCAGTGGTAGTATATAGCAGCCCCAGCAGCCCCAGTGGTAGTATATAGCAGCCCCAGCAGTAGTATATAGCAGCCCCAGTGGTAGTATATAGCAGCCTCAGCGGTAGTATATAGCAGCCCCAGCAGTCCCAGTGGTAGTATACAGCAGCCCCAGTGGTATACAGGCCCCAGCAGTATATACAGCAGCCCTGGGGGTATACAGCAGCCGCCAGGGGTAATACAGCAGCCGCCAGGGGTAATACAGCAGCCCCCAGGGGTAATACAGCAGCCCCCTGGGAGTAATACAGCAGCCCCCTGGGGGTACACAGCAGCCCCCTGGGGGTACCCAGCTGCCCCCAGGGGGTACCCAGCAGCCCCCTGGGGGTACCCAGCTGCCCCCAAATGCTGGCACTCACCCCCCTCCTGCTTATTTTACCATCCCGGTCTTCTGATCAGCGCCGCTCCTTGGTGCTCCGTCCTCCGTCCTCGCTGCATCCGGGATCTCCGGCCGTCGCCCGATGACGTCATATGCCTGCGACGGCCGGGGATCCCGGATGTAGCTGGACGGACGGAGCACCGAGGAGCGGCGCTGATCAGAAGACCGGGATGGTAATATAACCAGCGGGGGGGGCCCTTACAAGGGCGGACAGTGCCAGCATTTGGGGGCATATATGAACTGCTTCCCCCTGCCGCTGATTGACAGGGGGAAGCAGTGCATATATAATGAGCGGCCCCACGTGACGGGGCCGCTCATACAGCAGCCTCCCCCCGCCTCCTGCAGCCTCCACAGCCCCGGACACAGCCCCCACCCGTATTGACTCGTGTATAAGCCGAGGGGGAGACTTTTCAGCCCAAATTTTGGGCTGAAAAACTCGGCTTATACACGAGTATATACGGTAATAGTATTCTGAATATTCTGCATTGAACTACTGATCCCAATTTATTATATATTTTAGGAGTCAAAGTCAGTTCATTTTATTCCGACTCCACTAAATTGGACTCTGACTCAGACTCCACAGCCCTGCTAGACGCACACGTAGGGAGAGACCTTTCAAATCAGGGCATCAAGTAGGGAGAAGCCATCGGGGACCCGCTTGTCTAACTAGTCTATAGTGTGGCTAAGCGCATGAAACTATGTTTTACTCTGAACCACCACAGCATTTCAGAGTCAAACACGCTCTGGCTGTATTGGCAACAGATTAGGCAGCATGTATCAGCTGTCAGGTTCCTTTGAAAACATAGGTGGTGATACTCCATTGGAATAAAGTTAGGTCATGTCACTAACCCCTTCAGGACCAAGGGCGTATATGTACCTTTAAGTATAGAGTAAAATAAATGATGTGATTCAAAAGTACAACTTGTCCAGCAAAAAAGTCCTCATATGTCTATATTGACGGGAAAATAAAAAAGTTATGGTTCAATGAAGAAGAGGAGGGAAAAACGAAAAGCGGAATATCACCCGGGGGTGAAGGGGATAAATAGCATAGTCAATGTTGTCAGAACAAAACCCCAAAAATATAAGTGGATTTTTTTTTAAAGTTCTCACTTTAAAGAGTTAAAACGTTTATTGTGTGCACCCTTAGGGTTGCGTGGCAACTAGAAAATAGCGGTGCAGATTTTTAGAAGTCAGAAATCTGCAAATGCAGAAAAAGAAACCACAACAAAAATAAGTCTGTGCCAATGGGGTGTTATTTTATGTTAGCTTCATGTATCTGGGAGAGAGGGAACGGGAATGAAGTGGTACTTTTTGCATTGGGAAGGGTTCGTTTTGGTGGAAAAATCCACAGCAATAATTGACACGTTGCAGATTTTCCCGCACTGAAAAATGCAGCGTTTCTGCCACAGAGAAAAACACAGCGGTGGCACAGGTGTTCGGATTTCACATACACTTAGCTTACTATATACTGTGCTGAAGATTTTATGCAGATCTGCAGCACATACGCACCAAAAAAGCGGCAAAATCTGTAATAAATCGGCATCGTTGGCACATAGCCTAAATGGTGTTAATAAAAAAACTTCACCCTGCCAAAAAAAACATGCTCGATGGAAAAATAACTATAATGGAATTGTGTATTTTAAACCACTCCCCTTAGAAAACATAATAAAAGTTATACTATACAGTGTTGTTCGGAAGTTTATGAATCCTTCAGAATTTTCCATATTTTTGCACAAAAGTGACATAAAACTACATCCCGTAAATGAGTCAAAAATAGACATTTTAGTTTCTTAATTGAGGACTTTTTGTCATTGAGGAGAATCTGTCACCAAGTTTTTGTTTTGTTTTTTTCACTTCCACAGACAACATCATAATGTAGTAACAGAGACCCTGATTACAGCAATGTGTCACTAATTGTGCTGCTTGCTGTAGTTTTGATACAATCAATGTTTTATCAGCAGAAAACTAATAAAGCTGCTACCATGTAGTTAACTATATTGATTACCTCTGTATGATCCCGCCCCACCAATGATTGACATACAGAAGGCTGCCAACCAGTGGTGTGGGTAGGATAATACAGAGCTAAAAATTTAAATAACTACTAGATCTTCAGCAGATTAAATATTGATTTTATTAAAACTGTAGCATGCATCCCAGTAAGTGTTACATCACTGGAATAAGTCTCTGGCTCTAAATAATGCTGCTCTCAGATTACATAGATTATACCTGGTAGTACTCTAGATTCCATTAAAAGTTTTGGAAAATAAATATCTATGTACAGTATATTGTGATCTGGATGTGCTCAAAATAGTAATCTGGATTTACAGTGATAACGCTAGTTGGGACACCTTGTAGAAAGGGAGTCCTGAACATGTTACAGTACATATCACACTTGTAGAACAAGTCAACCCATCTTCACGAGATTTCCACACTTCTTCAAACAGCCTTTAGAAAATGCAGCCATGTATATGTGAAACAAGATTTGTTTTCTGTTCCTGGAGGAAACTTTCTGCAGAACATTAATGCACAAACAATAAACACTATTGCGCTGCTTGAAATAACCTGCAATAATAAGCAGGTTTAGCTGGGCCATGAGTGAGGCGATATAATGCCTTAGGATCAGCTTATGTTTACTGTATGCATTTGAAAGGTTGTACATCAAATCTAAAACTTGGAGGCGAAATGTAAAACAGACCGGAATACAAAACTAGTATGGTGACACAAAAAAGTAAGAATCGGCTCTAATATTACTTGTGTATCTATAGTATGTCTTCAAAATCTCTACAGATTTGATAAATGCCTAAATATGCATAATTTCAATCATCAAAAGCTGTTTATTAAATAGTCAATGACCATTCTATGAGGTTACTTTCATGTTTAGGTTTTGAAACGAAAGACTAAAAGCCACCGACATATAAAAATGAGGACTGTCATGCTTTGTTTCCATTCATATGTATCCACTGTCATGAAAACTTAGTCAGGACCTGCAGCTCTCTGGCGCTCTCTTATCCTGCTGGCCAAACTCGATACTGCCAGAGGATAATAAAAGGAGCGCATCTGCTCTACTTTATGTCGTCTATTGTGGCCCGTGATGTGACAGGATGTATATATACCACCAGTTCCTGCCAGGAACGTATATATACCTCGATCCAATCACCCTCAGGCCCACAATATCACATAAATACAAAAATTATGCTACCACCACCGATCTTTTTAAAGGTGTATCAGTAACCTGTTTGGTAATGTGAATTTGCGGAGAGGAATGTAGTCAACTTGTTCATAGAACATGAAGAACAAAACTAGTAATTTACATGTTTTACTCCAGAAAGTTGGCAGTGTTTACAAAAATATATACAAGATATTATGAAAGAGACAATTTACATATATGCATAAACAGTTATTAAAATAATTGGGATTAAATGAGAAAGACTAAACCTGTGCCACAGTTGCAGATTTAGTGGGAAGGCACCCCGGAAATGGTGTATGATTCTGCCTCACAGAGGTGACGAGATGATGCTGTGTCATGGTCCCAGGCAAGAATGACCCAAAATTGGACGCTTTGGTTTTATGTGTTATGCCATGAATCCAGAAATGCCCACTGTGTTTACCTCACGTGTGGGCCGGTTTCTTTGAAAACCACCCTCTCTCCACGATTCTCAAAACCTCCATTTTTCCATATCTCTGGCTTGGACGCTCCCACATCAAAGATAGGGACGTCATGTTTTCCGTCGTGATTTTAAATGCGGTCTAACTCCAAATATGATATGCCTGGGATGTGCGGAAGGTCAGAACACATTTCCCAGGTTTATGACCCATTTCCAGAAAAGTAAGATATACCATTAGATCCGTAATAATGTAAGCATTTCAACAATATGATTTATGAAACTGTGACATGAGCGTGCATTATTAAATTTGACGTTAAAAGTTGGTAACTTAAGACAAAGGAATATCACGTGGAGGCTGAAGGGAGAACCAGCAACAAACCATTTGGCTTTCAGCTTAGCTCGGGTTTATGGCTTAGTCGTAAAAATTCCTGACTGGGGGGGAAGCAAAGAGGAGATCTATGTAGCTCCGTACGAATGAAAAAGAGGCGGAGAAGTATGTCAGCTCTGCTGTGTCTTTTAAAACATTTTAAAACAATGAAAATAATTCAGATTTTCCTGACATCCACCATGACTTTTCAAGGGTTATTCTCAACATAAGCCATGAGTGGCACATCACTTTCCAGCCTTTTGACCCCCTTTGGTGCTTGGGGAAAGAGCACTCCTCCTTGAGTCATGGTTCTGCTACTTGTTCTATAGTCTACACTGTATCTGCATAGAAATTACAATGCTTTTGAACAACACATGTCAAAGTGACTAATAAAAGAGAGAATAGCTCTGGTGGGGGTCAGTTGAGGGTTATTTTGCAGGACTGATAACAGCTGATCGTCAATAACTGATAGAAGTATGAGGTGAGCAGCTGTCTAATTACTGTATCGTAATCATTGGGCTGGAGAGAGGTGACTGGGATATTTACTTATTTATGACATATCTTGTGAAATACACCCTAACCAAAAAATGTTTATGTTACAGTTGGCATAGATATTTCATGCAATATATCAAAGCAATTACTCCTGAATTCTGTGGTAAATTGCTTTAAAAAGTGGTCATTTTTTATAACAGTGCAGAGTTGCACAAAAAACGTGTGATTCTTGGCATTTTCACACCAGTTTTTCCCAGCTAGATCCATTTTACGTGGGATGGAGTGCAGCAGGAGCTTGATGCCATAGTTTGTCTAATTCGTAATGGGCTGCAAGGTACCTTATGCCAAAAAACTTTCTCCAGCCCTTCAAGATTTGTGGCAGGGTGCACAGAGGCACACAGCACTTGTCAGACGCTCCAAATTCGATAAGTGTCATGTGCCTCTAAATGAATCAGAAGCATCTGACTCCAACACGCCCACTCATTGAGAATGGTGTTGTTTACATCGGTTTTGATGAATCAGGACCAAAATATCAGATATCTCAACAACGTCTAAAAACAACAACAGATGTGCTTGAACTCATTTTGTACAGGGTAGAAATCTCTGCAATTTAAACCGCTTTAACACAAGTCCTATTCTGTGATATAACCAGTATGTCTGAAGCATTCACATTTTTAAAATAAGAAAATTCCATATTTTTTAAACCTAATTTTTCAGCAACATCCTGAATATAAAATCATAACAATAGGATTAAATATCGAATTTGGATCTCAGCACGTGCTTAAACCGGCATTATCTTGTCAGTGATGTAATTGGCACAGGTGTGCACTCGGTAGCTCCAGTGATTTCTATCCATGTATGTGGTGGGAAGGAAGAGACTAGATGCAGCGCTCTCTGTAAAGTTGAAGGGTTCCATGTGGCTCTCTCTGTGCTTTACACTGCGATAGTCCAATCTTCCATTCTAATTAAAAGCAGCTGCGTATTAAAGTCTGAAGAAAGCAGCAGCAGGTGCAGAGGTGCTGATGACAAGATTTCTGAAAAGCCTCCATATACAACATATATGTTTTCACGTTCTAGAACAAGGACGTACAACAGGAACATTTACTGAATCATTCTGTGAACGACGAATAAAGTAAAGCCCAGGCAGAAGGTAGCAAAATGTATCCCTTTCACTGTATAAGCTGAACAATGAAAAATAACAATATATATTTACGGTAAAAACAACTTCCAAAGTACTGCAAGCTTTCAAGAGAGGTAAGGCAAGTAATAAAAGAGCTGAAGGGAACCTGCCATGTTCTTTTTTAGGACTTTCCCATTACTGAGATAGGAGATGGAAGTTGTTACTAATGGGATTCTATGCAGATTAAAAAGGGAGGAAAGAGGAGTTCTGCATCTAGCTCCTCCTTTCATCATGGAATCCAGAATGTGGAAGGAACAAATGAAAATGTTACCTTTTTATCTCAAAAAAGTTGCTTTAGCGCCAAGATTTTCATTTTCACAAGGGTAACATGAGAAAATGCAATGTACAATTTGTTGTGCAATTTCTCTTGGGTATGCAGATACCTCATAGGTGGTGGAAAGATGCCGTTTGGGCACACAACAGAGCTCAGAAGTAAAGGAGCGCCATTTGACTTTTGGAATGCAAAATTGGCTGGAATAGATAGTGGACACCATGTCACGTTTTGAGAGCCCCTAATGTGCCTAAACAGTGGAAAACCCCCACAGGTGACCCCATTTTGGAAACTATATCCCTCAAGGAATTAACCTAGGTGTGTGGTGAGCCACTTGAACAGGTGCTTCACAGAAATTTTTAACACTGAGCTGTGAAAATAAAATAATTTTTCCCACATGTTGGTTTTGCTCAAAATTTTTAATTATCACAAGGAGAAAATGAGAAAAGGATCACACAATTGTGAAATTTCTCCTGAGTACGCCAATGCGGTCAGAAACTACTGTTGAGTTGCACAGCAGGGCTTGGGGGGAAAGAGCAACATTTGACATTTGGAGAGCTAAATTGGCTGAAATAATAAATGCATTTCACATTTGAAAGGCCTCTAGCATGCAAAACTGCAGAAACCCCACAGAAGCTATACCTCTCGAGGAATCTATCTGGGGTAGTAGTTAGAACTTTTAACCCTCAGTTGATTTACAGAATTGTTTACCCTCGGTCTGAGTAAATGAGAAATAACTATTTTTTCCACCAACATGTTACTTTGGTCCCAAGTTGTTAATTTTCAATCGGGAACATAAAGAAAATAAATGATACAATATGTCACGTAATTTTTCCTGATTGCGGCAATACCCCTTATGTGGTCAAAAAGTATTTTTGAGGCGCAGTGCAACGCTCAGAAGCAAAAATATGGTATGCGGGTGCCAAGTCATTTGGGCAGGAGCAACTGAGGTGCCAGAAAGGCAACAGTCCCTGCATGATGGACACCATTTTACAATCTACAACTCTCAACGAATTAATCTAGGATGTAGAGATCATACTGACACCACAGGTGTGTCACAGAATGTTATACCAATAGGTGGAAGAAAAAATAATTACATTTTTACCACAAAAATGTTGTTCTAGCAGCAAATGTTATACTTTACACAGGGAAAAGGGTAAAAAGTGAATAAAAATCTGACACACATCTACTGCTAAATGTGACAATACCCCATATGTGGCTGTACAGTACTGCTTAGCCATATGGAGGGAAGCATGCTGTTTATACACTTGTAGAGAAAATATTTGTAAAATAGTTTGCGGACTCCATATATAAAGCTCCTACGTGCCATAGAAGCAGAATACCCCCTTCCCCCCTCCCTCAAGTGACCCAATTTTGGAAATTATAACCCTCTGGGAAATTAACTACAGGTGCAGTGGCAATTTAGATTCAATGGGCATCCAGAACCAAACATGCAGTGGAAGGTACTCAATAGAAATTGCTATTCTGCCGTAGTAGTCCCCATTACATTACTCCCAGCTTGTGCTTCTACAGACATAGATCACATAACTTAAGTGGGCTCTTATTGCTAAAGTACTGGTAAACATGTAGATTCTAGCTTTGGTTTAAGTACACTGTGGGGCTCAGAAGGAAGGGTGACATTTGGATTTGAGAGCGAAGAATTTGCTAGATTCATTTTGGAGGGAGGGGGGCTAGGAGCCATTTCACTTTTCCAGAACTTTTCTGTTACCAGTAACGTGAAACCCTTTAACTTCCATTAACAGATGTAGAATCTGAGTGCAAATTGCTTTGGTGGATCAATTAAAGATTTTATTGGGAACATTTTACATAATATTTTGGCCCATTTTTATCCTATGCTCCAGGCTGTCATCAGGGTTTCCATCTAAATTCTCAAATCACATGAATCAGATTCCTGAGAGATCCATTTACTATATAATGAGGCATCAGAATTACTCTGGACTCTGTTCAGCAGTGTCTGCCTATCAGACGGACACTGACGGATCATAGACAAGAGAGTCCAAAATGACTCGCTCTGTCTCATAAAAGTGAATGTTCCATTCCGTTTATTTATATTTTACGTCGATATATGTGCGGTGTAACTGATAGAACAGCTTTACTCTTAGGGTCTCCGCGATAAAAGATTTATAGAATTTTTTTCACACTATACTGCTTTTACACAATAAGAAGTATTTGATAGAAAATTAGTTAAATATATGTAAGATATATATTTATAAACACTGGAGCTATCCTTATTTGATTTGCAGCCTCTAGCCTCAGGGTGATACAGTGTGTAGTTACCCCAATTTCAGGTTACAGTAACAGCAATATATCTCTATAGTATATATTTTTATACACTTGGTGCTAAACCTGGCTCGTGAAATATTATGGACATTGTATTATGATACAACCCTTTTTCAGGGATGTTTATTGATTTTTCTTTATTGCACAAAAAAACTTTTAATCACACTGTAAAAGCCAACCTTGACAAGGAAGGCCGGGACCTTTGAAACATGTTTGTGTAATTGTACTGACGCTACTGACAGACACCGCACAGCCCAACTAACGCTCTGCCCAGACGCGTCACATGACTGCAGTGTCACGGTGACGTCACATTAGCTGACCGGAATTGCAAAGCACGGTCACGGAGGCCACACCCGACGGTGAATCTAGGATCTGTGGCGTCCTGATCAAAAGACCAGGTCCGTGACAGCAGCAGAACCCAGAAGGAAAGGAGCAGGGAAGTAGAGACTGTGCAGTATGAAGTGCCGTAACACACTAGCAAACAACATATGGGTATGAATGAGTAAGCATACTTACCAATAAAAGGAAAAGTTAACAACTAAGGAGAGGACTAATTGGGCAAATAGAACTTAAGGCCACTTACACACACAGATATCGGTGTCCAACTTCTGAACAGATCTCTGGTTGCAGTATAATCATGGACACATTGCTCCAATTATGTACACAGCCACAAAATGTAACAATGTGTCCATGATTTCACTGCAACCAGAGATCTGTTCAGAAGTTGGACACAGATATCTGTGTGTGTAAAGTGGCCTTTAGAAGAGATAAAAAGCTGACCCTGGAGATGTAATAGTGGCATTATTAATCTAACAGGATACAAGAACCAGTCCAGCAAGTCTGGCTACAGATACTACACTGAACAAACCCAACTATAAGTATAGGTAAATATTGCTGACAAGGGGGAAGTCATAGATAAAACAGCGTGAATAACAATTAAAATTATTTCAGACCCAAGGAAATCAGAACAAGCCACTAATCAAACTCCACAACAAGACAGACCCTCCCATCCATATCAGGTAATGAATTGTACCGAAAAATAGCTTTTATTGAGTCAGAGGAAATCACAATTATAAACCACCAATATTTGTACTTTCAGGTGAATTTATGCAGGAGAAGCCTAAACCCAAAAGATGGACTCCTTATTGGTGTAAACAATGTTTGCCTACAGATGGTACCAACCTGTGAAACTTTACACTAACAACCAAGATTGTATGCAAATAGTGTTTTAGCTACTATAATTATTTTTACAGTGATGATTAAAATTTTTTGTGCAAGAAAGAAAATCAATAAACATCCTGAAAAGGGTTGTATCATAATACGTTGTCCATAATCATTTCAGGGCCAGGTTTAGCGCCAAGCCTATAAAAATATATACTACCATAGAGATATATTGCTATTACTTATTTCGAGAAAAAAATATTATTTTTGGATTGCTATATCCCAAGAACCATAGCTTTTTTATTTTTCCGCTGATGGAGCTGTGTGGCAGTTTTGTGGGACAAGATGATGTTTTCAGCAATACATATTTATTTACATTCGACTTTTTGATCGTGTTTTATTCAACTTTTTTTCAGTGTTCACCGAAGGGGTTAAGATTAGGTTGATCTGGATGTAGCGATGCCTAATACATGTACTTTGTGTATTTTTGCTTTTACATATGGCATATATGTATTTATTGGTATGCTTTTCTCAGTTTTTTATTTACTTAGTGACTTTTTTATTATTATTTTCACTATTTTATTGATTTTTTATTTTTTTAGATCAGGCCTTTGAGAACCAGCCACTGTAGCCAGCAAACACATAGGTCATTAACTGACCTCAGGTTGCCATAGCAATAAGTGGGGATGTCGATCAGGTAGGAGAAGAAGCGCTCTCACTCTCTCAGGCACCTTAATGCTATTGATCATGATAATTAAGAGGTTAAACAGGCAGGGAGGTACCATGACAGTCCCTGGCTGTGACAACCAGAGCACAGCTATCAATTACGCAGAGCTCCTAAGGCAATTATGTAGGCACAGCCTATGTCCCTGTATGATTGCCATGACGTAAGTTTACGTACTAGGCTATGAACTCCTTCCATCCATGATGGAAACGTACGTCAAAGGTCATGAAGGGTTTAAGGTTTTCTATATCATAACATAGCATATATGAGTATAGGTTTCTACACATGCATACACACAGTAGATTGCTATACTTATCATAGCTAAAAATATATTTTTATTCAATGATTTCTATACAAAATGTAGACAGTTGTGCCCATTTTGCGTTTGTCAATTCACCTTCAGTACAATTCATGCCTGGAAGTTGTTCTATCGAAAACTCCCCTTGAAGTGAAGTGGTTATGACTACTAGGTAAGCTAAATTGTTTAGGAAGACTATGAAAAATATCATAGTGACTAATCATTTGCTTTTACATATTCTCTTTCCATTTGCACTTTGATATGAACCGGCAATGTCGATCAACGACAAATAATTGCTTTCCTTCCACACTTTGTTCCCAGCGGAAGATGCGTTCCCATCCCATGGCCCTTGGTTTTGCAATCGATGATACGAAAAAGCTGTTGTTTACATTTATAATTTGCATGGTATTAATGTGAAGAAAGAAAATACAAATGGGATGTTGTTTTACACGAACAAATGACAAATAAGCCATTACATTTTCTTTCACATGAGCAACATCACATTTGTATTTCATTTCGCCACCTGCTGTGGTTCGTCGCAAGAATCAAGCTGTAAAATGGACACTTTGGATCATCTCCAATTTCTAAGGATTACCATAACAAGTCTTAGTTTGATAACTTTCACATTTGCTTTTAATAAGAAGAAGCAATATAACAACGAAAATAAAACAAAGAAACCTATTTACCTAATGCTTGTATTGACAAGGGTGCAATCAATGTCTTTAAACAGTGAAATAATGAACAGCTCAGAGTTGGTCCTGATCAGCGATAAGCATCTTCCTCACTCCAATTTCTAACTTTTGTAATTAAAGTAGGAAATGTTTAGCTAAACTCAATAATCTCATCAGTTAAAAACTAAACATGGCTCATTATCTTACTTGTCTTACTAAATGTATTGAGTAAAATGTTAGTTTTAACTGTTTTATTTAGAAAATATTATTTTTCGCAACTTAAAAATGATTTTTTTTTTATAATTCTTTATTTAAGGGTTACAACATATACAGAAAACAAGAAACTTAAATATAAATTTAGCTTCTACCAAGAGTAAGCAATTAATGTTATTAGTGTCATACACTAGAAATTGTATTGGCTGGTAACAAATAAGTATAGGTGGAGTCAACTTGAAAGTAGTCTGCAAGACGACACCATCTAGCATCTGCACTGGCACAACAAAAACAAAGGATTCTGCCATAGCCATGCAGGTCATCTAAATATTGTCTTACATTTGTGTTGTAAGCAAAAGAAAAGAATGGAAGGTTAGAGAAACAGAAAGGTCGGGGTCGCAAGTGTACAAGTTGGAAATAGAACAGGATATATAGAATTAAAACTGAGAAGGAGAAGGAGGGAGGGTGGGGGAGAATGGGTACAGGATGAGTGAGAGGTCAGTGACTCAAGTCTTCAGTACCAGCCAGCAATTGTCCATATCTAGTTGTTTGCTGGAAATCCATCCAGTCCAACCAGGTACTTCATGTAATTGTCATGTATAGAGGCAGTCAGATGCTCCATATAGATCAGCTCATTGACCTTGCCGATCCATTGCGAGAGTCGAGAAGACAGAGTTTTGCCCCAAAGCTCAGGGATGCATGATCTCGCTGCAATGCTAAAGAATTTTAATTGCGAGTTTTTATAAATCGGGATAGGAGTTGCAGTAAGGTGTAGCAATGTCACAACCAGAGTCAGGGGTTCCATATAATTAGTAACCTGCTTTGTAATAACCTCCACCCCATGCCAGAAAGGTTTTAGCACCTTGCAGTCCCAAAAGATATGAACCAACGAGCCAAATCCCTCCTACATCTCCAACAGGTATTATCAGCTTCGGGATACATAGCATGCAGTCTTTCAGGCACTCTATACCATCTGGACACAAGCTTGTATCCTGCCTCCTGATGTTTGGAGCTAATAGAGGCAATATGGGCAAGGCAGCAGATATGAGATATTTGCGATTCGGAGAACTTGACTCCCAAATCTGCTTCCCATTTCGCTATGAAATTAGTTAAAAATGATTTAACACATGAAATCAAGTGATGCATATACACACAGAGGTCAGTGCTCAATATCATGCACTCTGTTATATAACAGCTCTGTGCATTAAATTAAGACTACACTTTGCCCCTGATTTATCCTGATGTTTATACCAGAATTCTGATGTGCAAAAATGTTTACAATATTTAGCTTTATCATGACAGCTTCAAGCAGCTCCACCAAATTGGAGCAATTAGTGTGGAGTCCGGGAATGACGACAGACAAGTTCGTTGAAAGTGGCGGGTTCCTTACTCCAAAAATGTTACACTAGTCTATTACACTAGTCTATTAGTGCAGTAACACTTCTAGCAAGGTGCACACCTTTGATGAGATGTGTAGTAGAGATGAGCGAACCGTGGAAGTCCAGGTTTGGGCGGTGCTGTGAAACTTTTTTTTGGCGCACTGTTCGGGACTTGAAGTTGAACCAAACCTCATTGAAAGTCACTGATTGGCTGTTTGGCTCTCCTCCCACATACAGCCAGCCATAAGCAAAACACTTCCGGGGGTGGGAGGATGGGGATTTTCTTTTTTTATTGGACAACACACACCACCCAAAAACTAGGATCTTACCCCCCAGTGCGAGCCCATCAAACACAGCAAGAGTCTCACAGTGGGCCAACACCAAGTGCACTGGAGAACAGCTCTGAACACGCTAGCACTTAGGATATGTAAATCACCCAAACACCAGCCCCAAACAGGTTTGCTCATCTCCAAGGTGTAATACATAAAGTGGTGTGTGCCTCCTAATGATTTAGGTGCATCTTATTTCTGAATGTCCTTCAATAAGACTGGTATACAAAACCAGTCTTAATGAATCAGGACCTGAATGTCAAGCATGGGATGGAGATCAGAGAGGCTTTTCCCAAAGTCCGATCTGAAAGAATCCAGTCCAGTCTTTGACAATAAACATATGATTCATCAAGTCATTATATAACCATGTGCATGAGTCGTTACACTCAAGATTGCCCACTATATTATAAGATGAGTCAGTAAATTTACTAAAAGCTGGAAACTTTACCACTTATAGCACATTAACTTACTCTTATTCATTCTGCAGACGCCAAAGTGCCCAACCTAATGGATGCATATCACATTTATTTTTAATTAATCTTGGCAATCTTTCATTATATTACTGGACTAAAGCCAGTTGTGAAAAAGTCAAGGTGGCCATCTAGTGCGAATTTTATCTGTAAAAGATAAATATTCAAGAGGTAAATCAACCCAATCTTCATAGGCCATTTTGGATAAGCACAATAGGTGGTATGGTAAATAATTTGAACTTGCATCTCTAGTATCTCAGAAATCGGTACAAAATAAAGAGTGGCTTCCTATAACTAAAAGTGCGGAGGAGCAAAATAATATTCATCTTTCAGAAGGTGAAGTAAGTATTGAAAATGTCATCAATTTTCTACGCAAACCACAAAAATTGAAAAGCAGCACTCCTTCTTAGAGGTGTTGGGTGCCTTTATTGAGCCTTCAGGATGTCAGATGGCGACAATTCGATTACTGTCAGAAAGGCTGGAAGAAGATTCTATGTAACCGAAATGTCGCCATCTGACATCCTGAGGGCCTAATAAAGGCATCTAACACCTGTAAGAAGGAGTGCTGCTTTTCATTTTTCGTGGTCTGCATGACTAAAAGCCCAGTTACACGGTAAGATATTGTGAACAATATCGCTTAAACATCACGGGTTTGGAGTCGTCCGAACGACATTGTTAGGACATCGTTGCGTGTAACACCGTGATACGAACTACGATAAATCGTTTTATCGTTGATCGCAGATTTGAGAACATGTTCTCATGTTCTCAAATCAAATGACCCTCGATCAGCCAACCTGCTGCATCGTTGTGTGTGACACCACGATAACGATGTCATTAACGACTTCTCCTATTCACAACAGTGAACAAGGATCGTTCGCTAGGTTGTGAGTTGGTGCGTCGTTCACGATATCTAGAGGTGTGACATCTCACCAACGATGTCAAAAAGATGTCCTAACGACCGCGCGCCCATGAGATCGTGATATCTTAACGACATTGAAGCATAACGGTACCTTTAAGCAAATGAAGCATTGCTTGAATTTATTTGCACCCTGACAAACCAGCCGTGCTGGCCTTTTTTAATTTTGCAATTTTCTATGTAAATATATTTTTAATGATGGTATTGACATGAATTTCTCACCACATGTAGGTAACAACAATCCAATCCACACAGGCAAAGAAATTAAACAAAAGCCGTCCATAAATTTAGTGAAGTGTACTAATGAGAAATGATACAGGAAAAAGTATTGAACACTATTACTGAAATTTAGTTAATAACTAGTTGCATGCATTGCTTAGGTGTGATTTTGCTCCATTCTTCCACACAAACAATCCTCAAACTCTGAAAGTTTCTTGGATCATTTTGTGAACTCTTAGCTTTAGTTACTTAAAAAAATGTTATATTGAATTCAGGTCAATTGATTGGTTGTACCTTTCTAGTAGCTTTATTTTCTTTTTCTGAATGCAATGGAGAGTTTCCGTTGGCTGTGGGTTTAGGTCTTGCTGAAATGTCTGTTTCATCTTCACCATACTGGTAAGATGGCAGCAGACTTTTATCAAGAATGTGTCTATACAATTGTTTATTCATCCTTCCTTCAATTATATAAAGTTTTCCAGTGCCCTATTACTGAATAGCATCACCAGAATATTGTGCTCCCACCTCCAAATCTTCACTGTTGGCATGGTTTTTGGGGGTTTTTTGTACAGTGCCTTGTTACTCCAAACATATTGTATTATTTCAACCAGGGACTTCAATCTTGGCCTCATCTGACCAGACTATATTCTCTCAGTATTTCACAGACTTCTTGTCTAAATGTTATTGAGCAAACATTAAATGCAATTGAACATGCTTATTGTTCAGCTAATGGAGGCTTGCGTAGTGAGTGTATACAGGTCATGGAGGCTGAATTAATTTCTTAATGTTTTGTTAAAAAACAATAGTACTTGTGGATTCCATATAGCTCTCCATATGTGGTCCTTGGCTCTCGGACAACCCTTCAGAAGATTCTTTTCACTCCTCTGTCTGAAATCTGTAGGAAGCCCCTAGTTGTAGCTGGTCGATGATGAAATTGTGCTCTTTACACTTTCGGATTATGGCCCAACAGTGATCACTGGAACCTTCAGTAGTTTACACAATTTTCTGCAACCAATGAAATCAGTTATATTTTGCAACAATAAAGTTGCAAAGACCTTGAGACAGCTAACTAGTGTTAACCATCATGAGATGTTTCTTGTGTGGCACCTTGGTAGTAAGATAACTTTCATAGCTGCTTGTTAAACCTGCTGATATTATTTTGTCACATGTGCACAGTTAGTAGCAACCTGGCAACTACCAAAATGGCTATCATGAAAAGGCTTGGCACAAGCAACTACATTTCCCAGAACCAGGGTTTGCCCTGGCCTTTATTCTTTAACTCAAGTACAAGAATTTGGACTTAAACAGAGATCCATGGATAAGGGCCACAGAGTCAGCCGCTTTTCGGTGGAGCAAGCTGGCAAGAAGGATAGTCAGGAAGCCAGCAGACCCAGGAGGTCATGTCAGGAACAGAATAAATAATAATCATGTAAATCCATTTATTGATAAATAGGAATATCAGGTCAAAATATAGGAGCTCAGGACAGAGGCACAAACCAGGATAGAATCTCTATTGATAGGGGACCTGGCTCCTGGGATTTAATAGTCCCATCCCAGTCCCACCCAGAGCTAATAGCAGACAGAAACCAAAACAACAGATAACCTGTAGCTTCCAGACTGGACAAAACTACAAGTCACAGAATAAAAGAGAATGATGCTATAAAGTTCACCCACAACACTAGCGTGGCGCTGCCCGGCGCTCGAAGCAGAAATCGGTGCAGATGTTACAATTTTCACTAAGTGGCAGGATTGCTGTCTAGCCAACTGATAGATTTCAACTGTGTCATGAATTTCCATGGCTTTTTGCACCTTTCCATGTGTTCAATACCTTTTACCTGTGTCATTTCTCATTATTACACATAACTTAATTGATTGACATCTATGGTTTGATTTCTTTAACTGTGTGGATTGCATGGATTGTGAGAAATCCCTGTCAATAGTACCTTATTGTTACTTAGAAAATTTTGACGTGTTCAATACTTATTTCAACTGTTGTATATAGAACTATTCATTTCCCAGCATTTTACAGACATTAGCAATGCTGCCGACATTGGGGCTCGCAATCTAAATCCAAATCAGTATGTCTTTGGAGTTATATTAATGAAGAAAGTATTACATGTTGGGGATACAGATTTTAATAATGATTAATTTGTATTACATTAATATTTCAGTGTTCAGAAACCATAAAAGTTGAGCTGAATTCTCAAGGGCGAGTCTAGGGAAATTAACCACAATATCACTTTACCATTTTATATCTTTCACCTTTCAGTTTTGTAGTAGACTGTTTATGTTCTCAGTCTGTGGAAAGAGTAATAAAGGAGAGAATTTCTTTTTTTTTATCAATAAAATAAATATGCTATTCCTGAAAGCTCATATTTGTAGAAAATTAGTAGTACAAAGTAAGAGGTTATTTTGGAGAGGGTATCATTAAAATTTTGAAGTTTTCTCAGCTTTTAATGTAAAGATTCTGTAATTAGAAATGTACAGAACTGCATAGCAACATTACATTAAATCAACCAGGTAAAAAATGGTTTATTCATTTATATTTTGTACTGTAATAAGTTTATTAACCCCTTCACTACCTGGCGATTTTTTCGTTTTTCGTTTTTTATTTTTTGCTCCCCTGCTTCCAAGAGCCATAACTTTTTTACGTTTCCAGCAATATATGACGGCTTGTTTTTTGTGGGATGAGTTGTACTTTCAGATGCAATCATATATTTACCATACAGTGTACAGGGGAATGGGAAAAAAAATTCCAAGTGCGGTGAAATTGCAAAAAAAGTGCAATTACACGTTTGTTTATTGAATTTATTTATTCGGCCATGATCACTACATGGTAAAACGGACATGACAGTGTGATGTCTCAGGTCAGTACGAGTATGTAGATACCAAACATACATACAAGTGGTGAAAAAAATTCAGAAGTTTGAAGAAAAAAAAAGAATTGCACTTTTTGCGCTATGTTCTGCGACCCGTAGCGTTCTCATTTTTCAGGATCTGGGGCTGTGTGACAGCATATTTTTTGTGCCTTGAGCTGACGTTTCTAATGATACCAATTTTGGGTGGATGCACTGTTTTGATCGCCCATTAATGTATTTTATAGCACTGTTGCGCCAAACAAAAAACGTCATTTTGGCATTTGGATCTTTTTTTCCGTTTACGGAGCCGTTTATGCAGTTTACGGCTCTCATTGATTGATTTTATACATTGGTAGATCGGGCATTTCTAAACGCGGCAATATCAAACATATGTTTTTTTAATATATATTTTTATTTTGAATGTGGAATGCTGGCGACAGTTTTGGGTGGTGGCAGCACCGCTGGTCATACTGTGCAATGTGCCAGTAATGCCACTGGGTGCCATATTTGCACAGACATCACTCTTTGCCCACTGTGCACTCTTTCAATCCCTCTGTATGCGCTCTCTGCCTCCCTGTGACCCCCTGTGTGTTCTCTGTGTCCGCTATGCGCTCTCTCTGCCCCCTTGTGTGCTCTCCTCGCTGCGCAGTTTCTCACCCCCTGTGGTGTACAAAGATGGCGGTGTGACCGGGTTACATCACCATCTTTGCATGCCCAGGTTTACAAATATGGTAGTCTCATGAGGAACTGCGCCTGCGTGAATCCGGCAAACAGGTGCAGTTACAGAGGCTGCCGCCATCTTTGGCCACCCATGTTTTCAAAGATGGCGACAGTCTGAGGAACTGCACCTGCGCATGCTGGAGTCACACAGGCACAGTTCCTCATTCAGTGGGGTGTGAGGTGGGTGGTGATCTGCGTGCAGCGACGGGTTCCTGGTGTCGGTTTTGGGTGTCAGTGGCACCACTGATGGTACTGTGCATGGGTCCAGTACCACCAGCGGGCACCATATTTGCACATCCATCACTTGGGTGTGCAAATATGGCTGTCACGGCATATGATAGGATGACATTGGGAAAGAAGTATCATTACTTTATCCCGTCTGTCATTTATCGATAGATTACAATGACCTATTAGAAATATAGTAGAGCTAATCCTCTCCTAGTATTCCTTCCTATCCTTAATCCCAATGTTTAAAGTAATAATTTCACAAATAATGAGTCATCAGTCAAGAGTTCAAGTTCAAACTGTCACTCAAGTTCATTCATGATATTTTTTGAATTTCGTCATGGCCCCTGCATTGTAATTGATTGGTATCACTGCAGGACATATGGTGATGTCACAACCATGTGACTGTAACGGGCGGAACAGAGTCCAAAGGGTCTTTCACTTGAGGCCTTCTTAGCTCCGCCCACAGTCACATGGTGGTAACATCATCACAGGTCATTCTACAGCATTAGTGAATTTCTGCATGTCCATAAGTGATGTTAATATATTACACTGCACAGAGCATTACTATGTTTAAAGGGATCCTGTCACCTCCAAAACGCCTCCTAAACTATCAAAACATGTCCCTGGAGCATACCATCACTAATCTCACACTCCCTTTGTTTCCTAAAAGCATCCTGTGAAGGTGCATAAAAACGTTTTAATACTTACTCATTAGTGATTATAATTAGCAGTGACTATATTCATAGTCACCAAGGCGGGCGGTTATGCAGCTCCAGGATTCACCCTCTCTCTGTGTTTTCTGCTGTGATGTGCAGGCTTTACCCTCCCCCATCTCTATCACTCACAGAATGCAAATCATTAGTCCTGCCTTCAGTTTCAGTTTCACTTAAGCACAGACAGAGGGATGGATCCTGGAGCTGCAAAATAACAACCCCTGGTGACTAAAGAATATAGCCCCTGCTAATTATAATCACTAATGAGTGAGTATTAAAACCTTTATCTCCACTTTCACAGGATGCTTTTAGGAGACAAAAGGAGTGTGAGATTAGTGATGGGATGGTGCAGGAACATGTTTTGATAGCTTAGGAGGCGTTTTGGAGGTGACAGGATCCCTTTAACAAACTGCGTGACAGAAGTGGATCGATGTGATTTATTCTAGCTGAAGTATCCATCCTGATGACTGTTTGTGCAGGTACATAATGCAAACACCTAAGCATCTAAAGTGATTTTTTTTATGATAGATGGATTTTTTTTAAACCACGCTAGTGATGCACAGTGATGATCTAAATAATATTGGGGATGGTTTAAAAAAAAAAAAGAACATGACAGGTTCCCTTTAATGTAATCACTAAATGTATATTAAAACATACATTATTAAGGAGAACTTGACAGCTGATACACTCTGACCAAACCAGTGAATGTATCATCACTAAAAGCTGCAGTGTGTCAAAAAAAACATACCATATTTTTTTGGACAATAAGACGCATTTTTTCCCCCAAATTGTGGGGGAAAGTGGGGTTGCGTCTTATGGTCCAGATATACGGACCTGTGCTGGCTTTGGAGCGGGCTGGAGGAGGCTGAATCAGGCTACAAAGACAGCAGAAAGTCACACACCCCCTTCATTAGAGCCATGTAATATGCACTGCACCCCGTCAATCAGCTTAGTGCTGAAGCCGGAACTGAGAGATGGGCGGGAGGCGACGCACATTGTATGTGCCTAATCTACACTGACACCCCCCCCCCCCCCCCGTCACACTATATGGCCCCCACCATATTTTTTTGGACAATAAGACGCATTTTTTCCCCCAAATTGTGGGGGAAAGTGGGGTTGCGTCTTATGGTCCAGATATACGGACCTGTGCTGGCTTTGGAGCGGGCTGGAGGAGGCTGAATCAGGCTACAAAGACAGCAGAAAGTCACACACCCCCTTCATTAGAGCCATGTAATATGCACTGCACCCCGTCAATCAGCTTAGTGCTGAAGCCGGAACTGAGAGATGGGCGGGAGGCGACGCACATTGTATGTGCCTAATCTACACTGACACCCCCCCCCCCCCCCCCGTCACACTATATGGCCCCACCATATTTTTTTGGACAATAAGACGCATTTTTTCCCCCAAATTGTGGGGGAAAGTGGGGTTGCGTCTTATGGTCCAGATATACGGACCTGTGCTGGCTTTGGAGCGGGCTGGAGGAGGCTGAATCAGGCTACAAAGACAGCAGAAAGTCACACACCCCCTTCATTAGAGCCATGTAATATGCACTGCACCCCGTCAATCAGCTTAGTGCTGAAGCCGGAACTGAGAGATGGGCGGGAGGCGACGCACATTGTATGTGCCTAATCTACACTGACACACCCCCCCCCCCCCCGTCACACTATATGGCCCCACTGCTGGCGCAGACACACAATATAATAAAAAAGATTTAACTCACCCTCCGTCACTCCCTGCCTTTAGCATCGCCGACGTCTTCCTGTCTCTGTGCCCAGCATCCGATCATGTGACCAACACAGGACAGTGATGTCATCAGTGTGCGCCCAGGTCGCATGACCAGATGTCTGGCACAGAGACAGGAAGACAGTGGCAATGCTGCAGGCAGAGAACGATGTAGGGCGAGTTAAATCATTTATTATTTTGTGTGTATGAGCCAGCAGGGGAGCATATAGTGTGACAGGGGACCATATCAAGGATGGGGGGCCAAATCTAGCATGGGGACCATATTCCAGGATGGGGGGGCCATATCCCAGGATGGGGATCCATATCACAGGATGGGGGGGCCATATCCCATGATAATGGACCATATCACAGGATAGGGGGGCCATATCCCATGATAATGGACCATATCACAGAATAAAGGGGCTATATTCCAGGATGGGGAGGTCATATCACTTCATAGGGAGCCATATTCCAAGATGGCAAGCTATATCCCAGGATGGGGAGTCATATCACAGGGTAGGGAGCCATATTCCTGGATGGGGGTCATATCCAGGATGGGGACATATGTTACCTGGAAGGGGCCTAGGATGGGGACATTACCCCCATAAGTGTCAGCAGCAGATCCCCTCTATAACAGTGTGTTATAACCACATATTTTGCTTTTTTCCCCTCTTTTCCACCTCTATAATTTGGGTACATCTTATTGTCCAGGCCATCTTATAGTCCGAAAAATACAGTGCATTAATAGCTACCAGGGACCTAAAACATAGTCAGTGGCAGCTTTTAAAGTATATCTGTCACAATATTAAAAAGTTATATATACATAGCTGTAAAAATAGACCCAGTGCCTGATATATACATGGCCCGTAGATTGAGCAGCATGTATCTGCTGCCAGGTTAAGTTTAAAGTGTAAACAATAATGCACTGGTTGTTAATGATGGGTCACAGAGCAGTTAAGATAACGCTTTGTTTGTGCCACATGACTTGTTTTCTCATGATTTTCTGTGGTCTTTTAAAAACTGCATTTTATGGCTGTGCGAGCATGGCCAGCAGCTGATAGTGATCAGTGCAATGTGCTAGCAGAGAAAGGGTTAGCAGAGATCAGGAATGAGCGGCATGGAGTCAGATGACAGATCAGAAGATTGTGCCAAGTTAAGAGGAGTTTATACTGATCCTGGCACAGTTTGCTTAGCAACTGCGCTGTAGATTGAGCTAATCTGATACAATGTTTCCTAAAGAGCTGCAGTCAGCAGTTTAGGCTCCACCCCTTTAACTTATATAGTTACATGCCCCGTATTCAGTGTGATTACGGATCTGAATGAGAATGAACAACGGCCTGCTTCACACACACAGTGTAGTGAGGACACCTTGTGGAAGGTTTATGGATGGTCTTAAACCAGAATTTTCTAATGAAGTATATTTGAAAATGTATTAAAATCACTTGCTCTATGTTACTATTAAATAAAAAGGACCTTTACTCTTTAAGTTACAGTGAGCTATAGCTCTGTTATACAATTTGTTCTGAACTAAATCTTATTAATAAAACTAACAAAATATAATAAGTGAATAATTATTATTACTATTTATTTTAAAATTTTAAAGCACCGTCTGAATCAATGTACATGTGAAAAAGGGTTTATGTACAAAATACATACCGGTATATAAATTACAATGAACAAACTAATATTGACAGAGGGATAGGGCTTGCCCTGTGAGTTTACAGTCAACAGGATAATGGGGAAGGAGACAGTAGGTTGAATTAATGACTAATAATAATAAAAAAGTAAACAATGGGAAAAAATTCTAATATTTCAAGGCATTATACTGTCAAGGTCCAACTAGCTTTTCACCGCTTTTTCCACTAGGTAGCACGATTCAGAATAAAAGAAGATTCACTGTGCCTGAAATATATCTGAAGCTCAAACTCATTTTATTATAGTGAAAACATTATATTCCTTCAGACAACAAAACATAATATGACTTTGCTGAAGCATATTAAGCGACAGGAGGAAAGAAATAGCTAAGAAAAAGCTGCTTATTGCTCAGGGTCTCAAAGTAAGGGCAAAGAGGAAAACAAATTGTTGATTTCAAGGAGCAGACCAGTATTCATCTGAATTTCCATAATATGCTCAGGTGTATAATGTATAGCGCTGCGGAAGGCTTGATAGGAAGGCTCTTCACAAACATATGTCATGAGCTGAATACAGAACACAACAGCAAATTGTAAATACTGAAAAATAAATGAGATTATTTGTGCTCTGATTTAAGGATAACTCATTTTTCCTTAGAAGATAATTAGTAACAATTCTAGATTTAGATTTGATCAGGATGATGCTTATAGACCTGGTGAATAAATATAAATACATTTATAAGTGACATTTGCCACTGCTGTAAATATAAACATAATTAAAAGTGAGTGTCCACTACTTTGACAATCCCTTCTTAAAGAATAGATTCCCCAGTGTAAAATAAATAAAATAGATACTCACTTCAATGACTGACACCGCACTGCCATATTGGCTTTGGTTTTCCCAAAATCCGTGCTGCATTGTCATGCCATGTGATGTGAGCGCTGTAGACAATCAGCGGTCGCTAATGGGAACGTCACACACGTCAATATCGCTTGCAATATCGCTGCTGCACATGACGTTGAAGCGATATTGACGTGTGTGACAGGGCGGATACGCCCTTACTTACGTAGCGCTCACTAATATACGAATTAGGCACACTGAATACAGTTTTATGGTAAAACAATATAACAATTTATTAAGATTACATCAGGATAATGCTCAAGTATGGAATGGCAGATACAATATTACCCTGTTTCAATTCAGTTCATGTAAATCATACAATTACGGTGAATCATAGTATATGGAGAAATAAGTATCAATACATACCGGAGTATTGCAACATCACCTCTCCACCGGAGGGACCACAGTGTCAATGAGAAGGAATACTCTGGTCTTGTCATCACAGAAACCGTGCGTCCACGATACGCTCTGGAATGTCCCTAACTCGCTGTACTGGGCCCTCATTTTTATGCACAGCTCCCACATCCTCCCCTAACACATCTTGTGCAATATGTTTAAGCCAGATCATCAGTATCTTGCAACTGCGCAGTAGGTTGTTTGACATGGGCCCGGTGCTTACTGATAACACCACCTGGGTCTGTTCAAACAGACTCAGGGTCTGTTTGACATTCTCATGTCTTCTGACCACAGCACAATGCTTCAAGGTTACATTTTGTTTGAACTGCCTCAAGGTCTGTTTGCCACTGGCCTGTCTTTTGACAATAGCCCAGTGCTTCAAAAGTTGTCCGTTACTGATTACAAAAAACCTTAGGAATGTTCTAGTATAACATTTCAAGGTTCTCCAAAATATTGCTTGTCACAAAGTTAAATCTTCATGATCATAGCATAACGCTCTAAGATGGTAGCATATGGGCATCATGACCTCCATAATCACCTATGCTGAAAACTGGATACCTATCGTAACCCAGTCACACACTCATACTTGTCTCATTTGTATCACAGCGCATCAACCAGCGATAAATCGCTGGTTGATGGTCGCCAGGATTTAGAACCTGCTCTAAAACCTGGCGATGGTCGCCCGGTGGACACGGAGCATCGCTGCGTGTGACACCGGGAAGGCGAGATGCCAGCCCCCAGCGCCTCTCAGCAAGCGCTGGGAGCTGGTATCCATGGTAAACAGCGGGTAACTAAGCGCCGCAGGGCATTTAGTTTCCCGCTTGTTTACATATTTAACAGCGATCTCGCTGGTGCTGATCGCTGGAGAGTCTGCCTGTGTGACAGCTCACCAGCGATCAGCCTTCAATGTCGCCAGCAATGAGATCGCTGGCGACATTGATGTGTGTGACATCCCCATAATGGACTGCAGCTCCCACACTTCCATTGGATCGATCTGAAGGCAGTGTGAGCACTATGGCCTATAAGCACTAATCGGCTACAGTGCTCACATCACTTGGCATTAGGGTACCGTTACACGTCACAACCTTGCATGCAACTTCACTTGCAACTTACTAGTTGCAGTGAAATCATAGACACATTGTTACATTTGTACATGGCAACAAATTGTAACAATGTGTCCATGATTCAGAATACATTTGCATAGAAATTACATTTCATGTTGTGTAAAGCAATCAAAACCTCTGGGTGTTTTCGTCACAGGGATAGTCCATCCATCCAGGTGAAGGAGATCAGATGGGACAGTAAACAAGATTTAAGCTGTGTACGATTATCCTCCAAGAAAGTAAACCAAGCTGACTGGTAAGGAACCACAGGTGCCACAAACCACAATATGTGGAAACAAAATGACAACTTTTCTCAATCTCCACTACAAACCACAATATGGCATATCTTACGAAAACATGTCTTGTAAGCCGTACAAATTGTATGTTGTTCAGGACCTGAAACTTGATGACAAATAAAAAAAAACACTGTCTTAAAAGGCCGTTTGGAAAAGGACAAATAAGGTACCTTTCACCTCAGTGAGGAGATCAACCATCACAACATTAGAATTTAGGGCTTGGAAAAATCATATGTCCTTATTGATCATATGGTGGATTATCCAGTAGTAAACATGTCTTTGCAATGAGCTGATGCAAAGTCACTGGCCAGTCCTACCAAAAAATATATATTAAAGCAATATCTTGTGCCACCAATAGTGGAAGAACTGACAAATGTGGTCAGCAGGTTGGGACACCTCCATTTGGATGTTCAATACCTGAATTAAACTCTACTGGAACACGGACTCATCCACGCCAGCAACGATTCACCGATGTTGCACTGCCCTCCAAATTTTACGCATCTGACACCCTGCAACTTCTTTTTGCAAAGCTACATCAAGTTTTGTCAGTTAATGTCCACATTATGAATATGCACCTATTTATACTAATGGGTATGCTGGCTCACGTCATTGGTTCTGCTTTAGTCTTGTATTTGGATACAACTGAGGGAGGGATCACTCCATTTTATGCTGTGCATCTTGTCTTTTCAAGGCACAGCATTTATTTTCTATTTAGTGCTGGGTATCTACTCATTGTTTTTAATTGTAGGTTTTATCAATTACTCAGTATATCTGACCCACCCTAGAATGGTGGATAGACTCATGGTGGAAATAAGTGCGTCATGAATGTCAAATGGAGAAGGTTTTGATGGACATATTGATTCTGATGACTGTGACATTGCTGCTGTTAGAAAAGGTCAATCGGGCAATGAGTCCTCATTAAACAATGTTTTGCTGGCAGTTAATAAAATGCAATATGTCTCTTTCAAATTTGTTTTGGCAATCAGTGGCATTAAGGAATGTCATTCATAAGGAATGAAATGCAAACAGTGAAAGATCCCATTCCTAATACTGATGGATGAGCTTAGATGTGACATAGAGGATAAAATTCATACCATAGTCATGAAATAAATTTGGCTACTTTAATATGAAGTCTTTGGCGAAATAATAGCAATGAACAAGAATATAGATCTAGACGACAGAAGAAGTCTACATACCCCTGTCAAAATGCCAGATTTTTGTAATGTAAAAAAAAAACACACAAAGGAAATTTCACAACTTTTTCAACCTTTACCATCACTCATAATCTGCACAAATCCAATAAGAAACAAACTAGAATCATTTTGAGAGGTAAAATAAAGAAAACTTAACTAAAATAATGTGTAATTAGTGCAAACACCCTTTTATAACTAGGGATGTGGTTGTATCCAGAATTCGTCTGAGTTATCATGTCCTATAAGCATCTGTTAGAATGGTTACTGCAGAGATCCATTGGAAAGATTAGGTCTGTTGGATGGAGAATGGATCAGTTAATGAACTGCTATATATATTCCATTCGAAGTGGATCCTGTGAGAAGAAATGGATCCATTACAAATGCATGATTAACAAATGACTAAATAGAAATCCGTTAACGGATCCATTTTCCATAGACTCCCATGTCAAAAAAAAACAGATCCGGAAGACACCAGTTATTTACCAACGGACACAAAATTGGTGTTTGACAGCTTTTTCCAATGAATCTCTGCAGGATCTGTTCCAACAGATGATTATGTGAACTTAACCTCAGCCAATTACATATATGGTGCAGCCATACGACTCAGAATGAAGATCATATCACAATGCACGGACTGGCCAGCCACTCTCCTGACTCGAGCATGACTGATTAATGCATTTCTGTGCAGCTATCATGCTCGGGTCAGGAGAGCCGCTGACCAGTCCAAGCATTGTGATGTCTTACTCATCCCTATTATGCGGCTGTCTGACTGCTTTTAAACTACTGTTAAATAGTAGCTAGTACAGAGCTGCCATTAATTAAAGTTATTTGATTAATCCTATATAAAGTTAAGCTTTTCTAGCAGAATTTTTATGACATTAAACAGCTTACAACACAGCAAAGCTGGTTAAAGTCATCATTTAAGACAAGGGTACAAATATATTTCCAAGGCATTACATATTACAAGGAATACTGTGAAGATAGTCATCAAAAAGTCATTTAAGTTTGGCACAAGGGCAACATTAACTACAAGTAGACGTCACTAAAAAATTGCTAAAACAACAAGAAGAAAATTGGTCTTGGAGGCTGCCAATAGGAATACAGAAACACTAAAGGGGCAGCAGCAATTTCTAGCAAGTAATGGCTGTGTACAGCATATGACAACAATCTTCTATAATTTTTTATATGTTGATTTGTGGTGTGACAAGACAAGAAACCTTATCTTAAAAAGAATATTGTCCAAGTACAGCTATGTTTTGCCAAAATCTACATCAACTCTCCCAAAAATATGTGGCAAATGGCTGTTGTTTGATGAAACCTAGGTAAAAGTTTTAGCTATAATTTCAAAAGGTATGTATGCTGAAAAGTGTTACACCAAAAGAACCACACCCACAGTGAGGAATTGTGGAGCATCATTATGCTTTGGGGCTGTTTTTCAGCTGCTGGAACTTAATCAAGGTAAAGATAATTATGAATAGTTCCAAATAGTTAATTTTGCAACAAAACCTTCAGACCCTTATCTAAAAGGTTGTAGATGAAAAGGAATTTTAATTTTTAGCTAGAACAACCCTATGCTACCTCCAAATCAACAAAAGAATAGCTGCACCAGAGGAAGATAAATGTTTTACAACAGCAAACGCCCAAAACTAAATCCAATTGAAAAATCTGTGAGTTGATCTGAAGAGGGCGCTGTACACAGGAGATGCCCTCTGAATATGACAATTTTGGAGCACTACTGCAAGGAAGTGTGGACAAAGATTGCCCAATCTCATTGTGTCATGCTGATAACTCTTACTCAGAAAGATTAAATGCAGTCATAAATGTAAAAGTGCTTCAGGAAAGTAGTCTCCTAAGGATACCGTCACACCTGGCGACGGCCGGGAGCGCGCATGTTTTTGGCGCCCTGCCAGCGTCGCCGCCCCCGTTTGCACAGGGTGACATCTCAGGCGATGGGCCGGCGAGCTGAGAGGTGGCATCGCCGCCGGGGTGTCTCAAAACCCCAGCGGCGATGCAGGACAATGGGAGCCTGTGGCTCCCATCGCCTGTCAGCTCGCCGGCCGCGACTTACACTGCTCTGAAACCAGGCGACCTCTCAGACGCCGACATCGCCCCTTTACATTAGGCGACGCAGAGGCAATGTTGCTGCCGATAGGCCACGTCCCTACATCGCCTACGTAATTGGCGGCGATGTCGCCACGTGTGACGTGGCCTTAAGGGTGTGCTTATTTATATAACCACATTATTTTCGTTTTTTCTTCCCTCAAAAATATTTCAGTTTACTTACAATTAAATTGTATAGATTATATGTGTCCTTAAAGGGAATGTGAAGCAGATTTTTGCTAAATAATCTGAGAGCATGATAATATAGAGCAAGAATGACTGAACAAGTGATGTGTCACTTACAGAGTTGCTTGGTGCCTGTATGATAGAATCCTTGTTTGCTTCATTGATGTAGATGTAGCAGAGCTAAATCTTCTAGACTGTGTGTAACCCAAACCACAACCATTCATGTGTACACTGTGAATTATGAGCAAGCTGCAAATCAGTGGTGAGATGGGGTCCCACAGATTCGCTTTACTACCTTCCATGTGATATTTAGTCTTGTAATGTTAATCTCCTGCTGATAAAATACAGATTACATTGAAACTATCACAGCTTAGATTTAGAATCAGGCTCCTGTTCTCTAGATTATGCTGCTCTCTGAATTGTGAATAAAACAACCTTATCATCAAGAATAAACTTACTCCAGCAGTGCAGCCCATCTAATGTGTTTTTTATCCAAGTAGATCCAGTATTTCCCGTTTTTGTTATCCCCAGAAAATTAAAACATTCACAGCTGCAATCATGCAGCCATTGTCTGATTTATGCTGTCTGTGATTCAGGAAGTGTGAATCTTATCACCATTTTCCCTTTAAAAGGAACCTGTTAGCTCGTTTTTGCCCCTAAACCTATTACTACTTGTCCCTGTTCCTTCCTAATACATCCCTAATCATCCCTGTCTTATCGAAAACTTTACTATAATAGTTGTGAAAAATTTGTTTGCGATTTACTTGTCCGTATGCTAATTAGTCCTCTTGACTACTGTATGTAAAACAAGAAAAAAGAGGGGGGGGACAAGAGGCGCAATAGTGCCCTTATCACTAGACACTGATGGGTGTAATGGTGAGTAATTAAATCTGCTCACCTGGTCCAGTTGTGAGACCCACAACTGGTTTGAAGGCTTATTGGTAATGTCCTGATGGCTGCTGCTGGACTCCCACCGGCCACACTCACGTGTAGGTTGTAACAATGCTTAGGGAAAAAAGGTGTGCTGTAGTCCGCGCTGCCAGGATCACTCACTCCCTGATGAAGGTGCCAGGAGGGCACTGAAACGCGTAGGAGAATAAAGGAGGTTTTGATGAAGATTTTCTACTCGTATTTATTGGAGTGAGTGATCCTGGCAGCGCGGACTACAGCACACCTTTTTTCCCTAAGCATTGACTACTGTATGTAGTCACCCTGGGTGTTCTCCACAGATCCATCTCCACCCTCGCTGCATATTTATCATGCCCCGGTGGGTGAGATCATTCATTCAGAAGCATGATCCCGATTTAAAATTCACGGCTGCTCCTTTCGGGTATGACACGCTGGCCATGTGTCATATCCAGTCTGGTGCATTGTGGGGGATAATCAGGTGTACGGGCTGGCTTCGGAATGCACACTGTGCATGCTCCGGAGCCAGCCTGTATAGCCAATACACCCCCAGACTGCGCAGGCCTGGAAATAGCGCGTCATACTCAGAAGGAGGAGCCATGAATTTTAAATCGGGACCATGCTTCAGAATAAATGATCACATCCACTGGGGCATGATAACCATGCAGTGAGGGGGTGATTGCTGCCAATACTAAGGAAGGGGCCATAATACCAGCGACCAAGAACAGGGATTACCTACCCGACCTATGGAACCCTGTGCCGGCTCGTCCGATCACACCTCACAAGGGACTTTCAAAAGGTCAACAGCAGAGGATATCTGAAGAATCTGTACTCCTTATACACACCTATATACATACTTGTTACATTTCAACTCAACTCAGAATCTCTCAGGAATAATTAATATAACCATAGTACTTTGCTTATGAAGAACTGCATGAGCATAATAAATTGATGTCAAACAATTTGAGAGCATATTTTAAGAGACCAAACAACTGTTCAGGATATAATTACATGAGAAACAACTAAAAATTACTCTGAAGGATCCTCACAATATATCCAGCTAAACTAATAATAATAATCATCTTTATTTATATAGCACCAACATATTCCGCAGTGCTTACAATTCAGAGGTTTGTATGCAAAGAGTCATAAGTAACATAGATATTAAAAATACAATAATTAAAGCAAAAATAATGATGAGCTTGCTTGTAAGAGCTTACAATCTACAATGAGTTGGGGGTGACACAAAGTGCAGGGGCTTATTTACAATGAAGGTCCACCCATCTTGATGAAATGGGGGATAGATAAAAGATCCATGAGCCATTACCAGCCTGTTTTTGTAGAGCTTTTGGGTGCAGTGGAGTTTATCAGTGTGAATAGTGCTCTATGCAGGCCCTTTGTATGCATGGCAAGTCGCCTCCCACACCTTGCTGGTTGAGGTGATTTATTAGCCTGCAGCTGGGCTTGCTTCACATTTGGGCTCTGACTGCATCCTGTAAGTGCATTTGGTTTCTGCTTTTGGCATAGATGGTAAGGTTTTTTATGCTGCTTTTTTTAGTAGTTTTTTGTGCAGTGGAGTTTGACAGAGAATTATGTTCACAGTAATAGCAAATGGGCTATGTATAAAGTCTTATCACAATAGCGGGAGGTTACCGGGCACTAACCGATTATGCACAGGCACACGCCACTCTCATGGCTTATTAGCTGCAGGCAGCTCGGTGGTGCTGGCCTTATTGAGGCTCACATATAGAATAGTTAGAAAGGAAATAAAGTAGCCGCACTCACCGGAGCAGAGTTTTTCATCCTTTATTTGCTGGTTAATTCCTTGCGGTACAGCAACATAGCGGGGAGGGGGTGCAGGGAGGCGGACGACGGTTCACCGTTTCGCGGATTATACCGCTTCTACGGGTCCTCTACCGGGTAGAGGACCCGTAGAAGCGTATAATCCGCGAAACGGTGAACCGTCGTCCGCCTCCTGCACCCCCTCCCCGCTATGTTGCTGTACCGCAAGGAATTAACCAGCAAATAAAGGATGAAAAACTCTGCTCGGTGAGTGCGGCTACTTTATTTCCTTTCTAACTAGGCTATATATAAAGGTCTTCGATTAGGGAATGTGATAAGCCGCTCTAAAAAGGTGTGTTTCTAAGGAGTGCCTAAAACTGTTGACGGTGTATATAAACGTATTATACATGTGAGTATATATATATATGTGATATATATTTATATCTATACACACATATGGTAGATAAAAAGCAACAATCTATTTCAATAAGCAGAAATACAATAGCTAAGACCAGTATATAATGTTTTACATTTAATCCGCAGTCACAAAGGTAATAATTATACATAATTAAGCAAGAACTCTGGGAGTGAGAAGCTGTTATTGGCCACATAATGAGAAGTAATGAAGCCTAGTGATCCAGGCCATTATCTGAGCAATAGCTGTCTGTGCTTGGGATCCAGTTTATTGCTGCTATTATGAAAAAGGAAAGAAATGGAAAGAAATAGCTCTTATTTTAGTCTTAGAGAAGGCATTTGTATCACCTTTGCTACAGAGTTCATACTTTCCAGATAGTAATGGATCCATCAGCTTACAGAGTGGATGCTGCATAATACTTCTTTATGGTGTCTTCCCTAACACTTGACTGATAGTATACATGTTGGAACAGTTTCAAATGTCATAGGCCTTCATTAGGAATGCCAGTCACTTTTACCTTTACCATCACCTTCAAGTAAGATGACACAATATGTGATAAAGGTTGGCCATAAATGATCATCCCATTAGGCTTTGTTCACATCTGTGAGCAGATTCTGTGAAAACCAAGCGACAGAAAAAATAGTGCAGCCTGTGCCGTAAAATATCAGATAGCATGACAGAAGCCTGACAAACACCAATAAAGTCAGAGGATTTGAGTGAGGGTCATTGTCTTCAATCACAGATGTGAACCGAGGCTTAAGGGCACTTTACATGCTAGGATCTCATTAACGATGAAACGTCATGGATTTGTGAACGTTCTAACGATATCGTTTGTGCGTCGTTGCGTGTGAACAAACGATGTAGGAAGGAAAAATCGTTGGATCGTTCATCCAAAATTTGAGATCCGGACCTCAAATCTATCGTTCAATTATCGTTCAGTGTGACACCTTTTTTTAACTATGTCGTTCATAATTCTCCTATTCCTGCCGCTTTGTGAAAGTGTTCAAACATTCTTCTCCAAGTAGCTGGAGCATTGCCAAATTTAATATCGCTAACGATATCCTTGCGTGTGACAACGCACTAACGATGTCGGAAAAATCATAGATGTAATATAGCTAACGATCTCGTTAACCTATATCGTAGCATGTGAAGTGGCCTTTACCAAGATCTTGCCAGCTGATCACTGAGACACATTCATGTTACCATGAATCACCCAATGTAAACCCAGGTATATCTAAGGCGGCCGTCACACGCTACGATATCTTGAAAGATATCGCTTGAACGCGCCAGATGAAACATCGCTTGAACGATGTCTCTGCGTGTGCCGGCAGGATACGACGAGCGATACATGATCAAATCGCAAGATCGAGATCTGAGCTCCGGACCTCAGATCTTGCGATTAACGATTTGACGATCTGCCTCATCGTGGTGTAGGCAGAGCCTATGCTGGGAGATGGTAACTATGGTACACGTCGGGTTACTAAGCGATGCGCGGCGCCTAGTAACCCGATGTGTACCATAGTAACCAGCGAGATCGCGGATCCACATCGCTGGTGAGTCTGTCTGTGTGACATCTCACCAGCGATGTGAGCGATATTGTAAGCGATCTCGCGTGCACGTGATCGCTTACAATATCGTTCAAGATATCTATGCGTGTGACGGCCGCCTAAGAAAAATAACAGCACGTCCTATTTTAATGGTTTCATCTACCTAAAAAAATGGTCAGAAAACAAAACACACACAATAAAATACCCCAAGATATAATTATTTACCGATCCCCTGCCATAGCAATAACCTGTGATGGAAAAATGTTCTCATTTGTCTGAATTGTAAGAATGGATTTATTGGACTTTTACGTAGAATGTTTTTCTTTTTGCATTTGATTGAGAAATCATATCCTAAGAACGAGCACAAACAAGTGTCTACAAAATAAGTACTGTATACGACATCTGAAACTAGCGGTAATGTAGACGAGAAAGAGTCCTTTTATTTGAATGAACATGGCAATTTGTAACAATGAAAGACAATATGTTTGCGTTGGAACTATTCTAGCTTTGGATACAACACAAGTAGAAAATTCATGTTCTACATAACAGACCAACAAATCTAAAAACCTCTGACATGTTCAGAATGGAAAGCCAAAAACATCACAGTTTATAGCCAGCATTACCATGAGCTTTCTGTAACATTCACTGAACACTCAAGTGGCAAAGGTCAACGTGTTGTGAGCGTAAAGAACGCCAATCATGGGCGTAAATTATTAACATGGAACAGATGATTATGTATTCTGCACTGCATTTATTGCAACTACACGATATCCATTTATAGAACATCTCTATATATAGTATTATGCAAAAGTTTTAGGCAGGTGTATTTAAAAGGTTACAAAGTAGAAATGCTTTAAAAAACTAGAAGTACCAGAAGTGTATTTTTATCTATTAGCAAAAAGCAAAGTATGGTAAATGTTAAAAAGAGAAATCTAAATCAAATCAATGATTGGTGTGACAGACCTGTTCTAGGATCACATCAATAGACAGAAGGCTTTGCATAAGACAACATCCACTGAAGACCTGTGGTTAGATCCAGCGCTATGGAGTCGGTGCCCATTTTGGGTGCAGTTGGAGTCAGATTCAGGGAAATTGAGGAGCTGGAGTCGGATGCTTGACTTACTGATTTCACAGCCCTGGTTATGGAGTCAGAGTTGTGGAGTCAGGGTTGGTGTCTATTTTGGAATTGGAATCGGAGTCGGATTAAGGGAAATTGAAGAGTCGGAGTCAGCTGTTTAGCTTGCTGACTCCACAGCCCTGGTTAGATCTCCAAGTTGCCTGTGCAAATATTCCTAGAATCATTTTCTCCACAGTACTGTGTGTCTACATGTGCTATATACAGTATATATCTGAATTGTATAGCGCTGCAGAATATGGCACTATATAAATAAAGGTTAACATTATTCTAAATATATATTTATATATAAATACACACATATATATGTATAGTTACACATACAGTTAGGGCCAGAAATATTTGGACAGTGACACAAGTTTTGTTATTTTACCTGTTTACAAAAACATGTTCAGAAATACAATTATATATATAATATGGGCTGAAATTGCACACTCCCAGCTGCAATATGAGAGTTTCCACATCCAAATCAGAGAAAGGGTTTAGGAATTATAGCTCTGTAATGCATAGCCTCCTCTTTTTCAAGGGACCAAAAGTAATTGGACAATGGACTCTAAGGGCTGCAATTAACTCTGAAGGCGTCTCCCTCGTTAACCTGTAATCAATGAAGTAGTTAAAAGGTCAGGGGTGGATTCCAGGTGTGTGGTTTTGCATTTGGAAGCTGTTGCTGTGACCAGACAACATGCGGTCAAAGGAACTCTCAATTGAGGTGAAGCAGAACATCCTGAGGCTGAAAAAAAAGAAAAAATCCATCAGAGAGATAGCAGACATGCTTGGAGTAGCAAAATCAACAGTTGGATACATTCTGATAAAAAAGGAATTGACTGGTGAGCTTGGGAACTGTAAAAGGCCTGGACGTCCACGGATGACAACAGTGGTGGATGATCGCCGCATACTTTATTTGGTGAAGAAGAAACCGTTCACAACATCAACTGAAGTCCAGAACACTCTCAGTGAATTAGGTGTATCTGTCTCTAAGTCAACAGTAAAGAGAAGACTCCATGACAGTAAATACAAAGGGTTCACATCTAGATGCAAACCATTCATCAATTCCAAAAATAGACAGGCCAGAGTTAAATTTGCTGAAAAACACCTCAAGAAGCCAGCTCAGTTCTGGAAAAGTATTCTATGGACAGATGAGACAAAGATCAACCTGTACCAGAATGATGGGAAGAAAAAAGTTTGGAGAAGAAAGGGAACAGCACATGATCCAAGGCACACCACATCCTCTGTAAAACATGGTGGAGGCAACGTGATGGCATGGGCATGCATGGCTTTCAATGGCACTTGGTCACTTGTGTTTATTGATGACATAACAGCAGACAAGAGTAGCCGGATGAATTCTGAAGTGTACCGGGATATACTTTCAGCCCAGATTCAGCCAAATGCTGCAAAGTTGATTGGACGGCGCTTCATAGTACAGATGGACAATGACCCCAAGCATACAGCCAAAGCTACCCAGGAGTTCATGAGTGCAAAAAAGTGGAACATTCTGCAATGGCCAAGTCAATCACCAGATCTTAACCCAATTGAGCATGCATTTCACTTGCTCAAATCCAGACTTAAGACGGAAAGACCCACAAACAAGCAAGTCCTGAAGGCTGCGGCTGTAAAGGCCTGGCAAAGCATTAAGAAGGAGGAAACCCAGCGTTTGGTGATGTCCATGGGTTCCAGACTTAAGGCAGTGATTGCCTCCAAAGGATTCGCAACAAAATATTGAAAATAAAAATTTTTTGTTTGGGTTATGTTTATTTGTCCAATTACTTTTGACCTCCTAAAATGTGGAGTGTTTGTAAAGAAATGTGTACAATTCCTACATTTTCTATCAGATATTTTTGTTCAACCCTTCAAATTAAACGTTACAATCAGCACTTGAATTCTGTTGTAGAGGTTTCATTTCAAATCCAATGTGGTGGCATGCAGAGCCCAACTCGCGAAAATTGTGTCACTGTCCAAATATTTCTGGCCCTAACTGTATAGGCCCTGTGCATACAGTGAGTTTTTTATGTTTTTTTTTACAAAACAGCATGCAAATCTTTATGATGGCAAAGTCAATGAGAATTCTGAAGTGTTGTGCACATGTTGCATTTTTTTACCCTTTGCAGGTTTACTGCAGAAAGAAATCTTCAGCATGTCAATTATTGCAACATTATGTTACCCCAAATGCACGAAAACGCATGCTAAAAAGCATCAAATACGCACCAAAAATGCACTGCGTTTTTGTGCGTTTTTTTTTTGCCAGGAGATGCAGATTTGGTGGAAAGATTTCTGCAACCAAATACACCCTAAGGGTATGTGCATATGTTGAGTATCAGTTATGTAAGGTGACTTTTCAGAATAAGCTGATGTAGGCACATTACAAATTACACTATTAGGCCTCATTTAGAAAGATAGTTTGTGCTCTGTTTTCTGCTGATCTATTTTTGGTGCAGTTTCTGCACCAAAAACAGATCCTCTTTTTTAATAAAAAAAAAAAAAAAATCACAAACACATCCTCAGTTTATGCTGCTTTTTTGCTCCATTTTGGGGGACACAGAGACACACAGAGACAAAGACACAGAAACACAGAGAAAGACACAGAGACAAGAACACAAGACACAGAGACAAAGACACAGAGACAAGGACACAGAGACAAAGACACAGAGACAAAGACACAGAGACAAAGATACAGAGACAAAGACACAGAGACACAGACAGAGACACAGACAGAGACACAGACAAGAGCGACAGAGACACGAGACAGAGACACGGAGACAGAGACACGGAGACAGAGACACGGAGACAGAGACACGGAGACAGAGACACGAGACAGAGACACAGAGACAAAGACACAGAGACAAAGACACAGAGACAAAGACACAGAGACAAAGACACAGAGACAAGACACAGAGACAAAGACACAGAGACAAAGACACAGAGACAAAGACACAGAGACAAAGACACAGAGACACAAGAAAGACACAGAGACAAAGACACAGAGACAAAGACACAGAGACACAGACAGAGACACAGAGACAAAGACAAAGAGACACAGACACAGAGACAAAGACACAGAGACAAAGACACAGAGACAAAGACACTGACAAAGACACAGAGACAACACAGAGACAAAGACACTGACAAAGACACAGAGACACAGACAGAGACAAAGACACTGAGACAAAGACACTGAGACAAAGACACAGAGACAAAGACACAGAGACAAAGACACAGAGACAAAGACACAGAGACAAAGAACACAGACAGAGACACAGCCAGAGACACAGACAGAGACACAGACAGAGACACAGACAGAGACACAGACAGAGACACAGACAGAGACACAGACAGAGACACAGACAGAGACACAGACACAGACACACTGTCTTACCCTCTCCAGTGATCCCATGGTGACCTTCAGTGATGTCTTCCTTGCGGGCACCAGCAGGACCTGTGGGTAATACGAACACTTACAGGACCTGTGCCCCATGTGACTCTCAGGCTAGTCACATGAGCATTTCCTGTTAAGTGTTATACCCAACTACCCACAGGTCTTCCAAAGCTCAGAAGGAAGACATCACCGAAGCTCACATTGGGATCGCCAGGGAGGGTAAGTAATTTGCATGTCAGTGGTAAAGAAAAATAGAGCACTAATTTACTTGCTCATTATTTTCTGGATGCACTTTCTGAACCACTAACACAACAGTCAAAAACGCTGACATCTGCACAGCAAATTGAAAATCCCATTCACTTTCCTGGCAGACAATTTGACTGATCCATTTTTGGTGCAGGTTTGAAAAAACGCAGCACCAAAAACTGACCAGAAACATCCAGTGTGAACATAGCCTTACTGAGCATCATCTGACTTGCATCTTTTTCAACAGTTTTTCCCTCTGTATACTCTGACTCAAATTTTCAGTTGTCTCTGAGCAGGTGGGTGGAGTTTACTGCTGTTATCCCCTATAAACAACACACGTTTTTCTGTAACAAAACCTCACAAACAGCAAAGGAATCAAGGATATTATACAGTAATATTGAGCTCTGTGATTGTGATTCTAGCACAGGGGTGAGATAAAACACTTGCTAGAATAAGCAGAATATTTTATCTAAATCTCATTCTGTCACTATGCTCTTCCTCCTCCATAGACTTCAAATGCAGTTATAAGCCGATTACCCAGGGAGCTAGCAGTCTTTTCTATTTAGACAATGGTTGGATTTTAGCAGTTTTTAGGGTATGTGCTCACAACCCGGAGGTGCTGCATCTAGGACGCATTGCCTCTGGACCGGAGGATGAACACAGGGAGACCTCAGCCACCCTGTGCCACGTTCTGTGGTGGGTGCGGGGCGGCTTCTTCCTGCATTCACCTGCAGGAGATCGCTCCCGACTCGGCAACATGAAATAAACATGCTGCAGAGAAGTGGAAGCACGGCAAACCACTCCGCAGCTGAAATAACACTGCGGTCAAGAGAAGAGTGGCGGGCATGGGTTTTCTTGAAATCCAATCCACTATGCTGGTACTGTACAACGCAGCAGCAATGCGCTGCATCTAAAATGCTGCATATCCTGATTGTGAGTATGCACCCTTATGGAGTTAATGATGAGTTCAAGAGGTACTGGGGATGAGAAAGTTCTCCAAAATAGAGAAAAAAGCCAATTTTTTTTCGATAAAATATAATACAGGTTTGTTAGATTTGCTTGTACTATTGATTTGTGAGTACATTTAGAATTTAAAACGAATATTAATCACAGGTGGAAATTTCAGCTGAAGACCTGTGAATGCAGCCCTGTTCTAAAGTACATGATTGCAATGTAGGACAAGAGCAAAATTAAAAATGGTTTCTATATGTAAGGCCCCTTTCACATCAGCGTTTTTTGCTGATTGCGGCAGATTTACCGCATCTGCCACCTAACGGCCGCACTTTCAGCAAGCCCCATGCATTGCCTATGGGGCTTGCGGCAGGTGCGGCATAACCGTGGTTACGGCAGTTGAGGCCGCGAAAAAAAACGTGGTCAGCAGTGTTTTATTTTTCGCGGCCGCAAGGGCTGGAACCGCGGCTGTATCGAACTTTCCGCACCTGCCGCAAGCCTCATAGACAATGCATGGGGCTTGCCGCAAGTGCGGACGTTAGGCGGCAGATGTGGTAAATCTGCCGCATCTGCTGCAATCACCGAAAATTGCTGATGTGAAAGGGGCCTAAACTATGGGCTGGCGTTTGTAGGTGGACACAGCCTTTAGCAAAGTATATACGTATGTATGCATATATGTATGCATTTAAAATTAAAACATACAAAAAATTGGAATATTCTATTTTGCAATCACTAGAGCATCTGGTCACAGTTGGAAGAAGGAAAAAAAAGATATCACAGAAATGAACGGAAACAACAGTTTTGTGATCACCTAAGTTCACCTTGCAAAACGTAGATCTCTGCCACTCCTGGGCTACAGAGTGTTCACTAATACCCTGAGACAGAGCTACGAAATGGCTGGAAATGCAGAACAGATGTGGCCTTTTTCAGACTGCTGGATGATAATGGAAAACATTGCACACAGGACATAATAGTTCGCACACAGGAAAATGATCATAAAATATTTCCCTGCATTCCACTGCTAGAAATAAAAATGGTGCCGACAATCAAACTTTAACCCAGAGTGTGCCAAAGTAATTTATAGACCTCTCTGGCACAAAATGGGTTACTGACTTCTAGTAAAAGACCAAATGTGTTAAATGTACAAGGACTCCCCGGATGCCTTTTCATTAAATCAGTTAAAAAGCTGTAAATCTACTGTTAGGCAATCTACATCAATGCCACGTATGGGGTGAAATTCTCTCACAGAAGTACAGAGCGCAGCAATAAACCTGTTGAAGGGACAGATTTAGTGTTCACCAAGGCTAAGTGTTTAAGAGGTCTCTACAGTGTAATTTGTCATTACAAGAAGAAGTTTTTTTTCGGCTAGAACTTTAACACACTGGCAGTTGCCTCACAGACCCCATTACTTCTGGTTTCCTATGATATATTTCCCTTTTATTGAATATATAGGTACAGAAAGGAGAAGACATAACCCTGAAAGCAAATGTAGAGCGAAAGGAAGAAATCAGAAAAGAATGACTGCATGAAGGGAATACAACACAATGGCCTGACGAAATAGATCCTCCTCTAGTCAACGGACCTACTGAAATGACCCTCGCCTAAGGCGGCCCCTACCTACTGACAACAGATGGGGGTATGTTCGGCTCTGTTGACATTGTGCTTTACAGAGAAAGAGTCCAGCATGCTCATAGAGTTTTATTGGCCAGACAATGAGTTTGATTGGCATGTATAGAGTTTATCTATATGGTATACAGCTACATACTATAAATTACTATAAATCTTCTCCTTATGGTAGAAATCAAAAGCATAAATCTGGAATATAAGCTCACCAGCACTGTTAAAACACATCCAGTAAACGTAAAGCAAAAAAATAATGCAAGATATTTTACAATTATAATCAGTAATATGGGGCAAACAGATCAAAATAAAGATAAAAAGATAAAATCCACCATAGTTGACTTAAGAAAACAATATATCTTAATTGTCCAGCAGCACTCCGAGATCCTTTATTCCATGAACAGCTTTATTCCAAAAAGTTTACATCGGTGGGTGCAGGGAAGGGAGGACGGAGGGAAGACGGTGACCGTTTGCGTGCTCTGCACACTTCAGCGGGGTCCTGTCGGACACAGGATTGTTCATGGAATAAAGGATCCCGGAGTGCCGCTGTTTTCTTCTTAAGTTCTTAATTGATCCCTGCATCTACAGCTGAGCAACCCAGATCCATGAATGCCTCTGCACACAGGACTTCAATGCAACAAGGTCAGTGCCCGGTTTCTCTTATCAACTAAGTATCTTAATTGTCCTCCTGCCGATGTGTCGCGTGATGCCGCACATCTATAAAGGTGTTTGATGAAGGTCCTTCTGCAGCAGCTATCACTGCCTGCCATGGTGCATCATGAAGTGGTGCTCTCATCATTTTGAATAATTTTGCCCCCAGTTAAACTGAGAATGCATGTTCAAGAGGGAGCATAGGGGAAGTAAAGCAAGAGAGAAAAGTACAATTAAATTAAATTAAAAAATTCTCAACATTGCAGAACTAAACGTGAAGCCATTCACATGTGTTCAGCATTGGGTACAAACATGGATCACTCAAAGTAAATACTCATGTGCATGTGACTTGGAGGAGCTGAGAATAATGAAAAGGTTAAAAAGCTACCCTCAACCAATATTAATCACATAGGTATCAAAGATACACAGCATTTATTGACAATGCTCTGCGCGCAGCAGTGATTTTGAAGGGCAGGGAGCTGAGTGCTCAATGGTCTTCACTTCTCGCTAGGATAGAAGCATAGTGAAGAACAGTTTAGCAATGTCAAACGGACGATTAAACTGATGCTTAATGATTTGAAGCACTGAGGTGTAATCTCTTGTCTCTCATGGTAGAAGAGAGAAATAATTCTTAATAAACTGTTGCATCTAAAGCAAATGATTGAGACAGGCAACTGTACAATTCATGAGATCAACTCAACTTTATACTAATTATGCATTCTTAAAAACTACTTGGTAAAGTTTGCACTATAGCTATCATCAGTTGCATTTTTGGTTTTAAATTATGGTCCCATACATCCCTAAAAGACGCATAGCATTAGGTATAGATATGGTATCTGACCCCACACACCTTGAATACCCAGCCTCATGGTTAGCCCATGAGTAGTGACTCAGCATCTCATACTACTTTTCTGCCTACAAAGTGAACATGTTTAGCTTTTGTGTGGATATAGGCAACATGATATCCTGTATCTGAACAGGTCGTGGTCTCAGAACATATAATCTCTTAACTGTACCTCAGCATTCCAGTTTCAAAATGGTGGTCTCAAACATACCATTATTGAATTCTAACCCAACTTTCCGAGTGTCAGTGTCAAAATGGTCACAAGACAGGTTTTGGACCCGAGTCTGATTTCTTTAGTGAGACTCTTCATATTAAACTTCTATTCATTTCCTTTGGTACTCTAAGGGTTAATGTCAGTTTTGCTGCCAGAAGCTCCTTGATTGTTGTGTTCAGATGCAGCTGTGACCACTCCCATCTCCTTCAAATAGTCACATGATCAATCAGCCGTTGTTGTACTTGAATCTCATTCTTTGCAAGCCGCCTGGGTGGATGGAGCTGTTGGTGAATTGGCTGTTGACAAGCTCTCTGCTGGCTAAAGGTACCGTCACACATAACGATATCGTTGCTGATATCGTTCAAAAGTCACGTGTTTTGTGACGCTTGAACGATGTCGAAACGACATCGTTGCGTGTGACACTACAAACGATGAACGATCAGTCGGCTGATCGTTCATCGTTTGATTTGAGGTCCTGTTCTCAAATCAATCGTCGGTCGCCCGGTGGACGCACAGCATCGCTGCGTGCGACACCGGGAGACGACCGATAAGCCAGCTCCCAGCGCCTCTCACAAGCGCTGGGAGCTGGTATCCAAGGTAAACTGCAGGTAACTAGGCAGCACGTGCTGCCTAGATACCCGCAGTTTACCTTGGAGACCAGCCTGCTCCCTCTTACCGGAGCCTGGCAGGGGGAGTAAGACATCGTGGAAACGATATTTAAATCGTTTCCACGATGTCTCTGGTCCATTGATCGCTGGTGAGTCTGTCTGTGTGACAGCTCACCAGCGATCTGAACGATATTGTTAGCGATCGCGCGTGCATGTGATCGCTAACAATATCGTTCATGGTATCGCTGTGTGTGATGCCACCTTAAGAGTGTGGCTGCAGTTGTGAAGTCCCTGTTTATCCTTTGGTGTTTTCCCCTGTATGTTCTTCATCTCTTCATGTTGTATTAGTGCAGCGGTGGAACTAGCACTCTCGTCGACCAGCTCCCCAGTGAGGGCTAGCAAGGGACTAGGTATTTTGCTCAGCAACAGGGTGAAAGAACCCATATATGGATGATAGGGAGATCAAGGTACAATCTCAGGTGAGTACAGAATTTCAATCATATTCAGATCATGAGACTTTGAAGGTCACTGTAAAAACCTCAGACTGCCCTTTTGATGTGTATTTAGAATTATTATACATTTGTACAAGCCATCGTCTTATCAACTTCAAATTTTTTACGGATGGTGTTTTTTATCAAGAATTTGCTGAAATTTCATTGCCATTAGCTGTAACAGAACTTCAAAGCACGATTGATCCACCACATGGCTAAAAGGTTGGCGAAATGTCCACACGACTTGTTTCCAAAATGCATCAGCTTGTTTAGATGTTCATTTGCATACTTTTCATAATAAATATTATAGTGAAAATGCTGGAGAGATTTTCTTCTGATGACTCTTTTTTGAAAGCCATATTTATGTAGGTGTCTCTGAATAGTAGAACAATGTACCATAACTCCAGAGTCTGCTAAATCTTCCTTGAAGGTCTTTTGCAGTCAAGCAGGGCTTCTGATTCACCTCTCTAGGAATCCTATGAGCAGCACTCACTGAAATTTTACTTGATCTTCCAGACCTTATCTTGACCTCCACTGTTCCTATTAACTGACATTTCTTAATTACATTTCAAACTGAAGAAAGGGCAACTTAAAAACACTTTATCATCTTTTTATAGCCTTCTGCTTTGTAGGTCACCACAATTTCCAATTTCAGAATGCTAGGAAGCTGCTTAACCTTCCTAGCGGTATTCCCGTACCTGACTCGGGGTTAACATTCACTGCCAGAAGCGGTAACCCCGAGTCAAGCTCGGGCTTACCCGCGGTCGCGGCAGATGCGGTGAAAAAAAACGCACTTGCCGCGATTGCCGCATAGCCGCCGCACTTGCTGCACGGTTGCGGTAATCGCCATAGTAAGTATAGGGGGACTTGCGGCAGGTGCGGCAAGTGCGGTTTTGCACTTGCGGCAGGTGCGGCCGCGAAATAACCGCACTTGCCGCACCTGCCGCACTAGCCGCAAGTGCAAAACCGCACTTGCCGCACCTGCCGCAAGTCCCCCTATACTTACTATGGCGATTACCGCAACCGCGCTGCAAGTGCGGTGGCTATGCGGCAATCGCGGCAGATGCGTTTTTTTCACCGCATCTGCCGCGACAGCGGGTAAGCCCGAGCTTGACTCGGGTTACCGCTTCTGGCAGTGAATGTTAACCCCGAGTCAGGCTCGGGAATACCGCTAGGAAGGCTAGAGTCTTCTTTGATCAGGTAATTACTAAGAATTGCAGGCCTACTGTACATAACACCAAATTTCCAAGCCAAAAAATGGTACACCGCTTTTAGCACAAAATTCCTGACAGAATCATACCGCCAGGGAGGTTAAAAGAACCCATGGCTGCAGGTTTTTTTTGGCACAAGGTTAGGGGAGGTTGGGTTTTTAAAAAGCTGTGAAATTTGCACCACCTGGCCTATGCTAACAATGATCGTGAACAAGATATAACTAACAGGCTAATTAAGGACTGAAAGCTTTGTCAAAGATATAAGCACACAAATCATCAAGGACACCCAAAATTGTATCAGCCCATTTACCTTTTTGTAAATTTTTAAAATGTAACAGATACATAACCTACAAAAATATAGAATGCCCACTAAAAAATAATGCTTATAAAAATGTATTAATCCATTAAATACCTCATTAAAATTAATTTATAATAAATAATAAAAGGCACAGAATAGGATAAAAAATTTAACACATGAAAATATAATTTTGCATAAAACAAAGGAAATGTGTCATCTTTAACTTTATGCCTATTAAAGATCATTTCACCTTCAACTTGCTTAACTGTTCACAATAATAGTATTTTTGACCAGTGGTCCCAGAACCTTTGCATGCCACTGTAATTTAGAGAAATTAACCAAGATAAGGAAAACCCCAATCAACAGTTTGTCATACACAGTTTAACACCTTTGTGATCTCCAATACGACTTAAAGGGAACCTGTCAGGTCGCTCTACCCCTCTGTCCTATCACTACCTGCTCCTACACCTTGGTAGCTGTTCCCTAACCATCCCTGTCTGACCTAAAGGGGCCCTATAATGATTATGAAAAATTACTGTACTTATAACTTACATACAGTCTTCATCTAGGAGACTGGATAGGCGGTCTCCGGGTCCATACTCCCCTCCTCGCTGTGTCCAAGCACGCCTGGGCGTCCTCGCTCCTGGTGCTTTGCCGCCTCTTTTTTGTATTTTCCGCCCTCTTTGCTGCTGTAATGCCCGGCCGAAACTTCATATCTGGCCGAGTGCATTGTGGGCCGGCTTCAATATGTGCATTGCACTCGCCAGAGGCGGGCCAATCCCGAGATTAGGCCCACAATGCATTGGACCAATCACGTGTTTAGGCCCACAATGCATTGGCCAATCACATGATTAGGGCCACAATGCACCCGGCCAGATATACCAAGGTGCAGGGACAGGTAGTGATAGGACAGAGGGGTAGAGCGATATGACAGGTTCCCTTTAAAACTGATCTTCCATATAAATGAATAGCATCCCCCAATGCATAAAAATGCAGCAGCATGATCATTGATTGCACTGACCATGGCCATTTAACCCCTTAGAGCAGTGGTGGGGAACGTCCGGCCCGCCATGTTACCTGATCCGGCCCGTGGCCACTTTGCTTTTATTTGTAGCGCGGTCCCTTTAAATCAGCAGCGGTGCGTGCCGGAATTGTCTCCGACCTGAAACATAGTCAGCGTGAGGCGTTCTGTGAAGCAGGAGCCTCTGCACTGTCCAGCTCAGCTCCCGGGGGGATTACAATCACCTCCTGCTTATCTTAAATAAACAACTCCTCCACCTCGAGAAGTCCGTGAGTAAATCTAAAGGTGTCAGATAAGTAAATAAATAAAGTGTCTGCTCTGTGATCGTCGGCTGTGCAGGATGAAAACTGTCAGCAGTATAAGAAGGAGCTGCATCCAGAAACATAGCCAAGGGAGGGAGATAAAAATCATGTGAAGCCATGTTAAAATCATATATGTCCACATTGATTTTTATCTACCTTCATTTGGATGTGTTGCTGGATCTCTTTTTGTACCTTGTACTTTGTGTACCTGTGTGTCTTATACTTCAGGCCCTGTGTACCCATGTGCCATATGCCTCAGGCTCAGTGTATCCATGTTCTGTGTACCCATGACTCTGGCCCCATGTACCTGTGTGCCATATGCCTCCGTCTCAGTGTACCCATGTACTGTACGCCTCAGGCTCAGTGTACCCATGTGTCGTACACCTCAGGCTCTGTGTTCCCATGTGCTGTATACCTCACGCTCCGTGTAACCATGTGCTGTATACCTCAGGCTCTGCCTACCCTTGTGCCGTCTACCTCAGGCTCTGTCTACCCATGTGCTGTCTACCTCAGGCTCTATCTACCCATGTGCAGTATACCTCAGGCCCCAGAAATGGGGTTAGGCTACCTTCACATTTGCGTTTGTGTCTGCATGCAGAGGGCATGCAGACACAAACGCAGTGAAAGCAGGGTCATTTTTGTTCATAATGAGGTGTCCGCAGCGGAGAATTTCCGCCTGCGGACACATCACTATGGAGCCCGGCCAGCCAATCGGCACGCTCGGGAGGCGGGCCGGAGACAGAGATCAGCGGCAGAGATCTCCTCCGGGCCCCTGGTAAGCTCCGACTGTTGTCAGCGGGCAGAAACATCTGATCTGACAGCTGTTTGAATCTCCTGCGCCGACACAGAGAGGAGATGTCGGCGCGGGAACATTCAAACAGCTGTCAGATCAGCTGTTTCTCCTCACCGACACCGCCAGCAGATGTAAGTTTAGCAATGTTTTTTAAGTTAATAAATTTATACGGCCCGCGAATGATATTCTAAATTTCCAAATGGCCCTTTGCAGAGAAAAGGTTCCCCACCCCTGCCTTAGAGGCTGCTATCAAGGATTTTGACAGAGTGTCGAGTATGGAGAAGCTTTACCTAAAAAGGAAATGATTGCTCAAAGTAAGACCACTAAGGCAGTCTTTAAAGTGTCTATGCATAGTTTTACCTCTATTCAAGTCACCTGTCAGGCCACACTTTTAATACTGGGTACAATTTTTGGCTCCTATAAATAAAAAGCTGAACTAGCTAAACCAGGGTGTATGAAGAGAAGAGAGACCTTTGTTATAATGGATGGGCTGCATTACGAAGGCAGGTTATCAAATTTTGGAATATTCAATGTGGAAAAACAAAGGTTTTTGGGGGGGTGGAGGGGTCTGATAACAGTTTACACATTTAAGAATCTAAGAAACTAGTATGTCAGAGGAGTTTTTCCCCTTATTTGGGGCAATTGAGATTTGTCTCAAAATCCACATGAAAAGGTGATAGGTTGAGCTTGATTGGCTTGTCCCTTGCTTTCATCTTTAAAACTATGAAATATGTTTGTAACCACTAGAAAATAAAATCGGGGAAGAGGATGATATACAGCATATACCGTATATACTCGTGTATAAGCCGAGTTTTTCAGCCCAAAACTTGGGCTGAAAAGTCCCCCCCTTGGCTTATACACGGGTCAATACGGTATGTGGTGTGTGGGGGCCATGTCCCGGGTGCTGAGGAGGCGGGGGAGGCTGCTGACTGAGCGGCCCATCACGTGGTGCCGCTCATTAGATATGCACGGCTCCCCCCGCCCATCACAGCGGCAGGGGGAGCCGTGCATACAGCCCCCAGTGGCAGTATAAAAGCAGCCCCCCCCACTGCATTACTCACCCCCCACACTGTGCAGAGCCCCCCCGCTTCATTACTCGCCCCCCACACTGTGCAGAGCCCCCCCGCTGCATTATTCACCCCCCCATACAGTGCAGAGCCCGCCCGCTGCATTACTCACCCCCCCATACTGTGCAGAGCCCGCCCGCTGCATTACTCACCCCCCCATACTGTGCAGAGCCCGCCAGCTGCATTACTCGCCCCCTCCCATACTGTGCAGAGCCCCCCCCCGCTGCATTACTCGCCCCCCCCCATACTGTGCAGAGCCCCCCGGCTGCATTACTGCCCCCCCCCTTCCCGCTGCATTATCTTACCCTCCACCGTCTTCATCACCGCGGGCCCTCACGTCCATCCTCGTGTGTTCCGGGTCTCATGTGACCCGGCGCGATGACGTCATCCCACTGCGACCGCCGGCCACATGAGACGGGAACGCAGCGCGCGAGGATGAACGTGAGGGCCCGCGGTGATGAAGACGGTGGAGGGTAAGATAATGCAGCGGGGAAGGGGGGGGCCAGTAATGCAGCCGGGGGCTTTGCACAGTATGGGGGGTGAGTAATGCAGTGGGGGGGCTCTGCACAGTATGGGGGGTGAGTAATGCAGCGGGGGGGCACTGCACAGTATGGGGTGCGAGTAATGCAGCGGGGGGCTCTGCACAGTGTGGGGGGCTCTGCACAGTATGGGTGGCAAGTACTGGGGGCCTGCTGTATACTACTGGGGGCCTGCTGTATACTACTGGGGGCCTGCTGTATACTACTTGGGGCCTGCTGTATACTACTGGGGGCCTGCTGTATACTACTTGGGGCCTGCTGTATACTACTTGGGGCCTGCTGTATACTACTTGGGGCCTGCTGTATACTACTGGGGGCCTGCTGTATACTACTGGGGGCCTGCTGTATACTACTGGGGGCCTGCTGTATACTACTTGGGGCCTGCTGTATACTACTTGGGGCCTGCTGTATACTACTTGGGGCCTGCTATATACTACTTGGGGCCTGCTGTATACTACTTGGGGCCTGCTGTATATTACTGGGGGCCTGCTGTATACTACTTGGGGCCTGCTGTATACTACTGGGGGCCTGCTGTATACCATACTGCTGGGGCCTGTATACCTGTCCTGGTGGCTGTATACCATACTACTGGGGCCTGTATACCACTGGGAGGGCCTGTATACCACACTGCTGGGGGTTGTATACCTGTGCTGGGGTCCACCCTCGGCTTATACGCGAGTCAATACGTTTTCCCAGTTTTTGGGGCAAAAGTAGGGGGGTCGGCTTATACACGGGTCGGCTTATACACGAGTATATACGGTAATTAGTGATGGGCAAATATGCCGATGTTCAGGTCCGGCAGACCCGCCCAAACTTTTTTTTAAAGCCCGAGTTCAGGGCCAAACATTACTCTAAACCTTAGTCCGAACCCCGAATGTGGACTTTAAAGTTATGAGGTGGGGGCGAGGGGGCTGCAAAAACAAAACCAGATAGCGATTAAACATCAGCATTATATGTACTGGCGTCCCGACACTTGTTCTTCTGGGCTGCACATTAACTTCTTGGATATTCACTGCAGAGAGGCCCAAGAGCCATTCATAGATGCTGTCACAGAGAGTGGCATCTAGAATCTAAAATGTATGAGCAGTTTCAAGGTTACTCCAACAGCCAATCACAGACACCCATTCTCTGTAACTGCATCTGCACTTGCTGTTGAGCCCCTCAATAGTGAATACCCAGGAAGATAATGAGCGGCCACAGATGTACAAGCGGCCAGATGTGGTAAGTATAATGCTGCCATTTAATAACTATTTCCTTTCTTTTTTCAATGACCCCGAAACGAACCCGAACTGTAACACTGACTTCACAGAGAAGTCCGCGTTCGGGATCTATGCCAGAACACTAAGTTTTAGGTACGGACCCTCAACTTCACAGTTCGGGTTCGCCCATCACTACATAATGACTATTAGGAGTCAAGAGCACATCCCTTCTGAATCTATCATTTCAGCTCAGTTTTCCATGTTACTCTATGACCCTACAAATATCACTTCTTAATAAAGACACATCTATCTTCTGACATGTTTCTACGATAATAGACAATACTATCTGGTGCATAAAAAATCCCTAGACTTCCATGTGCTCCATTACATTTGCAGATTACAAACTACTATTTCTGTGTGGTGTTGTACAGTAGTGTGTTGGTGGTATAGTGCCACGAATAGTATTGTAGTTGCATTATTCATTATTCTGCGAGTTTTTCTGTACTCGCCTCACATTATTCGTTTCTCCCGCCTAGCAGTTTTGGTGCCTCCTTTGCAGTCAGTAATCATGTTGGGTTTCTTAACTAATCACAGTAATGCCACAGACATATTGGTTGTGGCATTATGATGATTGGCTGGCCGTCCAGCATCATAGATGATTCATAGGGTCTATTTAAGCCCTGCTGCCACCGCCATTTTGCCGGCATTGCATTCAGAGCCAGCTTTGGAGAAGCATGGGGACAGATCGCTCAGCTGCTAGGAAGAGTGTTAGGTCTCTTCAAAACACAAAAGCCTTTGTCAGGACTACCTGTAGTGTACCTCAGTGACAGTGTAGATTAGCAAGGGAGAGATATTGGAGCAGGGACAGTTGAAAGGATTCATTCATCAGCTGCATAATACCACCAAAACAATAGCTCTTTATAGAGGCTGAAGAGACAATAGAGAGGTAGACCACAGGGAGGGCGAGTAACTTGAGCAGGGTCAATGTAAAGCAGCAGTACTCCAAAACGTCCTTCTGCCTGCTACTAACCTCACAGCAGTCCATTTAATCCGCTGGTACTTTTGTCCACATTCTAAAAAGGTGGTTTGCCCAGAGCAAAGCAGCAGTGCTTCAAAACTTCCTACTGCCTGCTACAAACCTCGCAGCAGTCCATTTAATCCGCTGGGGTTTCTATCCACATTGTAAAAAAGGCGGTTTGCCATGGCAAAGCAGCAGTACTCCAAGACTTCCTACTGCCTGCTATTAAACTTGCAGCAGTCCATTTAATCCTCTGGTGCTTCTGTCCATATTACAAAAAGGAGGTTTGCCTAATTCAAAGTAGCAGCACTTCAAACATTTTCTACAGCCTGCTACCAAGCACCCACAAGGCCATTTTACCCACTGTTTTTGGGGCGATAGGCTGGCTTCTGCTGTCAACAATAATCCCCTTAAAAAGGCAGTTATTGCCCTCCACAAAGCAATATAGTCAAATTATTTGCTACTGCCTGCTACAAACCTCGCAGCAGTCCATTTAACCCACTGGTGCTTCTGTCCACATTACAAAAAAGTGGTTTCTCAACTCAAAGCAGCAGTACTCCAAACATTTGCTACTGCCTGCTACTAAGCACACAAGAGACCATGTTGCCCTCTGTTTTGTGTTAACAGGCTGGCTTCTGCTGTCCACAATACTCCACTTAAAAAGGCAGTTATTGGCCTCCACAAAGCAGTACTCCAAACATTTGCTACTGCCTGCTACCAAGCACACACCAGGCCATGTTACCCACTGTTTTTGGGGTAACATTTAGGTAGGATTGTGCCACCAAAGGTTTACAAATTAAAAAAGTCCTATAGTGCTTGTAAAATCCAAAGCAGTACTATTACCATGTAATGCTGTTTGGCAGAAACCTCGCACTATTCAATGTTCTCCCTGTTAGTTTTGGGGGTCACATTTTGCTAGACACCACAAAAATATATAATATACATTCACGGTCTAATGTTAAATGTTTTTTGTGCATGTGCAACTGCAGGTTGTGTGCAGGTGGCATCAGGGCCTGCTTCCTAGACAACATATTGAAAAGCAGGTAACATGGGAATTGCCAGTGGTTTAGCAGTCATACACAGTTTTGTTTGTACGCGTTTCATCAACTGAGTGGGGTGCTGCGTATGTCAGCAGTATTTTGAGAATGCCAACAGAGGTATTTTGTTGAACTTCACTTTTTTTTTGTGGGTGAATTGATGCCACTTTGGTGCAATGCAGCCATGTTTTTTTCAAATGGGGAGACATTTCTTGTGGTGTGCGTTGTGTGTTTTGAAATTTTAGCTAGGTTCTCTGAGCACCATGCCTATACCTGTTACTCATCTCCATATTCCTGATTAACGTTGAAGCTATGGTTTGGTAATACCAGTATCATGACAACATTGATTTGAATGTGGTTGGGTATTTCATTGACCTTTTTTGCCGATATAGTGGGCAGACATATGCCCGTTCAGCAAAGCAAACACAAACTTGACCAGGTTTGGACATCTGTAGTTTACATCATGTTTAAAAGTTAACTGTTTTGGGGAATTTAAGTTGTGTTGCTGTCATTTGGAGGGATTCTACTACAAAATAGGTATAAATCTAGTCCCTCTTCAATTTAATAAGGGTAAATTTGCATGAATTTTTCCGTGGAGAGTCATGTGCACCTATGAGTGATGATTGATTGCCCCACCATAACAGAAAACATGCTCTGACATGACACTAGCAGCAGGGCAGGCCAGCACCTCCAAGCAATATAGGGATAGATCAGGCCAAGTGTTCAACTTGGACAAACAATACTTAAAGGGAAGTGTATCATCATGAATGATCCAGGTATGGTCACTTAAATATCCCTTTAGCATCTTCTTCAACTTCTATCTTTTTGGCATCGTTACAGGGACAGATAGCCCTTACTGATATGCTGGTTTATTGAAAATTACACAGTTTGTGCACTTCCCCCCCACTGCTGTTGTAGCAGGTGGCTGTGTCTCTCCCCATTAATCCTTCCTATTGAAAAGAGCTGATACCTCTGCCACCAGCGTTGTCAAAAGGTGATGTTTACAAAATTTTCAGACAATGAATGAACACCCCCATGCCCTGATCTAGGCCCACAGTGGGGGTGCTCTTGGGCACAGTTAATCCAGTTCTCAGTATGGCACCTGTGTTGGTTACGTATCAATCTTCCTCTGTGTTGCTGTGCTGGCTATGCGTGCCAACGACCCAGATCGGATGGGTTGACTCATCATCGACCAACTCATCTTCTATGTTATCCTCCTACACAACTGAGATTGCAGGCTGACCTGATGGCAATTGTGTCTCATTATATTGTGTCTCATCGTCTTAAACATCCGGAGACAGTAAATCAGGTTCCTCAAAGTGACTTTCTTCTGGCCGTGGGTTCTCAAATACTTATTATATAGAGGGCCCTCCCAAATGAATAAAGGAGGGCCCTCCCTAATGTATAGATGGCCTTCCCAAATGAATAAAGGAGGGCCCTCCCTAATGTATAGATGGCCTTCCCAAATGAATAGAGGAGGGCCCTTCCCAAAGTATAGAGGAGGGACCGCCCAAACGTCTAAGTAAGAGCAGTCCCTCCAAAACGTACATTAGAGGGCCATCTCTGGGCCCTCCGCAATCTCAGGTTTCCTGCCTACTGCGGGCCCTCTGAATATTTGAATTTAGGGCCACAAATGTCATGTAGGCTGAGGAGAAGGAGGAGGGTTTTGCCCAACGCTAAAATGGGCACATTATAAACTGCTATGGAATATGTTTTCCGCTATAAAAATGTCAATGAGGGAGGAACCGCCCAAATGTCTACGTAAGAGTGGTTCCTCCAAAACATACGTTAGAGGGCCATCTGTGGGCCCCTCAGCAATCTCAGGTTTCCTGCCTACTGCAGGCCGACTGAACATTTGAATTTAGAGCCGCAAATGTCATGGAGGTGGAGGAGGAGAAGGGTTTTGCCCAATGCCAACATGGGCACACTGTAAACTACTATAGAATATCTATTCAGCTATTACAGCGTCAATGAGGGAGGAACTGCCCAAATGTCTAAGTAAGAGCAGTCCCTCTAAAATGTATGTTACAGGATCACTTGAGACCTCTGAGGTCAAAGATCAACATACCTAGTGGTACGCTGTAACTCGCCTTGTAAAGTGCTGGGAAATTGCTAACTAAAAATGATGTATGACAGAGGTACCAAGAAAATATATGAGTCCGGGCCCTCCCAATTGTAAAAGGCGAAAAAAAGGCACAACACTACGTGTGAACAAACGCTAAAAGCAATTTTTTTTTGTTTCTCTGGTTTATTTAGCCTTGTATCCAAGTGATTATACCTAAAAAACTGTTTGTGAACCTTTTTGGCCTGTTAAATGCTACTTAGGTTAGGTTTGGTAGTTGTTTTTTTGTATCTGTAACAGTGGTATAATCCTGCGACAAAGCTATTCTCACAAACCATGTGTCAGAAATGCATGCAGGCATATTCTCTAGGCTCTTCCTATTCTGTTTCATCACTCTTCCATTATTTCAGCCTTTTCCTCAGGCCCCCAGACCGCTTTGTAGGGTCCAATAGAAAATTACCCGCGTTTCCCATTGACTTACATTGTACTCGCTATACAGAACGAATTTGCGATTATTAGAAAGAACTCATGACGAGTATAGTAATTACGAATATTACGGTACTGATAATCATTTATTATACATAATAAAACGAAAGGAAATTTACATAAAATAGGCAAGAATCAAAATGCAGAAGGTATGGATAGAAAAGACAACATCTCCTTAGTATGGACTATATCAGAATATAAGAAATGACTAATGTGAAACCTTCTTCTCTATGGAGTAAATATTAAATGATTATATTTGCCCCTTCTCAACCAAAAACGTATAGGTATGACCATGGTCGCCTCCTCTTTGATGTGGGCACACGTGATGAGCCCACATCATTCCCCGCACACGTTGGCTGATCTGATCAGACGACGTGCAGCTAGCAGGCTTTTAGCGCATTAGATCACACTGTCAAACTCTGATGGGGCAATCTAACATGTGCCAGCAGAGATCACGCTATTCCCTGCTCCCATCGTCGGTCCTTTGACATCATAGCGGAAAGGCAATGGGTTGTCATGAAAGCGAGGGGTATAATCATGACCCCTGTCACTGCCATGACTTGCTTCCTGTGAATGATGGCTGATTGCTAGCGTTCACAGGAGATGATCATTTGTGCTGCACATACTTGTACCAATCCGGAGAATTATACTCACGTATATCATATAGTTAACATGATAAACAACACTCCCCCCCAAAAAAAATCATTGCACAATTACACTTTTTTTTGGAATTTCACTGCACTTATAAATTGTTCTTCCATGTTCCAGTGCGCTATATGGTAAAAAGAATGATGTCATTTAAAGTACAATTCGTCCCGCAAAAAAACAATCCCACCTATGTCTATATTGACGGAAGAATAAAAGGTTATGGCTCTTGGTAGAAGAGGCGGAAAAAAAAAAAACGCCTAAAATCACCTGGGGGTGATGAATTGAAAAATCAAAGCTGTCTATTTATTGATCACCGATATCAAATGGTTTAAGCCGATATATACTTTACATCAATTTACAATTTTGCGTTAGTCTCAACTTTTCCCCTTTTCTCAGTAATCCATACAGTATATGCTATTTAAGATGCTGGCATTCAACATTTGATTATAAATACCTTACAAAGCACGGAGAGAAAGATACAATCTTGTCAACGCTTTCTGAGCTGCTCAGCAATGTTTTCAGCTATTTATGATCCCCCCCCACACACTCCGGTACAGTCATATGAATTATGCCCTTTTTTGCACTCTATTCGCATTAACCTTATTTGGCCTATAGGTGTAAGAATTAAAGGTATTTCAGCAGTCTCTGTCATTGTAAAAGTTCAGAATGCCTGCAGAGAGAAATAAAAAATTTCAGTGACATCCTGGGAAAAAAAAGGGCTTTGATATGCTTTCTCATCCATGACAAAAGAGATTTAAAATAATAATAAGTGTGAGAAACTACAGTTTCTCTTTGACCAGTGGTGTAAGAAGCTGGGTGCATAGCAGAGACGGACAAAGCGAAGAAGCATGTAGAGGCAATTAATAGGAAAACAGGACTCCCATGGAGTCTGTTCAGTCCTAAGGGAATGGCTTCCACAAAGATTAACAAACACAAGCAAGAAAGACTTTCTGACAGCAGACATAATTAATAGTGTTCAGTGCTTTGTTCTACTTTCATATACCTTTTTAAGAACATATTTTAACTTGGCTGCTTCCCAGTACTAATGCTTCTAATTATGAAGTTTGATCAAATCCACTCTGGTTCTATTTGTGCCGTGAACTCATATGAACTGTAGATAAAATAGTAGATGATGTAGATAAAACTTTTTTTTTTTTACATAAGTAAGGTAGAAACTAAACCTGCTCAAGACCACGCATCTATATAGATGTTGGGCTCGATTCATCAACCGCGATGTACTGAAGTGACTTATTTTTTTTGTCTTGCGATATTCGCTGACATTCTTTGCACCAAATTCTTCTAAATGGTTTACAGAGGTTCATGAATTTGGCGCACAATCAAAAAACTGTTTTATTTAATTGTTTTTATTTTGGGCAGAACGGTGGCTCAGTGGTTAGCACTGTTGCTTTGCAGCATTGGGGTCCAGGGTACAAGTCCCACCAAGGACAACATCTGCAAGGAGTTTGTATGTCCTCCCCGCGTTTGTGTGGGTTTTCCTCCAGGCACTCCAGTTTATTCCCACACGCAGAAGACCACAAATTTTAACGAAGAACCACAATAAACCATTTGCAATGCAAACTTTGAAACAAGTGTGCTACATATCCATATCAAAATCAGAAACAAATGTATGCTGATTTTGTGATAGATTTGCTAATGACAAAAACTGACAGCATAAATCCTCCATAAAAATATGCCTACCTGGAGATGTGGAAATGTCATGATTAGTTTAACTTCAGAAAAAAAATAAAAGATGTACCCAATGAAGGCTGCAAAAATGCAACAAAAACAAGTGAAAACTAAATTCACAATACAATGCTTTTTAACACCGTGTTAAAGTGGTTTTCCACTACCAAGGAAAACTCTGCTGATTCCACTTGCTTCCCCCCAGTTAAAATAAAATAGCCTGTACTCCCCTCCCATGCAGGCACCATTCAAGCACTGTCAGTAATCACAGTTTGGGGTTCACAAGACAACATGATATTACGTGAGATTCACATCCAATCACTGCCAGTTTCTCTCTCCACGCCTTCGAACCAAATAAGCAATCAACAGGAAGTTTCTTATTTTACCTGGGTGGGACATGTGGAATCGGCAGGAGTTGTCCAAGCAGTGGAAACCCCTTTAATGTCAGATTATCCCATCAGTAAAAACTGTGTAAAAACTCAACCAGGTGAACAAACTCCTAAGACCTATTGTGAAAGCAAAATACATCATGCAATCCACCTGCACAAGTCTGAAGACTCTTTGTTAACAAGTAAAAATAAGGCAAAATACCTATTCCATCAAAAGATCTGTTAAAATCATAAACACTCTGTGGAAAACCTCTATCTGTAAATGCTTCGGTTATCACAAATACTTCCATACTTTCAAGTCACCTCCAAGCTGCTGTAACTTTACGGCAGCTTGTTTATAGTTTGCTTTCAATCATACTTATGAAGCAGAACGTGAGAGTCTGTACCTGTAATTTCACTTATGTTAGAACAGTTTTTCTAAACTGCATATTAGGTATACAGCACTTTAAAGAGATTGAGTGTAATGAAACAAATCTGAAAAACAAAAATCCAGTAATGTATTTAAACATTTTCTCTATGAATACAAAGTAGATAGGTGACAATCCTGTGAGCGCATTAAACCTTAGGGGTCCCTGGTGTCAGTAATCCACAGTTACAAATTGTCAGTACAGACTTCGGCATTTTCATTATTTGAGCGTAGAATCTAATTTACTACAACTGTGATGGAGTCCAAAACCAGTGCGGCAAAAATGAACATAAATGATCACTTGTAATAATAGTTTTACACTTCACATCTCTGGGAACTACCGGGATATTTAGCCATCACATTAAAATGATACAGTGGCTAAAATATTTTGGTTAAAGGAACACCGTCACGATCTAGTAGCCACATCTTGTGTGTAACAGATGGAGATTGCAACACCATACAGGATAGATTTGTTGTATAAGATGAATCCAAGGGAGACAGTGTTCATCTGATCCGCACTGCCATACAATGAAAGGACCAACAAGCGCTCTGTCAAGTAATGGTGGCTTTACTCTTCGATGCGTTTCGGAGCGATATCCCTGCTCCTTCCCCAGGTAACCAACCTAATATAATAAGGTATTAGGTTGTTTTTCTGAGGAAGGAGCGGGGATATTGCTCTGGAACATGTCTAAGAATAAAGTCACAATTACTTGACAGACGCTTGTTGGTCCTTTCATTGTATGGCAGCACGGATCAGATAAACACTGTCCCTTTGGATTTGTCTTCTGTCGCCACTGTGTTACAAGTGGAGTGTGGACCCTGCAGCAGCCATAACATACCACACGCTTATACTGGTTGTGTGTCACACAACTGATTCAGGTGAGCAGTTACATCTGTCTTCAACCCAAAAGTGTTTTATATTTAAGACCCTATTGAGCTTTCTTTCCTGTATTAGTTGCATATTAAGATTTGTTGCATACAAAGCTCTGTAGGACTGACTTTAAATATTGATTGGTGGGTAATCAAACAATGGTAATTTAATATTAATAATAATAATAATAATAATAATAATGATCTACCACATAATCTGGTAAAAATCCAAAGGGATTTCAAGGATCAAAAAAACTGGCTGCTTCTTGCCTCAATCAATGGCAAAGATGTGCACAGTGCAATATCAACAATAAACTGTGGAAAGAAAAAGCGCAAAAAGGTCTTAGGGTACTTTCACATCAGCGGTTTTTGCCGTTCGCGGCAGATGCGGTGAAAAAAACGCAACTGCCGCGATTACCGCATAACCGCTGCACTTGCGGCACAGTTGCGGCAAGCCCCATACAATGTCTATGGGGCTTGCGGCAGGGCGGCAAGTGTGGTATCGGCACTTCCGCAGGTGCGGCCGCAAAAAAAAAACGCGGCTGACCGCAGGTTTATTCGCGGCCGCACCTGCCACAAGTGCAGAAACCGCACTTGCCGCACCTACCGCAACTTACCGCAAGCTCCATAGACATTGCATGGGGCTTGCCACAACTGTGCCGCAAGCGCAGCGGTTATGCGAAATACGTTTTTGCATCGCGGCAGATGCGGTAAAAACCGCATCTGCCGCGATCGGCAAAAACCGCTGATGTGAAAGCAGCCTTACCCAGTAGAGAAAGATATAGCAGGGAAGTGATATACTGTTCACCTTGTAAGGTTGTGACACACAACTGACAAAAGCGTTAGAGGCAGCTGCTGCAGTTAACCACATGCACCAAGGCAAGTCAGTTATATGAATAAACCACCATATGTTGTGATGATTACTTTGGATTAGATTATTTGGTAGCAGGGTGCTCCTGATGCTACATTTTCTCTGATACCCTGTATAACCCACAGTGCAATATCCCGATCTGCCCCTTTCATTTAATTGAAACTGACCCATGATCCCATACAACAGGTATAGCGTTGTGTTTATATGAATTTATATGAATATTTAACCTAAATCTGGACATCATTTTAAATGAAATCACATTAAATCCATTGCACTAAAAGGACTTGTCAGGTACAGTGCCATAACAGGATATTGCAGTATTAAACGACTATCGGTAAGTACCAATCAGCGGTTGTTAAATAGCCTTTTTACAAAGCCAAACCGCATTTAATGGCGCAAAATAATCTGTAATATCAGCAACATGAATCTGGTATACACAGCATGATACAATACCCAAAAGGATGATCCTTTGTGAAAATCAAAAGATCAATTCACATTTCACCAGATGAACGAGGGTTTTGCTCATTCACCGGGTGATCAGCAGCCTGTTTAGACTGTAAGATTAGAACACAAGAATTCCTAGGAAAGAACACTCACAATAATTTTGCAGAGTTAAAGGCACCTTTAAAGAGATTGTACATAGAGATGGGTGGATCTCTTTTTTGGGGGGGAGGGGGCAAATTTTCCCAAAAAACTAAATTTGAAGCAAATTAATTTGCATAAACGTTAATGCTGGAAAGTTTGTAATTACTCATAAAATTTATGTGGCGGAGAGGAGCGAGAGAACACCACTGAGCTTTTCTTTTACGGGGACATAGAGAAAAGACTCCACTGACCATATGAGCTAACAAATCTACAAGAGAGAGAAAGAGGACCTTGCTGACCATAAGAGTTTACACTGTACAAGAGAGACTAACAAATGACCATGGAGATGGAAAATTACTCTGCTGTACAAGCTTTACTCCACTGGGAACCACTGATCTATTATGGCCCAGATATTGACCTCCACTGTACCAGGTAGGATAATCCATAAAATGTCATAATGCAGGGCATTATGGTGGAGCCCATAAAGTTTATCAAAAAGACATTTGCATGTTCTCCGATATCCAGCAGTGTGAGAAATGGTGCAATGCATGTTTTCTTTTGAATATCAAACTGTTTGAATTCATGTGAAATTGCAAATTTCGGGAAATTTGACTATGCAAATTGTCACTTCAGTGAGGAAGAGAACAAACTCTAATGCCACCTAATAAAGTAGCAATCTAAAGTCATAATGACTCTTTAACAAGCCTTTAATATGACAGGATTTGTGCCAGATCAGAACCCCAAACTACAGACGCTGCATTTCGGGGTGATTGCCCCTCATCAATGCAGTGTGTGAGAATTCTGATCTGGCTGTGTGAGAGGCTGAGACGAGGTCTGGGGGAATAGCTATTCTCCTTGTGGAGGGTATTCTGCCAGCTGCTGAGGGGCAATCACCCCAAAACACAACGTCTGCAGTTTGGGGTTCTGATCTGTGACAAATCCTAATTCATATTAAAAGGCCTTGTTAAAGGTTCAATTATGACTTTTAGATTGCTACCTTTATTAGATGGTAATAGAATTTGTCCACTTCCTCACTGAAGTGACAATTTGCATATGCAATTTCCCAGAGGAGCATTCAGCTTTAAGTCTCCTCACTTCCAGCTGGCAGAATACTCTCCACAAATAGCTGTTCCCCCAGATCAAAAAATTTGACTGAAACTCAATCTTCTTCAGATTAATCCGCTTATCTCTAACTGTAGTAGACCAACTTATTCCTGATTTACAGGTTTTGTGTTAAGTTAGATTGTTGGGACACCTAGTTATCACAAAAAAGGGGTCCTGACACCTCTTTGATGGGAAGCATGTGTGGTACCTCTCAGACAGTACAACTGAGTACTGTGCTTAGCTATCTCTGCAAGTCCCATATACTCTGCATCAGTGGCGGACCCATGGCCCCGGGGCCCTGGTGCAGCCGTACTGAGAAGCGGGGGGTGGGGGAGGTGCTGGCGGCCGTCGGCGAGGACCGGGTTCGGGTTTGCCGACGGCCACCGTCGCCTCTCCTGCCTGCCCTGCGATGCTGAGCGGGTGTATGCATTACTGGGAGCCGGGATCCTGGGCAGAGGAGGGGAGGGGTGGGATCAGGCATGGGAAGCAGGAAGCTTCCCTTGCCTGACCCTCCTCTGACATCGAGTTACGGGGGTCGGCTGGGGGCCCCCTGTAGGCTTTAGGGGCCCCTAGCCGGTCGGGGCCCTGGTGCAGCTGCACTAGCTGCACCACGGTAGGTCCGCCCCTGCTCTGCATCAAAAGGCAGCACAAATGCTTAACTGCCAAGTGGTCAGACAACATGTAATTTGGCAATATAGTAAAAATATACTGTTGGGAGACTAAGAACCACTGCAATAGTGTTCAAAATAAGAGTAATTTTTTATGATTTTTATTTCATATTTCCAAAAAAAAAAGGTTTATGGGGGCAGGGAATACCTATTTGCTGCAAGTATATTCTAACTCATATGACTGCAATTCCATAAAAACACATGCAAATTATCTGCAGTATTATGTTCAACGTCAACACAGGTAATAACTTTTTCTCTAAAGATAAAACAACTGCTCAGAAAGAGCCACAAGTTGACTACAATAGGGAATGGCTAAATAACACAATGACATTTACAGAAGAAAAGCAGAAGAATGTCACCTTTAACCTTAAGAAAAAAACAAAAGTGAGACAAAATTCCCAAAATGTTATCAAATGTGGTTATGATGATCATAAGACACAGATATGTAGGTTTCGGATAACTACACGTAATATGAAGAAATTCATACTGAGGGACATGATGACATTTACCAGTACCATTAAAAAAAAAAGACATTAAGGTCACCTACAGACAAAACGCACCAATTACAAAAGGCAGATTCTCAGAAAACACAGAACATTGTCTACTTAGCAACAGGAGGGAATGGGGAAAATTCATGGTGTGCTATAACGTCTCTCTGGTTCACTGCCTTGGATGTGGTACCGGGTAAAATAAATTGTTTGCGAAGCTTTTCCAAGAATGAAGTCTTTAAAATTACCAGAAGGTTGTATTCTATCGAAAAGAAAATGTACTTTTTTTCTAACAAGGCCATTTAACAAAACTGAGCGGTTATTACATGAGTTATAAGGTGTTATAACAAGTTCATTCTTTTGTTACGTTCCTAATGTAACAATGTGCACTGCATAAAGGTTATTTTGTAAAAGCCGTGACCTCAGCAGCGAGATCCAACAAATAATGCAATCATTTATGGCTTTCATTCTCTATGCATGTACTCTTCAGCCTTAGCTTGTGCCACGTTCGAATAATGGACTTCACAATTTATTTTGGATTTTATTTTTTTAATTTAAGAGGTATAGATGCTGCTCTGTTTAATCATCAAGAAACAACATATCATGATAATCACCTGTCCAAGCTCGGAGGAAGATGTTTTACGGTCTTTTTTCCCATAGTCATTCTCCTTTGTGCTCATCTTGTCTTTACCACATCAGGAAAGACTTAAAGACCATAATTTGTTTGGTTTGGAGGAGAAAAGGGAGAAAGGGAATTGGAAAGAACCTCTCTCATGCATAAAGGGATTCATCAAAGAACAGAAGAGAGCAGCATGCCAAGGAAAGACGACTGTTAGGAGAGGTCAAGTTCTATCTATTAGAGGATGTGAAATTCGGTGCAGGAGTACTTGAGGATATCTGGAACTGAAACCCAAGCTGGAGACGACGATAAACTAAAAATGTCAACTTAAATTACAATTTCCAATTCAAAGATTGATATGTACATGCCATTCTATGTAAGATGCTCATTGAATTCACTCTTCAGCTCTTGAGCAATCCAAGCTTTTTTGCCTCTGTTCGATATAAATGGTAACACATGGTCTTTTCCTGTTTGAATTATGAGATAACATAAATCCTAGCAGTTAAATGGCATGAAAGCATCAGCACTTTTCTGTACCAAGGTGTGAAAATGTATCATTCTTCCAATAGTTAACCTTCCTATATATAGTTTTTAATCCAAAGACTACTATGTTCCATTCAGGGCTCCATAACACAAGAGCAAAATGTGTTATTTTCGGTATTAAATAATATGTATGCCTCTTACAACAACACTAGTTGGTTAAAACAGAAGAATGAGCTTTCTCCATACTGCATAGAAAATTTAGGAGTTTGCCTAAAACAGATTGCTCAGTTTTCTGGAAAGAACATGTGAGTAAAGCTACATGAGAGCATTTTCTGTCAGCAGATTTTCATTAGATGTGCTTTTTTACCACTAGTTGAAAGAGAGCTACCAACTGACAGGTCTCCTCTTGAACTGCTGCCCTCATGTCCTATTCAGAGGACTGGCAAATAGCTTACATCACCCTACATTCTATAGCAATTCTGAGTAACACCAGCCAAATGCTTGTATAAGAAGTACGATTGCCTCAAATGTTCTACACTAACAAATTTTTAAATGTTTTTAACAGCAAATATTTTTACGTATACGTCAACCAAGTATGCTCACCTCTCCTACATCAGCAGCTATTTCCTCTTCCTGCTCCTGATCCGATCTCTCTGTTCTTTCGTCTGTCAGGTGCCCTCAGTTCTTATAGCAGCCCACAACAAATAACTGCTTGAGTATCGTAAACTGATGTTCATGCAACGTAGCCCACGCCACTTGGCATACTACCTCTATAACTCAGTCTGCAATTTCGGATTAAAAAAGACCTGAAACCTAGTTCGAGCCTAACCTATCACTACCTGACCTGCAGCTTCCTACATACTAACTATCCCTTCTGAGCTAATAATGAATATAATGTGAGAAATTATTATACACTTACATGTTCCAGATGTGGACGTTCAAGATGGCTGGCCGACAGTGAACAGTTTCTTCGGTCCACCTCCATGCATTCGCTCCCATTGGCGAGATCATTATTCAAAAGCGCTCCTGATTTCAAATTCTGCCTCCTTTTTCTGGTATGACACCTGCCGGCTGCGGCGCATCCATTTCCGGTCATTTGCATTGTCGGTATGGTATACAGCTTCAATCTCACCATACTTCGCAGGACGGAAATTACATGCGTGGCAGCAGAGCATCATACCCGAAAGGAGGCGGGAATTTAAAATCAGGGTACGCTCCTGAATGAAAGCTCAAACCACCAGGCAGATTGCAGCAGCGAGATGGGGAAGCGGACCTGAGATACTGGGTGCTGTTGCCAACCAACTAGTAACGCCCACGCGTTAGTACATGTAAGTTTATAAATCGCTTTCTCTAGATTAAATTCTCTATTACTCAGACAGGATGCTAGTAATGTATGCAAAGCTGTAGGTCAGTAGGATAGGTTAGGCCTCTAAACTGGTGACAGTTCCTTTAACTACATGCACAGCTGCAGAACTGCATTGCAAACCTGAGACTGCATTGCAAACTCTGCTCTGCCATATAACTGAAACTACTTTTCTGCTAACAACTCTGAATTGATCACTGATAAGGCAATTTACATACACAGTCTGTACTAAAGATTTTGTGACATCTCAACTGATTGTAGTGAGTACACAGTCTTATTGCACTTCATTCTGGCTCTGCTTCTCCCGTCATTGCTCTCTAGACTCTGTGTCATACACACCTATATATTGCTGGTCAGCTCTCTCTATGATATCCTGACAAACTCTGTCATCTCCCATTACTGTGTATATTCGCCAAATGTCTCTATTCCATGATTTCATTCTCAGCTTATTGAATGCCTTTGCCAGTCACCATCCTCTTTACAACTACTGCTCATCCCAGAAACGAGGCTTAAGATCCCCTAACCAGTAGCACATGACACGCTAAACTGTAAATGAAACTCTTGAAAATTGTGAGAAATAATTATACTGATGTCTACTCAATTGTTTATCAACAAATATTATGAAAGATATCTAAACATAGATAACCATTGTTTCACCCAGCGAAAAGATCTGTAATGTATCTAATGTAAAAATGTGTACACAGCAATAGCGTTTCCCTAACTGCAACGATGAGCAGATCTTTTCATTTTAGTTGTTTGGCAATAACAAGCAATGACATTTCCAAGCAAAGTATAATCTACTTTCAGTTATACATCAGTAAAACCCTGTCTCCCCAGGCACATTTAGATAGAGAATGTTCTGGATAAACATTTATATAATAATCTCATGATGCAAAAATGCAGAAAACACCCAAAATGCTCATTTCTTATTCCTTGGAGCACATAATTTAGAAGGTAAATCCAAAGACTCCTCCAATGTATACAAGCATCTCAAAGCCTATATCAACTATACAATGTATTGGATTTTATAGAAACAAAGTGAAGCAATGAATTAAAAAATTATTTGGTCTTATTAAGGGATTTTTCCACACTTTTATACTGATAATTTACTGTTAGAAGAGATCATCAATATCAGAAGAGTGTGTCTGCACCTCCGAGCACCACCACCGATTAATAGATTGAGGGGATCAGAAAACTCAGGTCAGGACTATGGCCTCTTTTGTTTACTAGGCTCTGTATATGATGTATTGGACTCTCTATATGACATTATAGGCTTTGCATATCATGTACTGCTCCTTATATTATGTACTAAGCTCTGTATATGATGTACAAGACTCTATGATGCATTAGGCTCTGTAAATTATGTACTAGACTCCATATAGGACATACTAGGCTCCATATAAAATGTACTAGGCTCTGCTTTTCATGTACATGGTTATGGTTATCATGCACTAGTATCCGTATATCACATACTAGGCTCTATATTTGATGCATTAGGCTCTGTTTTTCATATACTTGGTTCTATTTATCATATACCGTATATACTCGTGTATAAGCCGAGTTTTTCAGCACAAAAAATGTGCTGAAAAGTCCCCCCTTGGCTTATACACGAGTATATACGGTAAGTTCTTCCAAATCCATCTGTATACAGCCCCCCCCCCCCCCCCCCCCCCCCGTGGTATCCAGGGCCCCCCTTGCTGCACACCTGTAAAGTAAGATGTTAGTATACTTATCGCTGCCCTCGCTGCCGCCGCTCCGCTGCTCGGTCACCGCACTGCTCCGGGTCTTCATGCTTCCTTCTCCGGCGCGCAGGAAATGACGTCATTGTTTGAGCGCCGGAGAAGGAACAGGAAGCATGAAGACCCGGAGCAGCGCGGTGACCGAGCAGCGGAGCGGCGGCGGCGGCAGCAGCGAGGGCAGCGATAAGTATACCAACATCTTACTTTACAGGTGTGCAGCAAGGGGGGCCCTGGATACCACGGGGGCTGTATACAGCTGGGGCTGCTGTATACAGCTGGGGCCCCTGTACTACTGATGGGGGGAGGTCTGTATACCCCTGGGGCTGCTGCTGTATTATACCCCCTGGGGCTGCTGCTGTATTATACCCCCTGGGGCTGCTGCTGTATTATACCCCCTGGGGCTGCTGCTGTATTATACCCCCCTGGGGCTGCTGCTGTATTATACCCCCTGGGGCTGCTGCTGTATTATACCCCCTGGGGCTGCTGCTGTATTATACCCCCTGGGGCTGCTGCTGTATACTACCCCCTGGGGCTGCTGCTGTATACTACCCCCTGGGGCTGCTGCTGTATTATACCCCCTGGGGCTGCTGCTGTATTATACCCCCTGGGGCTGCTGCTGTATTATACCCCCTGGGGCTGCTGCTGTATTATACCCCCTGGGGCTGCTGCTGTATACTACCCCCTGGGGCTGCTGCTGTATACTACCCCCTGGGGCTGCTGCTGTATACTACCCCCTGGGGCTGCTGCTGTATACTACCCCATGGGGCTGCTGCTGTATACTACCCCCTGGGGCTGCTGCTGTATACTACCCCCTGGGGCTGCTCCTGTATTATACCCCCTGGGGCTGCTGCTGTATTATACCCCCCTGGGGCTGCTGCTGTATTATACCCCCCTGGGCTGCTGCTGTATTATACCCCCCTGGGACTGCTGCTGTATTATACCCCCTGGGGCTGCTGCTGTATTATACCCCCTGGGGCCGCTGCTGTATACTACCTCCTGGGGCCTGTATGTACCACTGGGGAGGCTGCTGTATACCACACTGCTGGGGGCTGTATACCACACTGCTGGGGGCTATATAAATGTGCTGGGGTCCACCCTCGGCTTATACACGAGTCAATAGGTTTTCCCAGATTTTGGGGGCAAAAGTAGGGGGGTCGGCTTATACACGGGTCGGCTTATACACGAGTATATACGGTACTAAGCTCTATGTATCATGTTCTAGGCTCTCTATATCATGTATTAACCTCTGCATGTGATGTATTAAGCTCCAAATATCAAGTACTAGGCTCTTTATATACCGGTAGTATACTAGACTGTGTATAGTATATGGTTCTATTTAGCATGTACAAGGATCTGTATATCATGTTTTAGGCGCTATATATAATGTGCTAAGCTTTGTATATCATGTACAAGGTTCTCTATATGATGTACTAAGCACTTGATATCATGTCATGTCTGTGCATTCTATTGCAACTAAGTCTTAGTCAGTAGAATTTCAAAGTCAAGGATCATCTCTTTCCTGCCATCACATACTGCCAATAGCATTGAATTCACACTAATTTACAGCAACTGTTCAAAATAATAAAAACATGTATACTTTCTTCGTAAAACAGCGCCAGAACCGCCAGTTTTATTGATGGATCAGTCATGTTTCTCTAAGTGAATTCCACAAAAAGAGTTTTATTTTGTAAATGTACTGCCAGATCTGATGCCATGAATTTGTGAGGTGTTTTGCGGTGTTTTCATTGTATTCACACATCAATCCATTTCTGATCATGTGCATCCCTGAGTATTGAACATCAAGAGCCATGCAAAATTTAAGTTGATTTCTTTCTGTCTTTTACATGTTACTCAAACTCAAGGGTCAACAAGGTAAAAATGATCAAAGAAAAATGTTTGTTAATGCAGCTTTCTTCAATTATTACTTGTGGACTGTTATACTATTCTGGGACTATTGTGGGTGCAGGGGTTGCAGTTTCTCTCAAACACATTATAACCCTTTAGCCCATATGGGCTGTAATCACATGATATAGGCATCCAATTCATGTGGGCTGATCAATAGATAATTTATGTTCCCTAATCATATGTTCTGCTTTCATATACAAGATCCAGGTGTGGCAGTCAAGTCAGTATACTGCGGCCTCCTACCTGTTGGAATTCCAAAAGCCTCTTCTGATCTGTGGGTCCAGCGCTACATCATTGTTGCAGGATGAAACACACATAAAGCTGTGCTGATCCTGCTAATCAGAAGAGACGCTGGGGAATCCAGAGGGTAAGAAGTGGTTCATAGGGCTTACGTTAGCTGAACACGAAATGATGTGGCCGGCGCACCAATGTCCAACAATTTAATTTGATCACCTCTACTTTAAATTGGCGTACATATTGTGTACGTAAGGATGGTGGAGCCCTTTTTTAACTTTAAGAATTTAAATTTTACACTATATAAAAATATGATTTTGCCTTTATAAAAAATATATACTTTCTTCATTAGGAGTATAGACAATTTTGACCAAGCTCCTTTTATCACGTTGTCTTTATTTTGTATCAACTCCACGCTAACCTCCTTCTATATATTAATACTTTTAAACAACTTATTATAAGTAAAGATGCATAGTATTTTATAGTTGATGGCTACAAGATACTTACTCTGTGATAAGGAAATAACTTTATTTCTCAAAGGCAGCAGTGAAGTCATTTGGAAGTTTTTCCCGATTGCTTAGCAATTCAACTGCCAAATATCCATGTTTAGACCGTGTCAAACGAATCTCTACTATGAACAGGTAAAATGACCGTGAAACAGTTGAAAAAGTGATCTTCCCTTCACGGTATGCAGCATATAATTCAATTGCATCCGAGAAATAAAGTGCTGATTGTTCACCACCGAGTTTGCATTAATGTACACCTATATGGCCCTCAGGCATTTTTTTTAAATAAACACTGGTACTTTCTTCCTAAATAGAGAGCTGAGAAGCATATGGAGTGTGGGAAGGACGTCAGCAGAGGAACAGAAATCACATTCACGAAATGGAAAATGAAAACATGCACAAGTGATTCTTAATTGTTTTCCGCCAATAAAAGGCACACTTTCCTGGCAGCGGTATTGTATTCAAAAGTTTTAAGACAAAAACAATTTACTGCACAATTAGGCCGAGTTAGGTCTTACTTTTTTTCCATGGCAGATTTTAACCCATTTATCAAACTATGGATTTTCGCTGTTGAATTCTAAAATTATTAGCAGACTAATATTTCCATTTAAAATATTGATGTGCGGATGGAGTTTAAAAAAAACATACAAAAGCATTGGTTTATGTACTGCAATGGATTTATGTTATACCTGTCAGCCAAACACTTGCCACAAAATTGACGAACATGCAACTAGCTGCGTGGTCAGATGTCATTCCACAAAAATACCACCGCTTTCCTCAGCAAATCCCAATTGCAAAACGTATACAATCTACACTACTTAAAATGATCTACAGCCACGGCCGAAAGTGTTGGCACCCCTGAAATCATTCTAGAAAATGAACTATTTCTCCAACAAAATTATTGCAATTATACGTTTTGTCATACATATTTACATCCTTTGTGTGTGTTAGAACGACGCACAAAAAAAAAAAAACAGAAAAAAGGTAAATTGGACAATTTCATGCAAAGCCCCAAAATAGGCCAGACAAAAATGTGGGTGAAGGACTCAATATTTGCATTATGTGCCACACTAAGCTTAGAGATAACTGTCGGACGACTTCAAAACCAAATGTTGTAAAATATGAAACAATATCAAGGTTACAAGTCAATCTCCAGAGATCATGTTATTCCTATGTCCACAGTGTGCAACATACTTTACAACCAATGACAATATCTAATCTCACTGGACGTGGAAGGCAGAGAAAACTTGATGAAAGGTTGCAATACAAGATAATCCGGATGGAGGATAAGCAGTCCCAATCAAATGCCAAAGAAAGCTGTCCTTCAAGCTGAGGGTGCATCAATGTCAGTGTGAACTATGCATCAGTATGTGAATAAAATGAAATGCTGTGGCAGGAAACCCAGGAGAACCCCACTGTTAAAATGGAGATTTAAAAATGCTAGACTGCTGTTTTCCAAAATGTACAGAAGGACACAATTTTGTGGACAGATGAAGTGAAGATAGAACTTAATGGTAAATCACATTATTCTACTGTTCACCAAAAGTGGAAAGAAGCTTACAAATAAAAGAACACAGTACTTACCAGGGATGTGAAGTTCGCAAGCAAAATCTCCAACCCCTCAATTTCCCTGTATCCGACTCCACGACTTCGACTCCCTCAATCATGGCTCACATGCTTAAGTGATACATTTGTTGTAGTACAATGTGAAAATGAGGCTTTAATAATTATTGACAGAATAATCAAGTTATGTAGATAGAATATACTACTTCTTAATAATAATAATATGCAGCACATACTGCCTTGAACTACTGTACCCAATTTATTATATATTTTAGGAGTCGGTCCATTTTAAACAGACTCCGACTCCACAGCCTTGGTACCAACAGTCAAACATGGTGGAGGTTCAATATGGTTTTGGGGATATTCTGCTGGCTTTGTCACTGGGAGCCTTTGACTGTGTGCATAAGGCATCTTAAAATCTGAAGATTGCCAAAGGATTTTGGGTTGATATGTAGTGCCCAGGTTCAGAAAGCTGGGTTTGCATCCTAGGTCATGGGTCTTTCTGTAGGACAATGATCCAAACATACTTCAAGAAGTAAGCAAAAATGGATGAAAATAAAGAGCTGGAGAGTTCTGCAGTGATCAGCAATGAGTCTGGATCTAAATGCTATTGAACACCTGAGGAGAGAACTTACAATTGCTGTTGTGAGACCTGGAACAACTTGCAAAAGAAGAGTGTTCCAAAATTCCAGTTGAGTGGTGTAAGAAACTTGTTAGTGGTTAGAGGAAGCAATTGATAGAAGTTATTTATTGAAAAAGGTGTGCAAGCATATATTCAGTTGTGGGTGCCAACAATTTTGTCTGGTCCATTTTGGGAGTTTGTGTGAAATTATGTCTAATTTGTCTATTTTCTGTGTGTTTTTTTTTTTTACTACACTCAAAGAAAATAATCCTGTATATAACAAAACATATGTAACTGGAATAATTTTCTGAAAGAAATACTGAATTTTCTGGAACAATATCAATGGTGCTAACATTCTCGGTCATGATAATACAAAGCAGATCAATATCTGTCTCCTCAGTATATCTCTGAACTAATCTCCTGATATACTACAACATGTCATCTCCTTCACTACTACACACTCGTATGTTCTTCACCTAATCACCCATAAGAATTCTTCTCAGTAACCCTCCTTCCTCAAGAATGCAGTGCCACCGTGTGTTCGACTATCCACCAAAATCGGAACTTTCAGACAGAACTTGATATTGCATCTCTTCAAAAAAGCTTCCCACCTGTAATAACCCTCCTCACCACCACCAGAGCTGTTGCAACTCTCAATCTACTATTTCCTTCCCCTTTAATCTTCCGGCTGTAAGCACAGAAGGGCTCCCCTCTGTATCAGTCTGTAACTATTATTTTGTTCATTGCAAATCATAGTTGTATTTTGTATGTAACCCCTTCTCATGTACAGCACCAAGGAATCAATAGTGCTCTTATAATGATAATAATGATAAGACGAAAAGAAGAATAGGAAGTAATTAGTAATTAGCCCTATGCTGTACTTGGTTGCACATTGTTGTGCACATACCCATAAGATGATTTTCATAACATTTTAAAAGTTCCAGAGTTAGCTAAATTATGTATGCTGTGACTTCATTAAACATTACGTAGAGTAAAAAATTACAACATTACTTCCCAATTTATTTCACTGCTAATGTGCTTTGTTAAGGTTACAAGGTTCAGCTTGCTCTGGGAAAAACAAAGAGTTATACTTCTTTTTTTCTCCTTCAATGCAGTCTGTCTGTCTTAGTGACCTACAAATGTAATATAATATTCAAAGCTTTCGAGGGAGAAATCGCTCCTCTGAGCACCTGAGACCATGGACCCGGAGGCCACAGATATTCAATCCAACTTATGCTGTCAGGGAACAAGCCCTTATGCATTCAGATATTAAAGTATTAAAATATGTCATCGTGCTAATCATTGCATATCTCTAGGTCACTTTGTCGGCATTTCCTGTTCTCAATAAATTAAAACTATGAACTAGTGATGATGTATAGCCGTCTGCAAATAAAACATAGACCAAGATATCTAGGCACCAGCAGGTATTGGAAAAACAGGCAGATGTAAGCAATTGGCTAAAGTACGATGAAGAAAAAATGCAAGGTAAAATAGATATTTAAAATTACCAAATTTTCAATGTTGATTGCTAATAACAGCTTATTGTTATAGTTTATGCTGGGGGCTCATGGTGGTCACCATTTTTATTTAAATAAAAAAAACAATATATCAAATAAACAAAAATACAGAAAAGTGAAAATGTATGCATTTGATGTCTCATTTAAATCTAAAAAATAAATATGATGATGAAATTATAGCATTTTATTCACGTGTTTTCACAATATCTTGTGCATACGTAGCTTGTGTACAGTAGCTAATGCTACAGTATGTCCGAAACTACACAAACTATCCTTAAAGCATACCTGACACATATATACTCTCTATAGAATATGCTCTAAAGCAGGGGTCCCCAACCTATAGGTTGGGAGACACATGTGGCTCATGGGCCCATGATATGTGGCTTGCGGCTGTCTTCTAGCTTTGTGCATTAGCACTAGGTCTAGCAAACAGCTATGAAGAACAGGTCTCCAGATGATGAACTATTTGAGCTACCCCACATAGAAGAACAGATCTGAATGGCAATGGTAGGAACCCCTGGATCTTGGTATACCGCCTCCATGTAAATTGTGTGTAAAAACTTTGTCATTATACCAATAATGAGGGCTCCTGGAGACATTACGTGGGAGGTGTGTGGGAGCTGGATGTGTCTCACGACCCTCTCTCAGAGCTCAATGTGGCCCTCAATATCAGAAAATTAGGGACCTCTGACCTAAATGAAACTCTCTCATCAAAATATATTCCAAACTACAGAAACTCTCATTTGTCACAGCCTACATACTGTATTTTATCATCAGAATATAACCTAACCTGCACACAGTCTCTTCACTTGGCCCAAACAGATATTCTAATCATAATATATCACTAGCTACACAAACCTCATATGTCCCAAACTATACGTACATACTCTCATCAAATGATGCTAACTACAAAAATGCTCAATTAACACATACTGTACTCTACTCATATATCCCAAACTATATGTTCTTATCATAATATATCAACAACGGCACACTTATCACTAACTACATAAAATATCCTCTGTTCCAAACTACACATACAGTATTCTCCTCATAGTATATGCCAAACTACTAATTCCTCAATCCAAAATTTCACATTTTCTCATAAAAATATCTCAAACTACATATAATCTCAGCATAACAGTATCCCACACTACATACATTTTCCTAATATGCTGAAATTATTTAAAAGGAAGTTGTATAGGTGTCATGCCCTTGCCCGCGGGGCCAGTCTCTCATGGACAGCGAGACTGGTGCCCATCCCGCAGCTCTATGTATCTCACCTGCTCTGTCCCTGCTGCAGGATCAGGGAGATCGGTGTCAACGACGCAGCTCCGCTAGTTCTGCTCACCCTGCCTGTTGTTACGTGCAGCTGTCTGCTTCCTTCCCATCGAGGAACTTGCATCCTCTTGGCAGGTCTAATGGGAATGTTCTTAAGTGGCGCACGCTGCATCCTGCACACACTTAAAGACACAGTACACCTGTTTTCTATTAGGTCTTTTAGCCTGAGTGCTGAGCTGCAAGCAACCTCCACATAATGGAGTTGCCATGTGCAACAAGTTCATCCTCTTGGAACGTTGCCAGTGTCCAGGTTGCACTCCTGCAGTGCTCTGCACTAGGAAGAATTTTGCTTTGCATTCAGCATTATTCTAACGTCTCTGTTTCTGCTTGCAGTCCATTATCCTTGATCTCTCTGGATACTCCAAATCCCAACCCGGCCTTGAGAAGCCTCAGCAGAATTGCACGGAACCGTCCAGATTCCTCTACCGGCTGGATCAGCCTTTCCAAAATTGTATGGAGCTCCCAGGAGTTACCCTACTGACAGAGCCAGTGTTCCACATTCTCCCCATCTCTACTGTTACGGTCTGTACGGGTCGTCCCTCTGGTCCAGGATTCGTGGCATTTAGACCTTCTGGTGCTGTACCAGGTTTATCCCTGTACAGGGGTTAACTCGCCAGTGCTCCCCCAGGAGAGTTTGGTGTTGTGATCCAGGGGTTCCTCTCCTCAGTCACCTTTCCTTTTCTTAACCTTCCTTTAATAAATATCCTTGGTTTTTACTGAAACTCCAGTTTCTTGCTGTATCAGGTATTCAGCTACCACTGATCCACCAGTGGCTCAGTGGTTCCACTTTACATCTCCAAGACCTTCGGGCGCAACAATAGGCAGCCCCATCTGTGGATGCCATGGTAATGACGAAAAGCGGAGCACAAAAATATCTAGGTCCGGTTGAAAAGTTTCAGATAAATTATTTTTTATTCATTGAAATCCCTGGTGTTTGTACGGATATGAAGTCCAATCGGCAGTCCTTCTAGTGACTGACAACTGTCTCTGCATGCACAGTCATCAAGGTAACACGGTCGATTACTGTATAGGACCACCCAGTGGACTCAAACATACAAACAGCAGGGCTGAAAATTAATAAAATACATGTTTTGCTTAAACTTTTCCCACAAAAATATATATTATATTGATCAGCTCATCCTGCTCTAGAATATCCTACATATAGTTCAGATGGCATTTTCAGCATTACAGTTTCCCTTTAAGTTTAAAAAAGATTTTGTTTCATTGGGTTATCAAACCAGAAAAAAAAAAGAGTATCTCTGAGGGTTGTGGCAGGTGTGAAAACTAAGCAAGTCAAAACCCAACAAAAACACTTAGGGTATGTGCACACTGGTGGGCGGGTTTGTGTCGGCAGCGGCTGGGCGGACCCGCCAGGAAGCTCTGGAGCCGTCCACCGGCATCCTGGCGGGTATGTGCCGCGGGTGTGCGGCGGGCTACGGGCGGGTGCACAGCGGTTTAGCGCCGGCGGTGTTGCGGCGGCTGGAAGCAGTACATGATTCTGCTTGCAGCCGCTGCATAACCGGCCGGTTTATAGAACATGCTCATTCGTTGCTAACCCGCTGGGAACCCAGCGGTTTAGCAACAGATGATCATGTGGAAACCGCCGGTGTGTGCACAGCGGCTGTCGGTTTCCATAGATTTTAATGTTAACCCAAAAGCCGCTTTTGGATTAACATAAATTTACATAAAACTCATGGAAACCGACCAGCGGTTTCCGCTGCTAAACCTGCAGTAAAACTACCAGTGTGCACATACCCTTAAGATGCTGGATTTCTAAATGCCAAACGTTTTTCAAGAAATGACGCTGGTGTTGTATAATAATAAAAAGCTATGTCTTTGCATACTCATTAGATATTATAAAGGACAAGAAAGTGATACAATTGGACAATATTCTCAAGTTTGTAGAAAATGACTAGCTGGACATGTTTAGAAAATGCATTAAACTTTCGAAATCAAATTTCCCAACAAAAAAAAACTTATAAAACTTACAAAAAAAACTTGTGTATATACAGAAAATTTACAATATTTCTACCATAAAGCTGGTGGTTAAGTAAATGAACTATTTCTGGGAAAAATTTGTCAAAACATTAGTGGTAAAAAGGTAATTTATACAGAACAAGAGACAATTTTTTTTCTTTTTTTCAACTATAAGTTTTTATTAAACATTTTACAAAAATATAGTAACAACACTGGTTCGTGCTATAACTGGATACAACTCCATCATAAGAGACCGCACAATTTTGAAAACATTCAAGTCCATTCCTCGGGATGGAAATCGCTTCTCGTCTAAGCTCACCCCCCTTAAACGCCTGTGGATCCAGGGGAATTTGCGAAAGGTACCTCGTACCTTAGACAGTACTCATCAGCACAAACCTTAAGGCTACTTCACACGCTACGATATCGTTGAAACGTCACGCTTTTTTGATAGTTCGAACAATGCCATTTGTGCATCATTGTGTGTAAACATACGATCTTGAAACGACAAATCGTTGGATCGTTCATCAAAAATTTGAGACCCTAACCTCAAATCGTTCGTCGTCCAATTAACCTTCTGTGAACAAGCAACATTGTTCAGTGTGACACTTTTTTCAACGATGTCGTTCACAATTGTCCTATTACTGCCACTTTGTAACATCATTCGTTAGTTCGTCTCAAGGTAGCTGGCGCGTTGCCAAATTTAACATCGTTAACAATATCCATGCGTGTGACAACGCACTAACGATGTCGAAACGATCGCGGTCACGTGACATAGCTAACGATATCGTAGCGTGTGAAGTAGCCTTAAGGAATATATTTAGTGCTTGTATGTCTGTCTCTATAGCATGAACATTATCTGAGAACCTGGACAAAAAGTAAAATGTATAGATGGGAAAAGAGAAAGGGTAGAGGAGAAGAAGAGAAAGAACGGAAAGAAAAAAAGAGGAAGGGAAGGATAAGAGGGGAAACCTGGGACCAGGGAATAGGGCCGTTCAGATCCCTTCTTGGATAGCAAAGTAATCCCAGAGGGCCCAGATTTGGTTAAAGAGATCCACACTAGCATTCAGCAAGGCTGTCAGATATTCCATCCTTCGAATGTCTGTTATTCTGGAAACTAAGTCACTGCATGAGGGGGGGGGGTTTAGTCTCTTCCAGAACAGGGCTATTTAACATCAGCTGCAGTCAGGATGTGGAGGAGCAAGCTTGGAGGCAATTTTGCCGACCCTTCCCAGATAGGCATTGAGGAGATACACCAGGGGATTCAGATCTAGGTCAGTATAAATAACCTTCTGAATAACGATTCCGCACCGAACCCCAAAAAGAGGCCAGTTTCGGGCATGTCCAAAATACATGGAGCAGCAAACGCACAGCACGTGTCAGGAAGAAGAGGGTTTACCCCAAAACATCATCAATTTGTATTGATTTTCTTTGTACAGCGTACAAATAGATGTCTTGGCTGCTCTCTCCCATATAGATTTCCACGTCTGGAGGTTTATCTGCCTTCCCAGCATGACCTCCCATTACCTCATATAGGGGAAACCCTCCTCCATGTTCCTTTCTGTAGAAGTAAGCAGCCTATAGATCTCCGATATGAGGCCCTTCAGATATTTATTTTTAAGACATACAGAGAGGTAATATTGGAGAAAAAAGGACAACTGGGGCAAGTAGTGTGGAAATCAATAAATCAAGGAAAATGAGGGATGAGTATTCCACAAATTATAAATAGGCTAACTTGTTGGGCATAACTTGGTGAAAACTGAAAAAGATAAAAATGCTTAACACAACTTCTGTAACCTGACCAGCGGTGTACATAAAGACTTGTCCCTGCCTCCTCCCTTGCACCTCTCCACACCATCCTCAACTCTGCTGCCCGACATCCACCTTTCTCCCTGTTACTCCTCCGCCTCCCCTCTCCACTGAGCCCTCCACTGGCTCCCCACCCCCCAGCGATCCCGCTGCAAAACCCTAATCCGGACATACAAGGCCATACACAACCTGTCCCCTCCCTACATCTCCGACCTGGTCTCCCGCTACCTCCCATCGCGCAACCTGCACTCCTCTCAAGAACTCCTTCTCTCAACCCCCCGCATTTCCACCTCCCACAACCGCATAAAAGACTTCTCTCGTGCTTCTGCCAGACTCTGGAACTCCCTCCCCCACACATCAGACACTTCCCTACCCTGGGAACCTTCAAGAAAAACCTGAAGACCCACCTCTTCCTACAAGCCTACAACACACACTGAGACCCAATCCGCTGCACCATCTCCTCTCTCCCCTTCTACTGTCTCCCTCCCCACCCCCTCTAGACTGTGAGCCCTCGCAGACAGGATCCTCTTCCCTATTGTACCCGTATGACTGATTTGTCGTCGTTTTTACCACTTGTCTGTCTACCCTCTCACTTGTAAGGCGCCATGTAACCTAATGGTGCTATATAAATACTTAATAATAATAATAATAATATTGCGTTCATCCATAATCAACAGTGTGAAAACTAATTGCAGTACAATGTGTCTGAGAAAATCACATTAATTATTGTGAATTTACTTTCACATCTTGCCAAGAAAATAGCACAAGATTCTTACATTGTCTATTATAACACAATTATTAAACACTATTATTCTTGATGTAAAAGTGATGGCCAAGTAGACTAGACTACTAGGTGGAGGATTAGTGAATTTCCATAGTAAAATAACTCTTAGGCTGCATTCAGACTGTGTGTTTTTTTTCTCTTCCGTTCTGCTGCGTTTTTAGCTGCAAAATATTAGTTATCCAAAAAAACGCACCCAAAAAAAACAAATCCGTTTTTGGATCCGTTTTTGACAGCTGCATGTGTTTTCCGCATTTTGAAAGGCTCCTATGGGAAAAACACAGGACAAGAACGCTACAGAAATTGAGAAAAATGGAGCTCTCCTAAAGTGATAAAAAGAATCACTTTATAAGAGCACAGTCTGAATGACAAAAATGAAAACCCACAGACTTTGCTGGGGTGTCATTTGAGTGATCCGTTTTTTACAGTGCACTGCAAAAAAACGGATCAAAAAACGCAAAGTGTGAATGTAGCCTTAGGCTACATTCAGTGTGGTTTTTTTTCAACACTGATCTATTTTTGAGTGCTGCGTTTTTTTTCCCCATTTTGAAGGGCTCCTATAGGAAAAAAGCAGGAGAAAAGCACCACAGAAATTGACATGCACTTTTCTAAAACGGAGCGCTCCGAAAGTGAAAAAGGGATCACTTTACAAGAGCACAGTCTGAACGGCAAAAATAAAAACACAAACTTTGCTGTGGTGTTTGAGTGATACGTGTTCTGCAGTGCACAGCAAAAAACGGATAAATAAACAGATAACAAAATGGACAGTCTGAACGTAGTCTAAAATTAAAATCAAGGAGACAAAGAGAGGTGCAGATTGTGCTTTATCCCTAGCGATACACATAAGAGCTAAAAATTAGCTTGCTCCCCTGGTTTGGTTGTGATAACCCACAACCAGCTTGAACGCCTTAAGGCCACGTCACACGCTTCAATCTTGTGAACGATTGCCCGAGCGATCTCCTGTGGGCGAGATCGCCGAGACAATCTGTCCACATCGTTCGTGAGATGTCACACATGTAGATATCGATGATGACGCTTTAGCGATTGAACAATTTATCCATCGCTCGACGACCAAGTAAACGATCTTGCGATCGTTCAGAGGCAGGGCCAGCACAACATAATTAGGGAGTTGTCTGCATAATTGTGGGCGTAGTAATGGGATGTATGTTCGGCCATGGGCGTCCCTGTTTGTGAGTTTAGCACGGCTCTGCTACTCATATTGTTGGCCATAGCTGGTGTTCTGTTTTGTCAGTGTTGTGTGTGTGTTCCGCTTCTGTCTGCGTGTCCTCTATGTTGTTCCTGCGGCCTCATTGTGGCGCATGTGCGTTTTTCTTTTGTATTTGTTAAAATAAATAACCTATTGTGTTCTTTGTTTTATGTTCCAGTATGTGTTTTAGAGGGCTAATATTGCACTCACAATGTGAATGAAGCATAGCGAGATGACACATTTGCGGTGTTGTGTATGTTTCAAATGACTTTACCAAGAGCATTTATACTTTATGAATTGTTAAATTTTAATAATTTTACAAACATGACATGTCCTTACACAATTATATCACAAACCCCACACATGGCTCATTACGCATCATGTTCAATGCTCTGGGTCTGTTGTAACAAAATTACGTCCACAGTGTCCATGTCATCACTGTGATATAGTGTTGTCCTTTAGTTGCTCTGTCCAAGAAATGGTTAGCTCCTTATGGGGCAAGGCTTGGCTGGTTTTTGGGTGATTTATCCTGTTCTCTCACTTCATATCTGATTTGTGTCATCCAATGTATGCTTTTAAGATATTGTCTGTTCATCCTTGTTTTGTGAGGTTCGGCAAATGTAGATATTAAACCCATAAGTGACATTGTGGTTGGTGTCTGTGAAGGCAAAGGTAAAATATCATTATGTGCAAAATCATTTGCCAAAGCAATCCAAGTCCCTGTAGTCCAGTCAATTACGAGGCACCTCTACATCAGTCTGATCTGCTTATGGGAAATGTTCAAGCTGACCAATGCTGTGCATGAATGCCTTGTCTTTGTGGCGAGCAAGCCCTAGGCCACTGGTTATATTTGGATGCATAATCAATTTGTAGCAAAACAAAAAAGGTGATGCTAACCCTAAGATTATTTCTTTATCCCTGTTGGCCTAAAATCCACACCATGAAGTCGTATGTTCTATGTCACTGTTGCGAGCCATTTTCAACAAACCATACAAGAATGGGCTAATCTTGTTTTAACCTTACTATGTTTTAGGCCATGGGAGCAGCACATATGTTGTGCATTCTGTTTGAGCTATTGTCTGCTTACCTTCTGTGATTTAATGACAACAGTGTGTACCTCAATTTATCCTTGAAAACATAATGTCGCCTACTAAACAGCAAATTACATGTTAACAGATACCATGCAATCACACTTACCATGATCTTAATCCAGCCAGTCAGGTGGACAAATTCCGCCAAAGTGTCCTCATCAAATTGTTACACCACACTGTAATAAGTACACATTTAACACCATGAAGAGCTACACAATGTGATGTTGCCAAGCAACTGCACCAGGACCATTGAGGTATGAGCAGTACTGTTCTCTGTTTGTCCTGGCATTCTGCTGTCTGAGACCATGATCCAGCGGCTGGAGGTGCGCCACACCTGGGTCATCTGCACGCCACTCACCAAGACTGACTTCACCATTGTTGGGGTCAGCATTGTCACCATAACTAGCGGGCGAGTATGAGTTGTAGGCACGACGCCTCAGGAAATTATGGAGCACACAACACGCCATCACTACAATGTCAATAGACTCCAGCTTCATATTAATAGGCGTATGAAAGATCCGGAATCTATTGGCCATGATCCCAAATGCATTCTCAACCACACGACGTGCCCGGGATAATCGGTAGTTGAAAATGCGTTGTTCAGGGGTTACAGCCCTTTGGGGATATGGCCGGAGTAGGTTAGCATGAAGTGGAAATGCCTCATCACCCACAAAAACAAAGTTCAGCTGGCTGGTGTTTGCAGAATTGGGGGGTAATTTGAGACGACAGTTCTTCAGCTTTTGCCCAAAGTTGCTGTTGTCTAATACCCCGCCATCTGACACACGCCCATTCATCCCCACATCCACAAACATGAACTCATAATTGGCATTGACCAAGGCCATCATGATCACACTATAATATCCCTTGTAGTTAAAAAAATAAGACCCGCTGTTATGGGGTTGGGTGATCCTCACATGCTTCCCATCCAATGCCCCCCCGCAGTTGGGAAATTGCCACTTGCGGTCAAATTCTGTGGCAATTTGCAACCATTCTGCTGGGTTTTTAGGCAACCCCATATAGGATGGAGCAAGGGTCCTTACAATTGCCTCACATGTCTCTGGGATGAGGACGCTCAGCAGTGGCCGTGATATAGCAGAAACATACTGTAGGGCTGTCATTGAGTGCCCTGTTGCCAGGTAACGTAGAGTCACAGCCAACCGCTCCTCTGGTGTGACTGCAGCACGCATCACCGTGTTTTGGCGGACTATATATGGCTTTACATGTTGCAAAAGTATGTTGAAAGTCTCCTCAGACATCCGGAGGTAGTTTCTGTAGTCATGCGGATGCCGATCCTCCAGCTGACGAAGCAGCCGCATGTGAGTCAGGTTAGACCTTTGCAGGAGCCAGTCCCGACACCACACGCGACGTCGCCTTCGCCTCCGCAGCCTCTCAGAAGTCTCCTCAATGTGTGAGGCCTCATCTAACAATGCAGCAGCCAAACTATACGCTCAGCTGCATTCATGGTGTATGTTTGTGTAACTTATCAAGAACTGTAAAGTGGAAAAGATAGGAGGATTTAATATTTGGTCTTGTCAAAAATTCTATCCATTTTTTTGGTGGTAAAAAAAACCACTTGTTAACTCAAAACCAGCATTAAGATTATATTTACACAGTAGGGCAAAGTTGCTAGACACTTTACATATGTTCCCCCAAAATCAGCTTACAGTACACATACACCTGTTTTTGTGTGAAAAATAAATAAGGCTCATGTCCAACAACCTAGATGTGGACGTACCGTTATCTCAGCAGTGTGGACTACACAATTTGTAGGTCACAGCTATTTGCCAAAATACACCTGTAACTCCTGTAGTCCTTATTGTGAAATCGGTGGCTTCGGAAATGTACAGGCAGATGCGTTCTTTATTAAGCATTAATGTTGTTACTCTAAAGATAAAAAACAATTAGGGTTGGCTTAACACAACAGCATTATATCCTACACAAAAACATATCCTAGATACAACATATGTAATATATACTGTGCAATCTCTTCAAATGTCCTGGTTTTCCTGTGACCCACCTCATTCCCCTTGATTCCTCCTCCAAGTTTAAGGTAACATTCAGCCACAACTATATTCTTAACGTTACTGGGACGTCATTAGAATACCAACAAGACATAATTGGAAGCTCACCTTATTTCAGTGGAACAATTTCCGCACTGTAGTTACCATGCACATTAGGAAGAAGCGTTCGCCAAACACCAACGCAGGTCCGTCCGTTGATGCAGCTTCATGCAACGCTGTTGCGCATGCGTCTTCCGAAGTGCGAGAAAGCAATGCCACCTGCAGCATCACATTGTTATATGAGCCAGGTGTGCGGCTAAGTAATACTCGGCAAGGATGATGAACCAATCCTGTCTCTGCTGCGCCATGAAATGGGCGTTCTGTACGCAGCTGCAGTGCCCGCTATTGGTAATTTGAATGACGCGCTTGCTTATTACTTAGCGTTCAACTGAAAGCTCTGTTGAGTTCCTGCTGGGCGTTGTGGTCCTTTGCCTTGTGGTCTAGTCGTATGTGCATGTGTCTCCAGACTTTAAGGTATGTCAGACTGTGTTGTGCCTAATAACTCTATTTTTAACACACAAATACTGTTGGTGATAAACAACAATATTTGAACTACACCATTGATTCCACATGCTTAATTACATAGTGCTGCAAACATGTAGTCATTGAGGTGTGATTACACCCACACGGAGAAAAGATGTATCAAATGGATGTTGTACCAGCATGAGGAGTAATGTGTATGTTTTGTGTCAATACAGATGGGTACTTCCAGAACTTTTTTGACGGCCTTCATAGATGTGTACAGGGAACATGACTGTTTGTGGAAAACGTACACAAAAGAATATTCCAACAAAAACCTTAAAAAAGCTGCATATGAGAAGCTGGTACAAGTGTGTCATGAGCACCATGTTGATGGAAATATAAACATAGAATTTGTTAAAAAAAAAATCCAGCGATTACGCACGGTCTTTAAGAAGGAACATGACAAGGTCAAGAACTCCATGAGGTCTGGCAATGGGACCGACTCAGTCTATGTTCCAAAGCTATGGTATTATGACCTTTTACGGTTCACATTAGATCAAACCACACCAAGGGCCATGCTGTTGAGCGAAAGTTTTACCCAATCCACAAATGACGAAGCAGTGCAAAGTGAAGTTCAAGTGGATGTAAGTTTGTGTATGAAATTTGTAAATAAATTAATGTATGCAACCTCCGGGGCCACACACAGAGCAGGTTTACATTATTTCGGACCAGTTGTCCATTTGCAAATTTGATTGCCACCTGTTCAATGCTATGTGATTCGTCTACACCTGGACTGTGTGTGCCCCTCGAGGAATGCATTTTGCAAAGCATGACCAAAGCACTCTACTGCTTCCGTAAATGAAACACTTGTCTTGTGGAAATTGTGTATGCATTAAAGGGCGATTACAGTAACATATCTGAGCAGTTTGTTTTAGATTGCTTGCCTTCAATACATTCCTGTAAATTTGGCCAGACCAAGGTGACATTGCATTGTGTGGCCTGTGAGTTGTAACATTGTAGTCAGATCCTTTTTAGCCCACCTATACATTTAACATTAGTTTGCTTGGATTTGGGGGTAATACTGTATTTTCGTTATTCAATGTAATCAAACTGTAAACACATTTTGAGTGCTTGAACATTCTGACACAAGCCTAGGGACGATGAGCAACATCTACTTAGTTTAGCTGAAATCGTATTGTCAAATCTTTACAATTTGAACTCAAATTGTTTTAAAATTTTTTATTCCAAAGGCAATACTTAGGGCATTAACGGCACAGCCAATTTGTGTGGGTTCGTAGTGAAGGTGGCAAAGTGTACTTTTTAGGTTTGACCATAGTCTGGTTTTTGTTTAGACACATGAAGACCCAGACCCAGACCCAACTGAAGCTCCCGTACCCATATTGAATCCAGAAGGAGAGAACACAGTGGTGGAGGACACATCGGGGGATGCTCGAGGACACACACACCCTGTCTTCATGCGACACTCAAGAAGGAGATCAGTACCCTTAACCACACAATCATGTGAGCTTGGTAATTTAGCCAAAAGGCTTTTACTCCAAGAACAGAAGGAGCAAGTGTGTGCAATAGCCCTATTGGTCCATGAGCGGGTATCCCATCTGGAGGATGAACAGCGCAATCTTGTGGAAATTATCATCCATTTAGCACTGAACGATGCAAGAGCTGGGAGATTGACCACATCAAGTCGCTTATGCCACGACCCACCACACATGCCACTCTCTCAACCTTTCAGAGCTTCAATTGATGAGTCTGGGCCAGCTCCCCATGGCCACAGGGTTGTCCGCCCAGCATACCTGCCGCCAAGGGCCCCTACTTTTGTGTATGATAATATTGCACACAATGCTTCAAGCATTAATGCCACTGATTTTGTTCGGGAACAAAATGTGTATCACAATATGTAATTTTTTATTTTTTGGGTTGAATTTTGTGTTTTTGTGGAAGTGCACCATTATAATTATTTACATAATTATGGCACTCACAATGTTTGTTTAACATTCACTATGTGTTCCCATTTTTGGAGAGGGCTCGAGTGTTGGCCCTGATTTTTCATTTAAGGTTTTATTTGGGTTCTTGACGATTAGAGGTAAGCATCCCGAACATTCTGCTGGGACACAGGAAGGCATCATGGACTCAAGTGTTGTGTTCTATAGTTTGCCACACATTCTGCCCTTGTGCAGCTTACTTAAGCATCATTGACACTGTCTTTAAGTGTGTTCTGGGGCACTCCTCTGTCAACATGACAATGCCTGTCCAACGCTCAGTCCAATGCAGCCGGTTTTGTCGAAATGGTAGCAATGTGCCATTGGCCTTTAATTTGTCCTGTGTCATGTGTGTATGTAAGTGTTTGTGTGAATACCATTAAACATGTTTATGTTTAAATTATGTGTTCCGGGACCTAATGTTGATAAATAAAGCGAATCTCTAGAAATTTAACAAGCTCTAACTGAAATGTGCCCAGTATACATGCACGAACAGGTTACTGTATTGGTGCAACATTAAGCACAGATGGTGGAACGGCGTACATGTCCAGCTGCCTCTATTTTAAACTTAGAAGGGCAACGAGGTTGAGACTCATCAGGAGGGCCATGGTTAATCCTTTTTGATGTAGTTTTGTAAATAAACCACAGTTTAAATTTCGTAAAAATTCTTAATTCAAACTTCTTTGACATTACAAATTATAACACACACATTATGCAATGGTTGCCAAATGTGGTTGCAAACACATGTTTGCACTAGCAAGGTCCAAACTCGGACTCAAACCAGGTGAGTCCAAAATGGAACATATAACAAAATATGTGTAAGTAAAAGCAGAAAAACAATCTGCATCTTTGAACATGTAATTTTTAAAACATCCAAAATGTCCAGCAGACAGCACAAAAAAGGCGGGAAGGCCCTTAAAGTACTCTATGGGTAGGCACTGTGACGGGTCGATAACATCTGTTGCAGGAGCCAGCCCTGGCGTTCAACATCATCCTTGATTTTGTTATTTGAGGCAATCAAATCTTCAAGGGTTGGCCCTTAAATAAGAAATATAAAACGAAAATGCATCAATAGTGAAAGGGCTGGTTTAAAAGTGAACATACACATTAGCTGACACTTACGGGCCAATTCACCATCCAGTTCCTGGGCTTCTGCGTTCAAGGCCACAATTGGTCGTGGTGCACAGACAGAGTCTGGTAAGCCTATGTGAGAATGGAAAGGGTGAGAAATGGTGAAGTATCAATCCAAACAATGTCACAAACATAGCTCATCCATACACCCAAAACATATGTAATGGGCCCTTACCTGCCGATTGGTCACCAAGACAAAGATTAGGTGATTGTGGGGCCAATTGTGCAGGCAGAGAAGAGCCACAGCTGGTCAAGTTGGACCTGTGGTTGTCCACAGAAGCTGGAGTGTCTTCTTCAGTCACGACACAGAGTGGTTCATTTCCTTGGCCCAACTGGACAGAACCTTCGGCTTCATCCGCCGAAGATGAATGTCCTGGTGGACTTGTTGATGGATTGGCCTCTTCATTACCCTCTCCTTCCTCACAAGATGGTGTCAGTGATGGTGGGGATTGTCTTTGGCGAGGCACCTCTGGTGACGCAGTGGGAGATTGTGCTGGTGATCTCCTTTGTCCTGTAAATTGTTTTAACAAAATTACATTGTAAACATACAACAGTAATGTCATTTTTGATAGTTTGGTAGAGGATTTGTAATATTTTGGGGTGTGGGTGGACATTGGGCAGCTAACTGGTGATGTCACATTTAGAATACATCTGGAGGACATCTGGAATGCATCTTCTGTTACACTGATCAGGGCCACCATATGTACATTTTTTACGTACACATATGTGTCATGGGTAGCCATTTGCTACATGTTTCTTTCCTGGTTGTAAATGTGCAAGGCTACATGTCGAAAATAGACCAGAGGAGGTCAAGCCAACAATGCTAGGTCATGGATGAAAATCACATGTCTGATTACTTACTTTACGTATTACTCCACACAGTAATAGCATACATTGACATTGTAATGATCCAATTATTTGTACATTGTATACAAAGTTGGTGCAATTTTTGGTTGGCCCTTTTACAAGGGATACATGGTGGTCATCCGATGGGTACACCCTGCTTGGCACTCATCCCTACACAGTATCCTCTGAATCCCCGTAATGTCTGAAGACATATAGGGCAGACTTGCATGTCTGCCGTGTAAAGATTAATATGTTTGTTATCCACCTTTTTTTGGGGGGGTGTAAACATTGTTGGGCCACTATACATATTGGGCTTACCACGACGTCTTTGCAGACGCTGACGGATCCTGCTAATCCGATCTGGTGTTTTAAGACGCATATCCGCGATTTTTTTACGAATCTGTTTTGTTGTTCGCTCAACACCCATCCTGCGCATGAGTAGCTCTTTAACACGCTGCAGCACAGCCTGCTTGTGGAGGAGCGGGTGATCATGCTGCATATTGCACCAATAATCTCGCCTGTCTAAAACAGAAATAAGTAACATAAGTTCCCCGTCGCCCCATGCTGGTGCACGCTGGACAGCAGGCATTTCTCCGCTGGGGCACAACAGGAAGCTGAAGCAGAGGCGGGACCTTGTAATAACGTCATGACGTCAGCACGCACACTCGCGTCAACAAGACGCAACAGCGTACCCATAACAACCACACAGCGTCGGACGCAACAGTGACGCGACTGTTGCATTCCTGTAGTTTAACGACAGTCGTTGACTTGTGCGTGCCCATCCGCCTGGGCACATTTCACCTATAGTACATGGTGAGTCAAGTGATGCCCTGGAAAATGCCTCGCCGTATGAGCGAATTCAAAACATAATGAGAGCTTGCAGCGCCTGCGGTGACATTGCGGAACACATCTTCCTAACGCTGTGTAGCGGTACGCAAATGTACAGTTCTCAGATTAATGGGACTGGCTTAATAAACTTACATTTAAGAAACATGACGCACACACCACCCGATTTGTGCGTACCACAATGTGTTTTACAATGCGCACGTCAGTTTATAATAATTTGAAGGGAGCAAATTAGATGATAAATTATAGTATTGAATGAGTGAACCTCGTTGATCCCAAATATATATTAATTGTGTGACGCCCAAAAATGTAAACACAACGTCGACGAAGTAAATGGCGCATTTGAGATCACATCCCAACAGCCAATAGGCACGCTATTGCATCAACAAATCAAAGCAGACGAGGCGTGTCCGAAAAAGAAAATAACACGCCTCTTCTCAGTGGGTGGAAACCAGTAAAGATCGTTGAAACAATGTCACACGCAACAATCGCCAACTGTGAGCGATGTTGTTTGGAGCGATGAACGACGGATTTGAGGTCAGGATCACAAATCTGCGATGAGCGACCAGACGATTTAAAACGCCAAAATCGCTCATTTACACGCAGCGACGCACAAACGATATCGCTTAAACGATCACAAAAAAACACATCGCTTGAGCGATATCGCGCAAGAAATTGAAGCGTGTGACGTGGCCTTGAGTCACAGCTGCCGCAGAACCTCCACCGCCACGTGCACATAGGAAACAGATAGCTAAAACAGGAATGGTGTCTCACGGTCCGCGCTGCTGCTTCAAAGAATGCACTGGGAATACATTGCTTTATCCATCACCTCCTTTATTCCTCCACACTCTACCTACTAGGTGTGCGTGTGACATCGGGAGATGCGATCAGCCAGCTCCCAGCGCCTCTCAGAAAGCGCTGGGAGCTGGTATCCAGGGTAAACTGCGGGTAACTAGGCAGCGCGCGCTGCCTAGATACCCGATGTGTACCTTAGTTACCAGCTGGTGAGCGGAGAAAGTGGTAACTAAGGTACACATCGGCTATCTAGGCAGCGCGTGCTGCCTAGTTACCCGCAGTTTACCCTGGATACCAACCTGCAGACATCGTAGAAACGATATAGAAATCATTTCCACGATGTCGCTGGTAAAATGATCGCTGGCGAGTCTGTCTGTGTGACAGCTTACCAGCGACCATCCATCAATGTCGTCAGCGATCATCTCACTGACGGATCAAAAAACGCAAAGTGTGAATGTAGCCTTAGGCTACATTCAGTGTGGTTTTTTTTCAACACTGATCTATTTTTGAGTGCTGCGTTTTTTTTCCCCATTTTGAAGGGCTCCTATAGGAAAAAAGCAGGAGAAAAGCACCACAGAAATTGACATGCACTTTTCTAAAACGGAGCGCTCCGAAAGTGAAAAAGGGATCACTTTACAAGAGCACAGTCTGAACGGCAAAAATAAAAACACAAACTTTGCTGTGGTGTTTGAGTGATACGTGTTCTGCAGTGCACAGCAAAAAACGGATAAATAAACAGATAACAAAATGGACAGTCTGAACGTAGTCTAAAATTAAAATCAAGGAGACAAAGAGAGGTGCAGATTGTGCTTTATCCCTAGCGATACACATAAGAGCTAAAAATTAGCTTGCTCCCCTGGTTTGGTTGTGATAACCCACAACCAGCTTGAACGCCTTAAGGCCACGTCACACGCTTCAATCTTGTGAACGATTGCCCGAGCGATCTCCTGTGGGCGAGATCGCCGAGACAATCTGTCCACATCGTTCGTGAGATGTCACACATGTAGATATCGATGATGACGCTTTAGCGATTGAACAATTTATCCATCGCTCGACGACCAAGTAAACGATCTTGCGATCGTTCAGAGGCAGGGCCAGCACAACATAATTAGGGAGTTGTCTGCATAATTGTGGGCGTAGTAATGGGATGTATGTTCGGCCATGGGCGTCCCTGTTTGTGAGTTTAGCACGGCTCTGCTACTCATATTGTTGGCCATAGCTGGTGTTCTGTTTTGTCAGTGTTGTGTGTGTGTTCCGCTTCTGTCTGCGTGTCCTCTATGTTGTTCCTGCGGCCTCATTGTGGCGCATGTGCGTTTTTCTTTTGTATTTGTTAAAATAAATAACCTATTGTGTTCTTTGTTTTATGTTCCAGTATGTGTTTTAGAGGGCTAATATTGCACTCACAATGTGAATGAAGCATAGCGAGATGACACATTTGCGGTGTTGTGTATGTTTCAAATGACTTTACCAAGAGCATTTATACTTTATGAATTGTTAAATTTTAATAATTTTACAAACATGACATGTCCTTACACAATTATATCACAAACCCCACACATGGCTCATTACGCATCATGTTCAATGCTCTGGGTCTGTTGTAACAAAATTACGTCCACAGTGTCCATGTCATCACTGTGATATAGTGTTGTCCTTTAGTTGCTCTGTCCAAGAAATGGTTAGCTCCTTATGGGGCAAGGCTTGGCTGGTTTTTGGGTGATTTATCCTGTTCTCTCACTTCATATCTGATTTGTGTCATCCAATGTATGCTTTTAAGATATTGTCTGTTCATCCTTGTTTTGTGAGGTTCGGCAAATGTAGATATTAAACCCATAAGTGACATTGTGGTTGGTGTCTGTGAAGGCAAAGGTAAAATATCATTATGTGCAAAATCATTTGCCAAAGCAATCCAAGTCCCTGTAGTCCAGTCAATTACGAGGCACCTCTACATCAGTCTGATCTGCTTATGGGAAATGTTCAAGCTGACCAATGCTGTGCATGAATGCCTTGTCTTTGTGGCGAGCAAGCCCTAGGCCACTGGTTATATTTGGATGCATAATCAATTTGTAGCAAAACAAAAAAGGTGATGCTAACCCTAAGATTATTTCTTTATCCCTGTTGGCCTAAAATCCACACCATGAAGTCGTATGTTCTATGTCACTGTTGCGAGCCATTTTCAACAAACCATACAAGAATGGGCTAATCTTGTTTTAACCTTACTATGTTTTAGGCCATGGGAGCAGCACATATGTTGTGCATTCTGTTTGAGCTATTGTCTGCTTACCTTCTGTGATTTAATGACAACAGTGTGTACCTCAATTTATCCTTGAAAACATAATGTCGCCTACTAAACAGCAAATTACATGTTAACAGATACCATGCAATCACACTTACCATGATCTTAATCCAGCCAGTCAGGTGGACAAATTCCGCCAAAGTGTCCTCATCAAATTGTTACACCACACTGTAATAAGTACACATTTAACACCATGAAGAGCTACACAATGTGATGTTGCCAAGCAACTGCACCAGGACCATTGAGGTATGAGCAGTACTGTTCTCTGTTTGTCCTGGCATTCTGCTGTCTGAGACCATGATCCAGCGGCTGGAGGTGCGCCACACCTGGGTCATCTGCACGCCACTCACCAAGACTGACTTCACCATTGTTGGGGTCAGCATTGTCACCATAACTAGCGGGCGAGTATGAGTTGTAGGCACGACGCCTCAGGAAATTATGGAGCACACAACACGCCATCACTACAATGTCAATAGACTCCAGCTTCATATTAATAGGCGTATGAAAGATCCGGAATCTATTGGCCATGATCCCAAATGCATTCTCAACCACACGACGTGCCCGGGATAATCGGTAGTTGAAAATGCGTTGTTCAGGGGTTACAGCCCTTTGGGGATATGGCCGGAGTAGGTTAGCATGAAGTGGAAATGCCTCATCACCCACAAAAACAAAGTTCAGCTGGCTGGTGTTTGCAGAATTGGGGGGTAATTTGAGACGACAGTTCTTCAGCTTTTGCCCAAAGTTGCTGTTGTCTAATACCCCGCCATCTGACACACGCCCATTCATCCCCACATCCACAAACATGAACTCATAATTGGCATTGACCAAGGCCATCATGATCACACTATAATATCCCTTGTAGTTAAAAAAATAAGACCCGCTGTTATGGGGTTGGGTGATCCTCACATGCTTCCCATCCAATGCCCCCCCGCAGTTGGGAAATTGCCACTTGCGGTCAAATTCTGTGGCAATTTGCAACCATTCTGCTGGGTTTTTAGGCAACCCCATATAGGATGGAGCAAGGGTCCTTACAATTGCCTCACATGTCTCTGGGATGAGGACGCTCAGCAGTGGCCGTGATATAGCAGAAACATACTGTAGGGCTGTCATTGAGTGCCCTGTTGCCAGGTAACGTAGAGTCACAGCCAACCGCTCCTCTGGTGTGACTGCAGCACGCATCACCGTGTTTTGGCGGACTATATATGGCTTTACATGTTGCAAAAGTATGTTGAAAGTCTCCTCAGACATCCGGAGGTAGTTTCTGTAGTCATGCGGATGCCGATCCTCCAGCTGACGAAGCAGCCGCATGTGAGTCAGGTTAGACCTTTGCAGGAGCCAGTCCCGACACCACACGCGACGTCGCCTTCGCCTCCGCAGCCTCTCAGAAGTCTCCTCAATGTGTGAGGCCTCATCTAACAATGCAGCAGCCACAACTATACGCTCAGCTGCATTCATGGTGTATGTTTGTGTAACTTATCAAGAACTGTAAAGTGGAAAAGATAGGAGGATTTAATATTTGGTCTTGTCAAAAATTCTATCCATTTTTTTGGTGGTAAAAAAAACCACTTGTTAACTCAAAACCAGCATTAAGATTATATTTACACAGTAGGGCAAAGTTGCTAGACACTTTACATATGTTCCCCCAAAATCAGCTTACAGTACACATACACCTGTTTTTGTGTGAAAAATAAATAAGGCTCATGTCCAACAACCTAGATGTGGACGTACCGTTATCTCAGCAGTGTGGACTACACAATTTGTAGGTCACAGCTATTTGCCAAAATACACCTGTAACTCCTGTAGTCCTTATTGTGAAATCGGTGGCTTCGGAAATGTACAGGCAGATGCGTTCTTTATTAAGCATTAATGTTGTTACTCTAAAGATAAAAAACAATTAGGGTTGGCTTAACACAACAGCATTATATCCTACACAAAAACATATCCTAGATACAACATATGTAATATATACTGTGCAATCTCTTCAAATGTCCTGGTTTTCCTGTGACCCACCTCATTCCCCTTGATTCCTCCTCCAAGTTTAAGGTAACATTCAGCCACAACTATATTCTTAACGTTACTGGGACGTCATTAGAATACCAACAAGACATAATTGGAAGCTCACCTTATTTCAGTGGAACAATTTCCGCACTGTAGTTACCATGCACATTAGGAAGAAGCGTTCGCCAAACACCAACGCAGGTCCGTCCGTTGATGCAGCTTCATGCAACGCTGTTGCGCATGCGTCTTCCGAAGTGCGAGAAAGCAATGCCACCTGCAGCATCACATTGTTATATGAGCCAGGTGTGCGGCTAAGTAATACTCGGCAAGGATGATGAACCAATCCTGTCTCTGCTGCGCCATGAAATGGGCGTTCTGTACGCAGCTGCAGTGCCCGCTATTGGTAATTTGAATGACGCGCTTGCTTATTACTTAGCGTTCAACTGAAAGCTCTGTTGAGTTCCTGCTGGGCGTTGTGGTCCTTTGCCTTGTGGTCTAGTCGTATGTGCATGTGTCTCCAGACTTTAAGGTATGTCAGACTGTGTTGTGCCTAATAACTCTATTTTTAACACACAAATACTGTTGGTGATAAACAACAATATTTGAACTACACCATTGATTCCACATGCTTAATTACATAGTGCTGCAAACATGTAGTCATTGAGGTGTGATTACACCCACACGGAGAAAAGATGTATCAAATGGATGTTGTACCAGCATGAGGAGTAATGTGTATGTTTTGTGTCAATACAGATGGGTACTTCCAGAACTTTTTTGACGGCCTTCATAGATGTGTACAGGGAACATGACTGTTTGTGGAAAACGTACACAAAAGAATATTCCAACAAAAACCTTAAAAAAGCTGCATATGAGAAGCTGGTACAAGTGTGTCATGAGCACCATGTTGATGGAAATATAAACATAGAATTTGTTAAAAAAAAAATCCAGCGATTACGCACGGTCTTTAAGAAGGAACATGACAAGGTCAAGAACTCCATGAGGTCTGGCAATGGGACCGACTCAGTCTATGTTCCAAAGCTATGGTATTATGACCTTTTACGGTTCACATTAGATCAAACCACACCAAGGGCCATGCTGTTGAGCGAAAGTTTTACCCAATCCACAAATGACGAAGCAGTGCAAAGTGAAGTTCAAGTGGATGTAAGTTTGTGTATGAAATTTGTAAATAAATTAATGTATGCAACCTCCGGGGCCACACACAGAGCAGGTTTACATTATTTCGGACCAGTTGTCCATTTGCAAATTTGATTGCCACCTGTTCAATGCTATGTGATTCGTCTACACCTGGACTGTGTGTGCCCCTCGAGGAATGCATTTTGCAAAGCATGACCAAAGCACTCTACTGCTTCCGTAAATGAAACACTTGTCTTGTGGAAATTGTGTATGCATTAAAGGGCGATTACAGTAACATATCTGAGCAGTTTGTTTTAGATTGCTTGCCTTCAATACATTCCTGTAAATTTGGCCAGACCAAGGTGACATTGCATTGTGTGGCCTGTGAGTTGTAACATTGTAGTCAGATCCTTTTTAGCCCACCTATACATTTAACATTAGTTTGCTTGGATTTGGGGGTAATACTGTATTTTCGTTATTCAATGTAATCAAACTGTAAACACATTTTGAGTGCTTGAACATTCTGACACAAGCCTAGGGACGATGAGCAACATCTACTTAGTTTAGCTGAAATCGTATTGTCAAATCTTTACAATTTGAACTCAAATTGTTTTAAAATTTTTTATTCCAAAGGCAATACTTAGGGCATTAACGGCACAGCCAATTTGTGTGGGTTCGTAGTGAAGGTGGCAAAGTGTACTTTTTAGGTTTGACCATAGTCTGGTTTTTGTTTAGACACATGAAGACCCAGACCCAGACCCAACTGAAGCTCCCGTACCCATATTGAATCCAGAAGGAGAGAACACAGTGGTGGAGGACACATCGGGGGATGCTCGAGGACACACACACCCTGTCTTCATGCGACACTCAAGAAGGAGATCAGTACCCTTAACCACACAATCATGTGAGCTTGGTAATTTAGCCAAAAGGCTTTTACTCCAAGAACAGAAGGAGCAAGTGTGTGCAATAGCCCTATTGGTCCATGAGCGGGTATCCCATCTGGAGGATGAACAGCGCAATCTTGTGGAAATTATCATCCATTTAGCACTGAACGATGCAAGAGCTGGGAGATTGACCACATCAAGTCGCTTATGCCACGACCCACCACACATGCCACTCTCTCAACCTTTCAGAGCTTCAATTGATGAGTCTGGGCCAGCTCCCCATGGCCACAGGGTTGTCCGCCCAGCATACCTGCCGCCAAGGGCCCCTACTTTTGTGTATGATAATATTGCACACAATGCTTCAAGCATTAATGCCACTGATTTTGTTCGGGAACAAAATGTGTATCACAATATGTAATTTTTTATTTTTTGGGTTGAATTTTGTGTTTTTGTGGAAGTGCACCATTATAATTATTTACATAATTATGGCACTCACAATGTTTGTTTAACATTCACTATGTGTTCCCATTTTTGGAGAGGGCTCGAGTGTTGGCCCTGATTTTTCATTTAAGGTTTTATTTGGGTTCTTGACGATTAGAGGTAAGCATCCCGAACATTCTGCTGGGACACAGGAAGGCATCATGGACTCAAGTGTTGTGTTCTATAGTTTGCCACACATTCTGCCCTTGTGCAGCTTACTTAAGCATCATTGACACTGTCTTTAAGTGTGTTCTGGGGCACTCCTCTGTCAACATGACAATGCCTGTCCAACGCTCAGTCCAATGCAGCCGGTTTTGTCGAAATGGTAGCAATGTGCCATTGGCCTTTAATTTGTCCTGTGTCATGTGTGTATGTAAGTGTTTGTGTGAATACCATTAAACATGTTTATGTTTAAATTATGTGTTCCGGGACCTAATGTTGATAAATAAAGCGAATCTCTAGAAATTTAACAAGCTCTAACTGAAATGTGCCCAGTATACATGCACGAACAGGTTACTGTATTGGTGCAACATTAAGCACAGATGGTGGAACGGCGTACATGTCCAGCTGCCTCTATTTTAAACTTAGAAGGGCAACGAGGTTGAGACTCATCAGGAGGGCCATGGTTAATCCTTTTTGATGTAGTTTTGTAAATAAACCACAGTTTAAATTTCGTAAAAATTCTTAATTCAAACTTCTTTGACATTACAAATTATAACACACACATTATGCAATGGTTGCCAAATGTGGTTGCAAACACATGTTTGCACTAGCAAGGTCCAAACTCGGACTCAAACCAGGTGAGTCCAAAATGGAACATATAACAAAATATGTGTAAGTAAAAGCAGAAAAACAATCTGCATCTTTGAACATGTAATTTTTAAAACATCCAAAATGTCCAGCAGACAGCACAAAAAAGGCGGGAAGGCCCTTAAAGTACTCTATGGGTAGGCACTGTGACGGGTCGATAACATCTGTTGCAGGAGCCAGCCCTGGCGTTCAACATCATCCTTGATTTTGTTATTTGAGGCAATCAAATCTTCAAGGGTTGGCCCTTAAATAAGAAATATAAAACGAAAATGCATCAATAGTGAAAGGGCTGGTTTAAAAGTGAACATACACATTAGCTGACACTTACGGGCCAATTCACCATCCAGTTCCTGGGCTTCTGCGTTCAAGGCCACAATTGGTCGTGGTGCACAGACAGAGTCTGGTAAGCCTATGTGAGAATGGAAAGGGTGAGAAATGGTGAAGTATCAATCCAAACAATGTCACAAACATAGCTCATCCATACACCCAAAACATATGTAATGGGCCCTTACCTGCCGATTGGTCACCAAGACAAAGATTAGGTGATTGTGGGGCCAATTGTGCAGGCAGAGAAGAGCCACAGCTGGTCAAGTTGGACCTGTGGTTGTCCACAGAAGCTGGAGTGTCTTCTTCAGTCACGACACAGAGTGGTTCATTTCCTTGGCCCAACTGGACAGAACCTTCGGCTTCATCCGCCGAAGATGAATGTCCTGGTGGACTTGTTGATGGATTGGCCTCTTCATTACCCTCTCCTTCCTCACAAGATGGTGTCAGTGATGGTGGGGATTGTCTTTGGCGAGGCACCTCTGGTGACGCAGTGGGAGATTGTGCTGGTGATCTCCTTTGTCCTGTAAATTGTTTTAACAAAATTACATTGTAAACATACAACAGTAATGTCATTTTTGATAGTTTGGTAGAGGATTTGTAATATTTTGGGGTGTGGGTGGACATTGGGCAGCTAACTGGTGATGTCACATTTAGAATACATCTGGAGGACATCTGGAATGCATCTTCTGTTACACTGATCAGGGCCACCATATGTACATTTTTTACGTACACATATGTGTCATGGGTAGCCATTTGCTACATGTTTCTTTCCTGGTTGTAAATGTGCAAGGCTACATGTCGAAAATAGACCAGAGGAGGTCAAGCCAACAATGCTAGGTCATGGATGAAAATCACATGTCTGATTACTTACTTTACGTATTACTCCACACAGTAATAGCATACATTGACATTGTAATGATCCAATTATTTGTACATTGTATACAAAGTTGGTGCAATTTTTGGTTGGCCCTTTTACAAGGGATACATGGTGGTCATCCGATGGGTACACCCTGCTTGGCACTCATCCCTACACAGTATCCTCTGAATCCCCGTAATGTCTGAAGACATATAGGGCAGACTTGCATGTCTGCCGTGTAAAGATTAATATGTTTGTTATCCACCTTTTTTTGGGGGGGTGAAACATTGTTGGGCCACTATACATATTGGGCTTACCACGACGTCTTTGCAGACGCTGACGGATCCTGCTAATCCGATCTGGTGTTTTAAGACGCATATCCGCGATTTTTTTACGAATCTGTTTTGTTGTTCGCTCAACACCCATCCTGCGCATGAGTAGCTCTTTAACACGCTGCAGCACAGCCTGCTTGTGGAGGAGCGGGTGATCATGCTGCATATTGCACCAATAATCTCGCCTGTCTAAAACAGAAATAAGTAACATAAGTTCCCCGTCGCCCCATGCTGGTGCACGCTGGACAGCAGGCATTTCTCCGCTGGGGCACAACAGGAAGCTGAAGCAGAGGCGGGACCTTGTAATAACGTCATGACGTCAGCACGCACACTCGCGTCAACAAGACGCAACAGCGTACCCATAACAACCACACAGCGTCGGACGCAACAGTGACGCGACTGTTGCATTCCTGTAGTTTAACGACAGTCGTTGACTTGTGCGTGCCCATCCGCCTGGGCACATTTCACCTATAGTACATGGTGAGTCAAGTGATGCCCTGGAAAATGCCTCGCCGTATGAGCGAATTCAAAACATAATGAGAGCTTGCAGCGCCTGCGGTGACATTGCGGAACACATCTTCCTAACGCTGTGTAGCGGTACGCAAATGTACAGTTCTCAGATTAATGGGACTGGCTTAATAAACTTACATTTAAGAAACATGACGCACACACCACCCGATTTGTGCGTACCACAATGTGTTTTACAATGCGCACGTCAGTTTATAATAATTTGAAGGGAGCAAATTAGATGATAAATTATAGTATTGAATGAGTGAACCTCGTTGATCCCAAATATATATTAATTGTGTGACGCCCAAAAATGTAAACACAACGTCGACGAAGTAAATGGCGCATTTGAGATCACATCCCAACAGCCAATAGGCACGCTATTGCATCAACAAATCAAAGCAGACGAGGCGTGTCCGAAAAAGAAAATAACACGCCTCTTCTCAGTGGGTGGAAACCAGTAAAGATCGTTGAAACAATGTCACACGCAACAATCGCCAACTGTGAGCGATGTTGTTTGGAGCGATGAACGACGGATTTGAGGTCAGGATCACAAATCTGCGATGAGCGACCAGACGATTTAAAACGCCAAAATCGCTCATTTACACGCAGCGACGCACAAACGATATCGCTTAAACGATCACAAAAAAACACATCGCTTGAGCGATATCGCGCAAGAAATTGAAGCGTGTGACGTGGCCTTGAGTCACAGCTGCCGCAGAACCTCCACCGCCACGTGCACATAGGAAACAGATAGCTAAAACAGGAATGGTGTCTCACGGTCCGCGCTGCTGCTTCAAAGAATGCACTGGGAATACATTGCTTTATCCATCACCTCCTTTATTCCTCCACACTCTACCTACTAGGTGTGCGTGTGACATCGGGAGATGCGATCAGCCAGCTCCCAGCGCCTCTCAGAAAGCGCTGGGAGCTGGTATCCAGGGTAAACTGCGGGTAACTAGGCAGCGCGCGCTGCCTAGATACCCGATGTGTACCTTAGTTACCAGCTGGTGAGCGGAGAAAGTGGTAACTAAGGTACACATCGGCTATCTAGGCAGCGCGTGCTGCCTAGTTACCCGCAGTTTACCCTGGATACCAACCTGCAGACATCGTAGAAACGATATAGAAATCATTTCCACGATGTCGCTGGTAAAATGATCGCTGGCGAGTCTGTCTGTGTGACAGCTTACCAGCGACCATCCATCAATGTCGTCAGCGATCATCTCACTGACGACATTGATGCGTGTGACGGCCCCATAAGGCTCTTATCTGATCAAAATAAATAGAACAAATAACAGACGTATTAGGATCTGTTTTGTTGGATTTTTTGTAATCTAAGGTACTTTGTTTTTCTTTACTCATCTATTCTATAATTGCCGTAGGCAAAATCGTGTCGGACCCCGAAAACGCCGTGGCTTTGTCACTATGTGACGTCACCACGCGCGAGCAATGGCCGCAAAGCGGCCATTGCGAGTCGCTAGCCGAAAATAGAACCAGAGGCTCGGCCACAAACTTAGCGATTTACCGCTGAGGTAGCGCGAGCAATGGCCGCGAGGCCATTGCGAGTCGCTACCTCAGCCGCCGCACCTGCCGCAAGTCTCCCTATACTTTCTATGGGGATCCATTGCGAGTCGATGTGTAGCGCGAGCAATGGCCGCGAGGCCATTGCGAGTCGCTACCTCAGCCGCCGCACCTGCCGCAAGTCCCCCTATACTTTCTATGGGGATTACCGCAACCGCGCCGCAAGTGTAACGGTTGCGGCGCGGTTGCGGTAATCCCCATAGAAAGTATAGGGGGACTTGCGGCAGGTGCGGCAAGTGCGGTTTTTTCAGCCGCCGCACCTGCCGCAAGTCCCCCTATACTTTCTATGGGGATTACCGCAACCGCGCCGCAAGTGTAACGGTTGCGGCGCGTTTGGGGTAATCCCCATAGAAAGTATAGGGGGACTTGCGGCAGGTGCGGCAAGTGCGTTTTTTTAAATTTAATAATAATAAAAATACTAAAAAATAAATAAATAAATAATATAAATAATACACAATAAAATAAAACATAATAATAAAAAAAAAACAAAAAAAAATTACATTAACTAATTAAAATAAAAAAATTAATCTAATACCCCCCCAAACAGTATTCACACCACCCCAAAAAATTATTCAACCCCCCCAAAAAAAGTATTCAACACCCCCCAAAAAGTATTCAACACCCCCCAAAAAGTATTGAACACCCCCCAAAAAGTATTCAACACCCCCCAAAAAGTATTCAACACCCCCCAAAAATTATTGAACACCTCCCAAAAAGTATTAAACACCCCCCAAAAAGTATTGAACACCCCCAAAAAATATTCAACACCCCCCCAAAAATTATTCAACCCCCCCCCAAAAAAGTATTCAACCCCCCCAAAAAGTAATCAACCCGCCCAAAAGTATTCAACCCCCCAAAAAGTATTCAACCCCCCAAAAAAGTATTCAACCCCCCCAAAAGTATTCAACCCCCCCCAAAAAGTATTCAACCCCCCCAAAAAGTATTCACACACCCCCAAAAAGTCCTCACACCCCCCAAAAAATACTCACCCCTCCCCCAAAAAGTACTCAGACCAGCTATAACTATTATAAGCAAATTAATGCACGTTCTAGAATCCCGATGCATTTGCATCGGGCTCACAGCTAGTTAAATTATAATAGTTCGATTAGGAATTATTCTCTTTTTTTACATTCTACACAAAATATTGAGAATTTATCAGAAACCATAGGCCTTGACATCTGCGTTTCTTGGCCCAAGTACAGCCCACACAGCACAAACCATTCACAGGACTTCAGAAAAGAAGCCTACAGCCACTAAACCTGTCAGGACACCCGCGAGCAAACTCAGACCACAAAACATGGTTGTATCCAGCCTACAGTAAAAGAGGTAATCACACAGTTTTTAGTATTTGCCCATTGATTCAAGTCATCACTACACATGTGTGAACATACAGTTTTGTAGACTTCACAAATTACCGGATCACTTTATCAGATAACTAAATTCTGATTATCCGGCATCAGAGAATTCTGCCCTACATAGCCACAATAGCTAAAAACAGTTTTGGGAAATGAAGGCTAATTATCATGTTACATTAACTCTTCAATTCCAAGCACTGCTTATTTCTAAAATTATTGAATAAATATCCAATCAGCTCAGAAAATTGTTTTTCTACAACACTGATTACAGCAAACAAATTTCTCCTTCAAAGCATTTGAATGAATAACTAATCTGAGCAATTAAATCTTAATTTGCCCATACGCTGCATTGTCTTTGTCACATTTGCCAGTGAAATACAAATGATTATGAAGTGAACTGAAACGTAGATGAATGTTACTGGTCTTCATTATGTTTTACATCAGAAGAACAGCTGTTCTTTTACTTTTTGCACAAAGCAAAAGCAGGTGTGAAGAGTTTTAGGACCTACCACCAGAAACAAGCCACCCGTTTTGTCTGACACATCAATAACCTGTTACATAAAAAAAATAACTTTTTAAATATAACTTGTAGGAAAAATAAATTATGTACAACAGTATGTTCTGTAAATGACAGGACTGCCCACATGAGCTTGTTCATATCTCCTGCACTGTGCGATGTCAATATGGCCAACGCCTTCCCACAAACTGCAACGGCAAAACGCAACGTGTTGTCAGAATATGAAAATGCGAGATATTGCATATTTAAATAAAAGAGTGGTTTATACTACAGTGATTAGTGTGTGGCACTTAATATGAAAACAACATACTATCATAAAACATAGTAAACACACTGAGGTATAGCACTTAGCATGCCTGCACTTAATGAGGAGCCTACTTGTCCTACTACACAATGAAAAATAGCAGCTCTTGCTATTCAGTTGGGATCCTAGAAACTGAACCTCAAACAAACTCAATATACACACACATAAAATTCAGATTTTTCATCCTAGTAGTGGACAACCCCCTAAAGGCCACGTCACACGCTTCAATCTTGTGAATGATATCGCTTAAGCGATATCGTTTGTGCGTCGTTGCGTGTAACAGAGCGATCTGTCAACGAAAAATCACTTGATTGTTTGGTGGAAGATTTGTGAGCAGGACCTCAAATCAAGCGTTAATCCGTTGAGCGATCTGCAGCATCGAGGTGTGTGACACTGCAATGAACGATCTCCCAGCAGCACAACCTATGCTGGGAGATGGTAACCATGATACACATCGGGTTAGTAAGCACCGCGCGGCGCCTAGTAACCCGATGTGCACCATTGTTACCAGTGTTCTCGCTGGTCCACATCGCTGGTGAGTCTACTTGTGTGACAGCTCACCAGCGATGTGAACAATGTTGTTAGCAATCGCGTGTGCATGTAATCACTAACAACATCGTTCATCAAATTGAAGCGTCTGACGTGGCCTTTATGGGGACGTCACACGCGTCAATGTCACCAGCGATCTCATCGCTGGCGATATTGAAGGCTGGCCGCTGGTGAGCTGTCACACAGGCAGACTCACCAGCGATGAGTACCAGCGAGATCACTGGTAACCATGTAAACAAGCGGGTAACTAAGTGCCATGCGGCACTTAGTTACCCGTTGTTTACCATGGATACCAGCTCCCAGCGCTTGCTGAGAGGCGCTGGGAGCTGGCTGATCGCTCATCTCCCGGTGTGCGTGTTTACCTGGCGACCATCGCCAGGTTTTAGAGCAGATTCTAAAATCTGGCGACCATCAACCAGCGATTTATCGCTGGTTGATGCGCCCTGTCACACACGTCAATATCACTGCAACGTCATGTGCAGCAGCGACATTGCACGCGATATTGACGCTTGTGACATGCCCATTAAGATCACCACAATCAGTAGTACAGGAATTTAACTACAGCACCTTACAGTCCCCTCTCTAGACAGCAGGTATGCAACAGTAATAGATGGGGATCCCAGCAGCTGGATCCACTTAATTGTTAATCTATTACTTATACAAAGATAGGTAATAATTGCCATTGATGAGGAAATCACATTTAATGTAATGCTAAACCCATATGTTGTTTCTGAACTGCCTCTATCATTGGTGTTTATATGACAGTTTATACATTTCATACTGCATTATTATTTCCTTCTGTTTAGATTCCCTTTTGCCAGTGTAGGGTAGCGGTTAGGATCGGCATGACGGAAGGCAGTGACCCAGGCAACTGTTCACACAGTTGACCCAGGCAACTGTTCACACAACACACAGTTTAATGGTACAGTTCAGGTATATTACAGACCTCCAGGTTCCGAGGCGCAGCCGTTACAACTCTGTTCATCCAACACACACAGTACCTCTGTACCTAGGACAGGCTCTGTCCTGGCCGGGTCCACTGGTGAGGGCCAGGTCCTCACTGCTAGGCTGTGTTATCAGCACACAACCACTCTCTCTCTGCACCGTCCGCTCACTAGTCTCATGAACGTCCTCTCTGAGAGAGCTCCCGGCTGTGTTAGCTTCACACAGCAGTTCCTCCTGTTCTCCCCCACTCCTCAGCCCAGGGCAGCTCATATCATCTCCTATCCCATCACAGGTGGGCATGAGTGCTTTCAATCAGCACTCAGCTCAGATCTCACTACTGTTAACCCTGTGAGTGCTGCCACAGAGCAAAAGATACAATCCCCCAGGTGCTGTACACCGGGGTCAGGGGACACATCGGGGTCGCATCACCAGATACCTCCCCCCTCTGTTCAAGCCCGTGGGGCTGAACACAAACCCACGATCCAGGGCCTCGAGACAGGGCCTCCCCGTCCTCGGAGCCCACCGGACGAGGGGACCGTCAACCAGGGCCGTCCGCGTCGGACACGCGGTCCCGTACCGGCACCAACTGTTTCCTTGTGTACCAAGACCAATCGGACCCAGTCACTCTATGTCTCAGAGGCATATCTGTGGGATGTCTCCCCCTCCCCCAACGGGCGGTGTGGTAGCGCGGTCCACCTATCCCTTTGGCTATGTGGAGTCCTGACGCTATGTCATCTGCTACACGATTGAGCAGGTCATCTGAGTCCCGTAGCCCTAAGTCCACAGTGGAGTCACTGTCTGTACCGTGAGTACATCTACGGGTCTTGGGACATTGTGGTTGGCGCTTCTGCACCTGTATGAGGGGTTGTACGCTCTGAAACCTCCTGCCTTTACCTCTAGGGAACACCTATCAGGATTATACTCTTTCGCTATAGTGGTGACCCCTATGGCAGGTGTCCCAGAGTCGGGATCTTTGGGCTCAGGGCCTGGACCATTCACTACCTGAGGATTAGTTTGCCTCTCCCACAGAGTCCAGAACAGAGGAAAATCCCTGCCCAAAATCAAATCGAAAGGCAGTGTCTTCACCACCCCCATTTCATGTCGAACCCGTCCGGACAGGGTAGTGATAGTGACCCTCCTTGTCGGATACCTACGGTGGTCCCCATGGACCCCAAGCACTCGCACCGTACGGCTGGTGGGTTGGGATCCAGAGGCCAAGGAGGCACACACAAGGGTCACACTACTCCCAGTGTCCAACAGGGCCTTAGCCTCATATCCATTGAGCCGAACTTGGGACAAAGCACTCCTTTTACCCCCAGTCCCATAGCGTCCTGCCCTGGCAGATTGGGCAAACATGGACATCCGGTGGGTATACCCACAGTCCATGGACTCCATGTTGAGGGGACACTGCGCCATTGCATGTCCTGACTCCTGGCATCGCCAACACCTTATGGCGGGGAAAAAATTATTTACGGTGCCCCGCTTAGGAGACCCGGATTTCCGTCTCACTTCTGGGCGGTGCACATTCTCTGCCTGTGGTGTGGTTGAACCCAGCACAGGCCCGGGTTGGGGGTCCCTAACTGCCGGTTTGGTGGATGCGGTCCGCCGTACTGCACGCAGTGTCCCAGAGTCCCGAATCAAGTCTTGTGTAGCCACATGCCGCTCCACCAAACTCACTAACTCATCTAGGGTACCCGGGTCACATTGTCCCACCCACTGTTGGATGGAGACAGGCAGAGTGCACACAAACCGGTCAACAAATACCCTCTCTATCATTTGTGCGGGGCTCAGGCTTTCAGGCTGCAGCCACTTCTTTACCAGGTGCAACAAGTCATAGGTCAGAGACCGGACGGGTTTACCCTCCTCAAAGGACCACTGGCTTACCCGTTGAGCCCTTACATAAGTATTAACCCCCATTCTGGCAAGGATCTCACCTTTCAGAGTCCCGTAGTCCATGGCGTCCTCTGTGCAGAGGTCCAGGTAGGCTTTTTGGGTCTCTCCGGTTAAGTAAGGCGCCAACATTTACGCCCACTGCTCTGGCGGAAGTTTCTCCTGCTCTGCATCCCTCTCAAAAACTGCCAGGAAAGCTTCCACATCATCCCCGGGGTCATCTTTTGCATTGCACGCCTTACCACCTTCCGGATGCTGCTGTCATCTCCTTGACCTGGGGATGGAGCCGCTGGCTTTGCACGGATTGCCTCCGTCAGAAGATCCAACTATCGCTGCTGATGCTCCTGTTGGCGCTGCTGATGCTCCTGTTGCTGCTGCATTTGCCTGATCAAGAGCTGATTCGCCTCCTGTTGTGCGACCTGCTGTTGCTGGTGCATTTGCTGCTGTTGTTGCTGTGCTTGCACCAGGTGCTTAAGCAGGTCCTCCATGCTGGCTGCTGGTTTGTACTGTAGCGTAGCAGGTTTCACCACTGACATGTGTGAACTGAGTTTGCCTTTTTTTTTTTCACCAAGTCAATGCCGTTAGCAACCAGGTTGCTGTGCCCGCATTCTCCACCACATGTAGGGTAGCGGTTAGGATCGGCATGACGGAAGGCAGTGACCAAGGCAACTGTTCACACAACACACAGTTTAATGGTACAGTTCAGGTATATTACAGACCTCCAGGTTCCGGGGCGCAGCCGGTACAACTCTGTTCATCCAACACACACAGTACCTCTGTACCTAGGACAGGCTCTGTCCTGGCCGGGTCCGCCAGGTCCTCACTGCTAGGCTGTGTTGGCAAAACAAAAATTGGAACAGGGCCCTCAGTTTACACAGAGCATTATGTTCAGTGATGAGGCAAACTTTTTTGTGAATGGTGAAGTTGACAAACAAAACCACCCCTATTGGTCTGACACTAACCCATAGTGGATAGATCCATCTGAGACTGTTGGAACACAAAAATTGATGGTATGGTGTGGTGTATGGGGTACAAAGATAGTGGGGCAAATCTTCATCAATGGAAACCTCAATGCCACTGGATAGCTGAAATTGCTACATGATGATGTGTTGCCCCCTTTATGCACTGAAGATGGCACATTCCCTGAGTTTTTCCAACAAGATGGTGCACCACCACATTATTGGTGTCAGGTCTGAGTATTCCTATATGAACAGTTTCCTGGAAAGTAGATTGCTTGTCGTGGGCCAGTTGAATGGCCATCAAGGTCTCCCGATCTGACCCCCTTAGACTTTTATCTTTGGGTCATCTGAAGGCAATTATCTATGCTGTGAAGATACGAGATCTGCAGCATCTGAAACAACGGATACTGAAAGCCTGTGCTAGCATTTCTTCTGCGGTGTTGCTATCAGTCTGTCAAGAGTGGTAGAAGAAGGTTTTCCCCCTCCAATATACTTATGTGCCACATACAGGAAGTTGATATCACCAACCATTCCCATTTTACTTAGGTGTAACCATATAAATGGCCCGCCCTGTATATATGCACTGTGTGCAGAATTATTAGGCAAGTTTTATTTTAGAGGATTATTTTTATTATTGATCAACAGCTATGTTCTAAATCAACCCAAAAGACTCAAATATCAAAGCTTAATATTTTTGGAAGTTGGAGTGGTTTTTTTTTTAGATTTGGCTATCTTAAGAGGATATCTGTTTGTGCAGGTAACTATTACTGTGCAGAATTATTAGGCAACTTAATACTAACCAAATATATTCCCATCTCACTTGTTTATTTTCACCAGGGAAACTAATATAACTGCACAAAATTTAGAAATAAACATTTCTGACATGCAAAAACAAAACACAATAAAATTAGTGACCAATATAGCCACCTTTCTTTATGATGACACTCAACAGCCTTCCATCCATAGAGTCTGTCAGTTGCTTGATCTGTTTATGATCAACATTGCATGCAGCAGCCACCACAGCCTCCCAGACACTGTTCCGAGAGGTGTACTGTTTTCCCTCCCTGTAGATCTCACATTTTAGGAGGGACCACAGGTTCTCTATGGGGTTCAGATCAGGTGAACAAGGGGGCCATGTCACTATTTTTTCTTCTTTTAGACCTTTACTGGCCAGCCACGCTGTGGAGTAGATGGATGCATGTGATGAAGCATGTCCTACATGAAAATCATGTTTTTCTTGAACGATACCGACTTCTTCCCATTCCACTGCTTGAAGAAGTTGTCTTCCAGAAACTGGCAGTAGGTCCAGGAGTTGAGCTTCACTCCATCCTCAACCCGAAAAGGTTCCACAAGTTCATCTTTGAGGATACCAGCCCATACCACCTCCACCTTGCTGGTATCTGAGTCGGAGTGGATCTCTCTGCCCTTTACTGATTTTCCTCAACTCATGGGCAGTTATTTTACGCCTTTTTTGCTCAACATGCTTCTTGCGACCCTGTTGGCTATTTGCCATGAAATGCTTGATTGTTCGGTGTATCTGAGGCAGCGTTCCCATTTCAAAATTCAATGGTGGCTTTATTGGTCAATACGTTACCACAAAGTTTCAGTCCCTCTGACCTTTTTCAAATGGTGTTCTTAGTGAGACAAAGGTAAAGTAACTTTTGTAACACTATCGCACACCACTTGAAAAAGGTCAGAGGGACTGAAACGTTGTGGAAACATATGGACCAATAAAGCCAACATTGAATTTTGAAATTGGAGTGCTGCCTCAGATATTTTTTTAATATATACAGTACCTCTGCAAGGCTAAAGGATTGCAATTGGGGATATTTGCACCCATTATCTGTGATTCATGTTCTGCTCTTTTTTTCCTCTCTTTATGTATGTATATATATATATATGTATAGTGAGGTAGAGGTTACTCAGCGTGTTGGGTAATACACGCTTAACTGCACAAGTAAAGCACATGGCAATGTTTTCTATATAAACATGTCCACCTAGTTTATTAAAAACACCATAACAGAGACTTTGTTATAGTCCATCTCAATGCCTCAGTAGGAATAGTACACAGGCAGTTCAGAACCGCTCAATAACAGCTACGCCCACCAGGCTTCAGACACATCCCTCAGCAAGGTAATAACATCAATGTCCATATCAAAACATAGTCTTTTACCTTTTGCTAGGTCTAGCTGCTTCTATCAGCTCTGCTCCATCAGAGGTGTAGCTTTAAGGCTCTGCACAGGTGATCTCTAGTCCTCAAGCCTTTCAGGGATGACTGCTTCCTAAGCACAGAGACCCAGAATACTGACTGTGTGTCTTTCAAACACCTTCAAGCCAGGTCCACTCTCAGGCATGCATGCTTGCCATGTGGACCATACAGGAAGTGCAGGACCTTCCATACATCACAGAACATGTGATCAGGAAGGAGTCACATTATAACAGACGTGACACACCCACGGTAGCCATGCGATTGTTCAGTCCCTTCTATCACTTCTGAACATCCTATGAAACTAGCCCTTAAAATAATATGATTCCTGGTACTATAAGTCCCAGTGAACTATCTGGTTACATATCGCACCAGAACTCCATATGTGCGAACATATCGGCCATTTACGTGGCTGGCATACCTCACAATAGGCACATTAACATACATTGTACCTAATATACACAAATGCCCAAGTAATACTAATATACGGTGTCCAAATAATAACAAATAATACAAACAAAGTAATAATGACTATAAACCTGCAAAAATAATCCTACCAAAATAGAACTGATGTACAATGTATACATAACACTAACCAGACACGGATATAGAATGGGTTATGATCCGGTGACCTTGGAGCCGCATGAATATAATTCACAGGAGAAGTGGTACCTGTACTGACCGCAGTTCCTGATCTAACCCGGCAACTAGAAGTAGCTGAGGGATGTGACTAACCATACCCTAGACACCTCAACTCGGCCGGAGAACTAGCTACCCCTAAAGAGGGAAACAGGAATTCTATCTTGCCTCAGAGCAGAACCCCAAAAGGATAGAAAGCCCCCTACAAATATTGACTGTGAGTAAGAGGAAAAGACACACTCAGGCAGAAAACAGAATCAAGCAAAGATGAGGCCACTTCTAGCTAGATAAAGACAGGACAGGATACTATTGCAGTCAGTATAAAATCCTTTCAAAAATATCCAAAGCAGATAATACAAAAATACCCCTGAGTCTACTCAAGAGTCGGTGCCCTCTATATCTGCAGACCTCCTGTGAATCCTATTATGCTCAATATATACTGACACAAAAAGCTGAACAAGCCAATAACAAATGAATAGCACAAAAATCCTAGGAAGAAAACTTCCTAACAGAGAGCAAGTTAACACAGCATGCACTCTGAGCAGAAATAGACCATTTCAGAAACAAGCACATAACATGTGTGCCACAAGAAGACTAAACCATACAATTAGCTTGGAAGTCTTGCAGCAGGGTATGAAGAGACCAGGCAGAGGTGAAACACCTCCAGGACAATTGTCAACTTGCAAGGACTGAGGAAATTCTGCAAACTTAAATACCCCAGTGAGAATTGCAATTATCCAAATCACCTGACCAAGAGTGCAAAACAGGATCAACTGCATTACCAGCCACAACCACAGGAGGGTGCCCACAAGCATAATTCACAACAAGAATGCTCAAATATTACCAATTTACCATATTAAAGTATTACAAACCAAATAATGCATACACTGCTAAACACAAAACAGAAAAAACAGCAAAATACCACTATGTAATACCAATATACAGTATACAATAATACCGACATACAGTGACAAGTAATTCAATAGAAGAAACAGTAAAATATTTGAAAAAAAGGAATGTTCTTACCCATATGATGGTTTAAGGTTCAGCAATGGAATAATCCAAAAAACACAGCAACATCATGGAACCATGTTCAACCAATGCCCATCCTAGAGCCTCAAAAGAAGAGAAGGAACAGACCCTCACAGCACAGCAACAAAATTTTAGAATTTGAGATTTTTTCCTCTGTTACCTTCGTTAGACGATGTGTGTGTAGTAATAATAATAATAATCTCATTATCATCACATCTAGAATTACTGTATAATGAAAAGACGATAAGAAAACACTGTTCACAATGGGTGTTGGTCCCAGTTCATCTCGGCACAATAACCAATGCACAGGTCACAGAGCCTGTCCAAAACCTCTCCTATAAATGTCAATGAGACAGGTAAGTCTGTGTAACTACCGTAAAGCATATAGGGAATACATTACATTTTAATTTTTTAAAGAATTACAATGTGATTTCCTCTTTTCGTTGAGCATTGTCCATACCACAAGAAATCACTAGAAGATATTTTTGTAGTCTGTCTAGAATTTGTATGTAAAATATTCCACTTCGCAAAAATATATCTGAAATAACAACGTTACTGGTTATAAATAAAATATATTACTGGACACTGTGTTAACAGTAAATGGCAAACAAATACATATTTATAGAATAATGTTAAAATCAATGTGAAAAACCTCAGAAATGGTTTTCAAAAAGAAAGCAATCTAGACCTTTAAACGTTATGACCCGAGACCTACATTGTATAAATATCATTAAGAAATTCTACGTAACATACTGAAGTTAGAACCCACACCAATATAATATTACTATTAAAGGAAACCTATAAGTAGGATTTATCCTCCAAAGCCATCCAGATGAGCATGTAAGCTATAAAACGTTGACCAAAATGATAATTGGATATTTGCTATCCAATGTCTCCAGAGAAATCCATTTTTTTTCTTAATATGTAAATCCGCTGTTAAGATCTATAGGTCAGACACGTCTGCCTGAGAATCTGCTTCCAGAGCTTATTTTAAATAATAGGGGTGTTACCAGTGTGAGACATGTAATGACTGATCGTCTGCTCTACAAATCTACATGTCTGACACTGGTAAAACCTCCGTTCATTTAAAATAAACATTAAACAAAGATTATTATTATCATTTTCTCAGGGAGATCATTGCCTGACGTACAGATCTGAAAAGATCTTTTAGGGTACAGTCACAACCTGGTGACGGCACCAGAGATGTCGGCAACAGCACAGGAGATGTCAGTGGCGACTGGCGGGAGCGCGCACATTTTTGGTGCCCACCAGCGTTGCCGTCCACCATTTACATGGGGTGACACCTCTGGCGGTGCACCGTCGATCTGACAGCCGGGGTGTCTCAAAATCCCAGCGGCGATGCAGTACAATGGGAGCCTATGGCTCCCATCGCCTGTCAGGTTGCCATCAGCCATTTACATGGGGCGATATGTGCACATTGCCCCAGATCGGCCGCCTGGTTTCACATCACTGATGTGAAACCAGGCGAGCACTCAGAGGGGCCAACATTGCCCCTTTACATTAGGCGACGCAGGGGCGATATCGGCGCAGATAGGCCATGCCCTACGTCGCCTAAGAAATCAGCGGTGCAGTCGCCAGGTGTGACAGTACCCTTACATACAAGAAACACATGGATTTCTCTGGAAAAAGTTACTGGTTTGCCAATATCAGAGTATCATTTTATTCAACTTTCATTGGCCTACAGGCCTATATAGACAGTTTAGGACAGCTGATCCTACTCATAGATTCTTGTCAAATACATTACATTGCTGAAATGCATTTCCAAACGTTTCAGAAATATTCTTAATAGAAACATTACTCAGGGATAAATTTGAGAACCATAATAAAGGGAACTCAAAGGTCAACAGAAATTCATTTGTTATGGATTGAATTGCAAATAACCTATTAGGCCTTATAGATGAGATGTCCTGTTTGTGCACTTTTAGCAGCAAAGGCTATGATGCAATCAAAGGGGTTGTTTGTGACTTTAACAATGATGAACTATCTTTAGATGACGGGTTTATAATATCTGATGGGGTGTGACACCTGGCAATACTGCTAATCAGTTGTTCCCGATGTTACCCGATCAGATACGGATTACCTATCCCAAAAATAGGTTATCAGTATTAAAATCCTGGACAACCACTCTAACAAATAAGTAATTCTGTACTGATGGACCACACACCTCTGGTAGGTTCATAAAATGTAAATCTAATAAGGATACTCCTCTAAACGCTATAATAAATTATTAGATTGAGTGCATAGATACTTTTGTCTTTTTACATTTTTTTTTACTTTATTCGCTGACAAAAGATCATGACCTTCATAAACTAAAAACTGAATATTTGCATTAGTGTCGTAGATTCATTTAAGTAGTTTTTATTAGTCAAAAATTGAATTCATGTGACTAACGTCACTAATGCTTAATCAACTGGAAAAAAAAACATATCTAACAAACTGAACGTCATTGTTATGCCGTGGTCACCAGATACGGTCTCGTCACTTCCGACAAAATGTGACATTCCGCCCCCCACTGGGGATATGTAAGGTCAGCTTGGCACAATTTTACACAGACACCCACTGTCCACACAGGCACAGGAGAGTATGAGGAGTGAGAGAGGGTGGTCCATGCAACCTCCGGCATAACACCACAGTCACTCACAACACTGGCAGGCTTAGAGAATCGTTTCACTAGCTTCAGTGAAACAGAGCCCTGCCAACCTGGTAAAACTGCCATGAGTTCTCATTACATTTAAGCATGGACCGTTAACAGGATGATATTGGGCCAGAAAGCAGCCACAGTAGCATGTAATGTTAAACTGAGAACATGGACGTGTGGATTCATGGATCGAGAAAAAAGAGCAACCTATGATTAAATTGTATGTTTAGTCACCTTAAGGGCACACTAGACAAAATACGATATACACTATGGATATACATATACAATGGTAAGATATGCAAATACAGATGGCAGTACAACAAGTATAAGCAGACGATACACAAGTCAGTCACCTGTTGGATTTTAGGCCTTGGTGCTGGCAGCCACATTAGGTGTGTGGTGCCAGGGGTTCCTGGTTTCTTACTAAACGTTATACGGCACTAGCAAATAACCCCATATTCGGTCACTCCCTTCTTCGCCCCCTGCACACTCCTAACTTCCCTCCCCTGGGTCTGCATGCTGACAACTCCAAAACCTGTGATGGCTCATAACTTCTCAACAAAAGGTCATAAGGAGGTAGTTCTTGTTCCATTTGAGCCATCTGAACCCCTTTACGCTTTGAGATCAAACACAGCTTCACTCCTTCTGGCTTCTACTACTCATTCTGTGCATCTCTCTCCCCTGGGGTGCTAGGAAAAATCGAGACCCAAGTGTATGTATGGCCTGCCTCTGCGGTCCCAGAAATATAATCATGTAGGGCTTGGATATAAGATAATTCCATAATTCTTTATGATATTACGGTGCCTGTCTGACTGGGGGTGCTCTTTGAAGTTGGGCCCCCCCTGCAGGAGTTCATCTTGCCAGAGACAAATTTTTCCAGGAAGGCCTGTGAGTTTTTACCTTTTGAAGCTGTTGAACCAGGGCCACCTGTGGAGCCTAGTATCTTTTTTCAGCTTCACATCTTGATTTGGAGGTCTATAATTTTCAGACCAAATATATATATAGAATACAGTTGATGGCATGACATGATATCGCCCATATTTGTCACACCATTGTCTGGCTAGCGTATATTTTGCCTGCAGCACACAAGACAAATTACACAGTATTACTCAGTTACAAAAAAATTGTTCTCTATATAATACAAGGACAAGGTGTTACAGAGCAAGTACTCTTTGTAATAGCTCTACACCATGAAAGAGTGTCACTGACCCTAACTTGGTAACCCTACTAGGATATATAAAAATAATTTCTCTTTACTGGGCAACTCAGTAAAGTAAAAAGTAGACTTGGGACCTCTTTTGTTCATATAATCAGTAGGATGATACAGCACAAGAGTCCAAAAAGCGCTGCATCCCTATGGTGCTATATATTGAGCTTAATTCCTCTCAAAGTGGATCTATCACCCAGTTTCAGATTACAAACTGCATACATAATTTAATAGTTCTCTAAGATAAGAACATTGTATTTACTTTGAAAATCCATGTTACAATGGCTGCGTGAAAATTTTATTTAATCACCTCACCTATTCTGATTGACAGCTCCTTAGTGTCTCCTGCTGCTATCACACACTAATTAGCACAATAACATATGCATTATATAGTATATATATTGTAAGATCCACATGCATGGGTCTCATCTTCTTCACTAGACAAAACTATACCAGTATATGCCTATGTGAGTAAAAGAAAAGTGCCTAAGCCCATTATGATGCTCATCACAAAGAACTAAAGGAGTTGATCCCTTTTAGTTTATTATAAAGAAGCAAACCGGGCTGTATTCACCTTTCTCTGGTCCACTCTCTCAGCAGATGCCCCCTGGTGTCTGGCATTAGCTGTGCAGCTGACATGTTGACAGTGCAGTAGTCAATCAGAAAAGTATGCTTAGTGGATCTGAAAGAGGCGATGCATCTACACAGGCAAAGCCATTGAGTGCATCGACTGAAAACTAGATGCTCATGCCAGACACCAGAAACAGTGACAAGACTCACCAGGTGACGCGGGGGAGAGGAGTACAACACTGTTTGTTTCGTTATAATAACATGCAGCCAGGAACATTCATTTACTGAAAGAAAACAAGCCCTTTAACCCCTTCATGACCTGGAAATTTTTCATTTTTCATTTTCGTTTTTTGCTCCCCTGCTTCCAAGAGCTATAACTTTTTTATTTTTCTGTCAATATAGATATAGCGCCTGCCAACCACAACAGGAAACTGCACTCTGACAGCATCCGGGGTCTAGCCAGGACCCCGAGCTGTCACGTGAGCGCCGGAAATCCCGCGATACTATCGCGGGATCTCTGGAGCAGGCGGGAAACAGCGCGTTCCCCGCCGCGGCCGCCTTGGATCCCGCTGTCAGTGATTGATAGCGGGATCCAAGGGGTTAACAGCGCCGATCGGATCCCGGATCCGATTGGAGCTGTTAGCCCGACATCTCAGCTGATGAGATCAGCTAAGATGTAGGCTGTTTGATGTGAGCTCCACGCTGGAGCTCACATCAAACACCCCTTACCAGCCAATGACGTTGTACAACGTCATAGGTCGGGAAGGGGTTAAACCCAAAGTAATCAACCAATTGTAACCCAAAAAATATAACAGAAATCCCTTTGGTAAAATTTTCAGATCTAGTGATTATAATTAAAGAAATCCAATATTTAATCATGACAACCAATAAAACACTAGAGGTTCTAGTACTTTGAAAATTAAATCATATACCGCTGAATAATTCTTAGTTTATAGCACTATTTCTTTTTTATGTTGCAAAACTAACCATGTAGAATGATTTCATCAACAGAATTGACTAGACAAACAAACTGACTAGATTAAGACAAAGAATACGCCTGCAAGCCAATGTTGTTCAAACATACAGACTATAGTGACCTTGGCCTTCAAACAAGTCTTGGGAAAATATTCTCTATTATGGACAGAAATGCCAGCTTTCCCTGGTCGTAGCTTCAATAATACAGCCAGTCCCATGACTTGGAATTAGTAATAACAGAAATTATAGTATACAATACAATGCTTATCAGAGAATGCTAAAAACAAAATCATGGTGATAAGAATTCTAACATAAAGAGACAAAATTCTAAAACATTCTACTTCTTGTATTTTATTTAAAGAGGATAAAAATATTTTATACTGTTGGTATATCCTTTTACCAGTGTAGTATTTTACACAGAGATATTGATCCTTTTCAGTCTGAAGATTTTGGGACTACAAAGAATTAGAATAATTGTTCCATCGGTTGCAGCTTTGTCACTCTTCTTGGCTCTCCGTTGGACATTCCTGCATTCAGCACATCACTCGCTTAAATTATCTCATCTTTAGAAGACTGTGATTGATTAGTTTTCGTCTTTCCTTATGGATAGAAGGTAGTTCTACTATTGCTAACGCGTTCAGTCTTTTTTTATCTGCAATAAGCTATTTTGATTAATGAGTCTCTTATTACTGCCTTGTGGGTATCCCATAAAACCACAGAGGAAATAACTGAAGTATCATCAGTTATAGAGAAATTGCTCAACTGAGGCTCTACATCAGCGTCTAATTCATAGCAGGATAATAGGAGAGAGCGGACACTCCCAAATACTAGCAATATATATCTCAAACTTTACAATCGAGTTTTTTTAAACTCTTATAATTTATGCAAAAATCTGAGATTGCTTTAATACAGGATTGTATTAGACTGTCAATGTTACAATTCTAAATGGATGAGATTTGATAATTCCTCAAACTGATTTGAGATCTGTCTTTGCAGGTCCTTTGTGTAGCTACTTGGCAAAGTCAACTAAGCTCCCTCTATTGGCAGACCTACCTTTAAAATGTTGGTATTGGTTTAGATAATGCAAACACTATGGAACACCATTCTGAGAACACTGAATACACATATTACACAACTAGCACACAAAAACATGATGTTTTGATATCACATTTTGATCAAAAAGTGTGATCCCATTCACCAGAAACAAAGTGAAAATTTAGATGTGACCATATCCAAATCACACTTCACTCCATCCCACGTCCTCCCCAACCTCACCACCATGCTTAGCCCAGCCCTACAACATCCCTTCAACCTATCACCTTCTGGTAACTTAAAGCACAGCATCTTTTATCTTCTTTTAGAAAATTCTCTACCAGTTTAAGTTGATTTGGTTTTAAGTAGAACATCGTCTTAAAGATATAGGGAAAGTTGAGGACCAAACCATAACATTTAGAAATAATGTAGTGAAGAAGGTACCAGCCCAATGTTAAATTGCCATTTTCACTGCCTTGAAAAAGTATTCATACTAAATGACCTTTTCCATATTTTCACGTAAAGGAGAAATACCGGGCACCTACCGGGTTCGGGCTAGAACGTCTTCCTTGGCTGCAGGTTGCAATCTCCATAAAAGGTACCCCTCGGAGCACGGTGTTGCTCACCTGTGTTGCAGAAATCCAGATATCCAAGTAGGAAAAAGCCAGGCGGCACTCGCCTATTTTCTATTATGCTTTTATTAGTCTAGTAACATACAAGACTTATTCCAGCGGGGACAGGGAGCGAGGAGCACTGACGGCTGCCGTTTCGCGGGACAATGCCGCTTCCAGGGTCCAGTTCTCCATATTTTCTTAACATTACACCCACAAATATAAATGTATTTTATTGGGATATTGTGTGATATACCAACAGTAAGCAGCAAGTGCCCAGGATCAAGGCATACTGTATTCCTGACGCAGCACGATTAATGATTTGTGAATTTTAAAATGTTTTAAAAATTTAAATCTGAAAATTGTGACATGCAATTGATTCATTTCAAGTATTGACTTGTGAAGGGGAAGGGGTTGGGCTGAATAAAAATATGCACTTACAATTTTTAGATATTTCTAAAATATTTGAAAAATCATATATTACTTATACTTCAAATACTTGCTACGAAGTCCCAATAAAATACACATTTACGTTTGTGGATGTAATGTTAAAAAAATGCACACAAGTTCTTATACATTTTCAAGTCAGTGTAATTTTTCATCTTTAAAGATATTTCCAGTGTAATGTTTGCTCCTTGTCTTCTATTATATAGGTTCTAACTTTGTATAAAATTCGTTTGTTGTGAGAATGTAAAGATCTTCAATCATTCTGTTCATGCAGCAATATCAAGTATATTTCTCATCCTTCCCTTTCTAATGTGGACACGGCGGATGACTTAGTAATGCGGACAGGCAAGAAAAACAACACATGGGTAATAAATCTTGTCACACTTACTTGTTCCCATCAAAATTATTCAAACTAATCTTCATATCCTGTTATTAGTAAGGAAGTTAATGTGCCACTTGTATCCCTCCTCAAGAGCCCTGAGATGTGAGAGGGAGATGCTCCACAGTTAGTTGCCTGATGTAATGAATTTCACCTTCTGCATTATACTTGCAGGGGACACTTAGGCACACAGCGAGCTTAGAATTTTGTAGCAGAATGTCAACCCGTAGTGTTTGATTTACTAATATACAATGACACTCACTACATCCTTAATTACAGCAAAGAAAATATGTCATTCCGGCATTCAATAAAAAATATCCCAAAGGGGCAAGTGTATGGCCCAAATGAGAAAGCTGAGTCCTAGATGTTAAGAAAATCGTATTAGTACCAGGATAATTTTTACACAAAATGACAATCTAGAGTTTACGGTTTCTGCTGTGCCGTGATGTGGACCAAGCAGTTAACTTAAAAGGTCTTTTGTTGGAACAAAGAGATCAACTCAAACAGAAATATAGTGGGCTATATGGTTTTGCCATGAGAGGACGATCAGAGATGATGGGGCTTCTACATTTGAGATCTTTCCATCCTATTATAAACCTTTGAAGTGATGTCAATCTAAAAGATTGTCAAAACCAGTGACAAGTTAATAACTTCTCCAAGGAAAGTAGCCACAGTTCTATGCAACACCAAAGATGAGTTTGCACCTTTTCAGTTAGCCATTAAAAGGTATCAAGCAGTGAGGACTCTCAGATTTCAATATTTTTCTATCTACTGGCTAACACTGTATAAACATTTTTTACCATATCAGTTTGTACAGAGATCATGACCACTGGCTGTACGTATACATGTCTGGATAAGCAAATCTTGCTTTATTTTTAGGATCAGAATTAAGCTACACATGTGAAAGATACATAAAAGACATATTAACCTTCGAAATCCATCCCTCTGCCATAGATTCCCACCGATCACTTTATAAATATGGTAAGTTTTTCGCTTATTTTATTTTGATGCTGTCCTCTTAAGTAATACATATTTTTAAAATATCTGATATAAAAATCTGCTATAGGTTTATTTTGCGCTGATTTTTATGGTCTTTGTAAGTGTGAATGGCTCAAAGGATTCTCTGGTTCGTGTATTTACGCCGTTTTGCATAATTACTCTGTGAGCAATGCCCTCTTTGTACCATAAATTGGTACTGCTAGACTATAAAAATTAGCACAAAATAAATAGCATATAGATCTACGACTGTATGGCAGATTTAAAAAGGGATAGATTAAGGAAACTCAGGGAAAATGTGGGAATTAATTCAATTAAAATTGGCCACTTTTCACATAGTGATAGGTTCTCTTTAAATACCTTTAATGTGTGGCGAGGCCCAACAGGCTCAACAGTGATTATAATGTGTAACAGGACATGTAGATGATCTTTGCAATTGATATATGTTCCACACACTATTTACTACCGGTAATACCTTTTGGAATAAATAATACACACTTCATATTGTACAGTTTGTATAGTGTCAACATATTCTATATATGTTTGTCACTATTACGTTTCAGATCACTAAACAAATTCAAATATTAGACAAAGATAACACAAGTAAACACAGATGCAGTTTATAAATGAAGGTCTTTATTATCAAGAGAAAAAGAAATCCAAACTACAAGGGCCCAGTGTGAAAAAATGATCGTCACCTAAACCTAATAATTGGTTGGGCCACCCTTAGCAGCAACAACTGCAATCAAGCATTTGCGTTAACTGACAAGGAGTCCTTTATAACATTCTAGAGGAATGTTTGCCCACTTATCTCTGCAGAATAGTTGTAACTCAGCCACATTAGAGGTTTTCTGAGCATGAACCATCTTTTTAAGGTTATGCCACAGCACAAAATTTGTGCTGAACATCTCGGCTTATACTCGAGTATATACGGTACTTTGGATGATCGGTTATATCTGTGAATTACATGGATAATTCATGTACAAATAATCTCTTCAGAAGGTCTCTTGTGCCAACTATTGGATGTAGCAATCCTAGAAAGCCAATATCAATCTTTTTATGGGTATGTCAGGCAAATCACTCTTTACAATGGAATTTATGACCCCCCTTAGACAACCAGATTTAAGATTGCCAGATACTACAGATGGTGCCAGAGATTAAGTCCTCTTCTTTCTAAAGAGGTAATTTGCATATTTAATTTCCCAAAAAAAGCATCAAAGGTCTTGTTACACCGGCATGTTAGACATGTCATTCCCAACAAGGAAAAGTCAGGGAAGGAAAACATCCAGTAAAGCTCACGGGCGCTTCCAGAAATGGGAGCAATTCCTCTGTTGTGTTTTAGAGTTTATTTCAAATTTACAGGTTAAAATACAATGCTTTTCGGCTAAAAAGTCTATAAAAAAATAGCAGTTCCGTAAAATGAGCCCCTCAAAAAAACAAAAAAAACAAAGAAGGGTCAAAACAAACCTTCTTTCCCTCAAAGAAAAACAAACATTAAATAGATTAAAGGGGAATACCAAAATAGTAATTCGGGGAAGCCGACACGGGGAGAAATATAGTTGTACAGGATAGGGACATCTATCTGGGGGAGGCTCTAAAAATTCTCTCAGATACCAAATATTATAAGAAATTAAAGGAATATCAGACAGAGATTTTTCTAAAGAATATCATACATAATAATGCGGGTGAAAAGAAATTCAAACCAAAAAAGAGAAACGGTTCCTGACAAAGAGAGAGCCATCCCTGGCCTTCTTCTATCACCTCCCCAAAATTCACAAAGATCCTCTGAACCCTCCAGCCCACCCAATTATATCGGGAATACATTTTTTCACACGTTTTTTGTCACACTATCTGGATCTCCACCTACAGGAACATGTGACATCTCTACCTTCCTACCTTAGGGATTCTAACCAACTCATTCATGATTCCAGACCAAAATAACTTTAAGCGCTAGCAAGATCCAAGCCCTTCAAAAGAAGCTTCCTTCTCAATATCTTGAGAAACTCAATTTCTGTCTAGAAACGGAATTACAGCTAAGATTAGACATAAAATGTAATGTTCAACATCTAATAGAAGAGAATAGGTCATGGGCCAGACAAGTAGATAGATAGTGAGCACGATTGTATTATTCTTGATGTTTACTAGTAAGGGATGGAATTTTAATGTGCACAGCACTGAAATCAATGGGAAGCTGAAGGCCGTTGAAGCAAGAAGTGATTGGTACACAGGATTCTTATAAGCTACTTATATGAGCCAGTTAGGAACTATTTACAATTTTTAATTTGATATTACCCATCACCAATGCTTCAATTAGATTATGCGTAGGAAAACCAAATCACTTTACACTGCCAAAAGCTGTGACAACACACATTGTGGTACTATTATGCTATAATTACTAAAAGGAAAGAAAACAAACGATAAAAAAAAACACGAAATGCAAAACGAAGATCTATTTAATGCCATCACAGCAGTTCCAAGTGAAAAAAAAAATTAAACAAGCCCTAATAAATCCCCTCATAGACTATAAAACGGACCTTTACCTATAAATATTCACGCTTCCGTAAAAACAAACATTGGCAGGCACTAAATTTTATAAAGTTCAATGGCATTGTTACACAGAACATGAAGTTTAATGACATCTTGGGGCATTCTAAAAAAAAATATAATAGAGGAAAAAATGGAAGAAAACACTCACAGAAGAAAAGAGGAGTTATAAATACAATGTAAGGATTTATGGTAAGTCAGACAGGCAAGGTAAGGGTGGTGTTTTCCGTGCTAGGATCTTTAAGTATTTTCTTCTTGTGAGATTGCAGTTTTGGTGGTCAAAGAAAAGTTGCTACCTTTGATATCCTTATAAAATGAAAAACAACGCAGCATCAAGTCAGAGGAAAAACAAAAGCAAAGTAAGGGGCATGAGCTTATTATCTGAATCCGAGATGCAAGTAAAAACTGAACATAAAGTTGAAAATGTACATCATCATCATTTGTCTCCTCCGCGGCAACATTTCTTCTAACCTTTTCCACCTCGAAGCCATTACTTTACAGGATTTTAGCAGCAATGTCGTCATTTGTGGATGTGCAATGCTACGTAGATAAAGACGGAGGCATTGTTTACTGTGCCTCTTTGGAAATCACAAAGTCCGAAATAATAAATGAGGTTGTCTTGCTAAAACAGGAATATTATTTAATGATACGTCTATAGGATAATTGATATTTGTATTGTAAGAATTGCAGATTTTGCATTACTATGGATAATGAAATGGTGCAGGTAATCTGGACATGAGATTCAAAGTGGTAAATGCAAATTATTGTGTCATGAGTTACTAAATGCAGTCAATGCTTTAATTACAAGTGCACAATAACCATGGTAAGTTTACAGTTTCCTTATATTTTAGTAGGGTTATGCTTCCTCAATCACTGTTTGGAGGCAACATATTTAAAATTATGTTGAGCTATATGGACAATCTCTGATCATGAGGCATCTAGTAGCTCTATGTTCTTTTTAACATAGACCGCAATTATACACTGACAAGCAAAAGGGTAACAATGTTTTGAACTTTTGACTTTTAGGCTCCATAGCTTACCATCCACTACAGCTTTCAACATAAAACTATCTTGATTTTATATGTAAAACAGAAAAAGAAGAGAGGCACTCCTGTATGTACTCAGTGATTTTTAAGAGGAGAGGGGCAGGGTATACAAGGTTACTAGCCTTGTGTGGTTGCGCACCCCTGCACAACCACGGATTAAGCCTCTGGCGCATACCGCATGGGTCTCTGGTGTACCAGATGACAAGTTCACATGGGTGCATGATATCTCCGTAGGTCCTTGAGAACTTTTAGCAAGCCAATATCGACCGTATCCACAGCTTACCCAAAAGGGAACCAAGGATACAAGATGCAAAAATAGTGTTGTTTTCTCAGTCATTAATCAAATGACTTCACAACATTTTTTGGCGAATAACGCCCTGATCACCTGATGAAGGTATCATTCGCCAAAACATGTTGTGAAGCCATTTTATTAATAAAGAAGATTACAAATAAAACTACCCTGGCTTGCTGTCATCTTGCACCTTGAGAAAACAGCACTATTTTTGCATCTTGTACCATTCATTTTACAGACATTTTGGCTATCTCATACGTAAATTTGACTTGCAACTATTTAGCATATAATTAGTTATGTAGATTCTTGTCTTATCACTGCATTCTTACGGTTTTGCTCCCAAAAATCTAAATTTAAATCAACTTTTTTATTATTGAGTCTGGATCAGATTCAAAATTTAGCCACTTCAAATATCCATTGCACCTAGCAGGAGGCTGCTGGCTCCTCTGAGAGGCAACACATGTGTCTGAACACCGATGCTCAATCTCCTGCAACCTAAGCATGGGGGCAATTGTAGCACCTTCCTCCTTTCGTGAATAACTGTTCACTGCTAACCATCCATTCATTCCACTGTTCTAAAATGCGATCTTTAAATGGGTTGTTTAGGCACACATCCAGTGGCTGTATCAACGATGTCAATCCAGGAGGAATAACTGCCACATGTGTGTTTAGTCTTGCAAGTTTTTGCTCGGTGATTGGAGTTAAATGAGCCCTGAACATATCCCACACCAGCAGACTACATTTTTTAATAAGTCCACCTGGTCACCTGCTCCATACATTATCAAGCCTTAGCTTTAACCCTTCTCCATCCATCCAGCCTTTTTCATTCACATGTACAAAACAAACAACAGGGAACTTGAGTTTCGACATTGTTTTTTTTTTTTTTTTTTTAAATAATCATTGGTCTCAGTTTGGTACCATCAGCTGTGCATCCTAATACCACTGTAAAACTGGACTTCTCATGCCCTGTTGTTTTCAATAAAATAGTTTTTTCACCTTTTTGATGAACAGTTTTATTTCCAACCATATCAAAATTCTTTGGAGTTTCACCATATTTCCAATACTACTTAATGGATTCATGTTTAGTGCACTGCTGTTTTACGTATCGATAGAAACTCATTACTTTGCTATTAAGATCTGCAGGTAATTTTTGGGCAATTTTTATCTTTTGCCTCAGTACCATATTATGCCTTGCCATGAATCTAGTACACCAAGATAGAGTGACTTCAAATCTGTAGCTGTGATCTGGGTTAGATTTGGCCCACTGAAGTGCAAACAAACTTATTTTGTTTCGTGTTTCGTGTTACTACATAGCCATTGTAGTGATGCTCATTCACCATGTCTGCTACATATTTTTTCTAGTTCTGGCCAATGTGGGGTGCCTCTTCTTAATGCACACTTACCCCTTGGCATACTCTTTAATGCTTTTTCATTTGCTTTCCAGTCCCGAACCAACTTTTCTGTTACTCCATATAATCTTGCAGCAGCACAGTTATGTTCCATGGCAAAGTTTACAACTTTAAGTTTGAAACTGGCTCCTTGTTTCTTTCTTCTTGCTGGTGAAGCCATTAAGAGGGTTTTTGACTGTTGGACATTTGTATACTGTATGAACAGGTACAGATACTGGTGATGTACTGTACAGTATGTGGTACCCAGTAATGTACCTTACCAGCGATTGGCTGTTTGTCACTTATGGTACAGCCACCATCACAGTGAAGCATCCCCTTACCTTGTCACTGCAATCCTCAAGAGTGAGATCTGAGACTCAGGTCCCGGTGGTGGGATACAAGGACGAGCTGGGGGGATGCAATACCGCTTTGATAGACTTGGAGACATACATGTACCCAGCGTATAAGACGACCCCCGACTTTTGAGAAGATTTTCAGAGGTTAAAAATTTGTCTTATGGGGCGGAGCCAGCCATGAAAGAGTGAGGACGCTCCCAGCCGGAGCTCCTCCACCACCGCGGCATCCAGACTACTTCACAGTCCATCCAAGCTCCACTCACCTGATAATGAGTATCAGAAAGAGTGGCCAGGCTCCAAAACACACCACAAAGGGCATCCTCAAGCAATATCCAGCGCTTCCTCTCCGGGGCAAAGAAATCTCCCTCCCACCGGAGCTCATCTAAGATAGCCGACAGATACACCTTGATCAGCAGCAGCACCAAGCCGGAGGTACCAGAAAGTGAAGAGAGGGAGAGGGGTGGAAGCCCTAAGACCCAGCACAAACAGCGGGAGACTCCAGGAGCAGGGGGGAGAAGGAGTGAACCCTCGGGGGATAAATCAGCAGCGTTCCCCAGCAGCAGTGGAGTCTTGCTCTGCACGGGAACCCCCCTCCACCCAGGAGACCTCAGGTGTTCAGTCCCGCAGAACTACAAGGACTGCCCCTATCAATAAAGCCCGCCAGCAGAATGCCTTAGTGAGCAGTGTGGGGAGATCCATTGGGCCTCAGTCACCAATTTTAAGGGTCCCCTTCCCCTCTCCATGGGAACTTGCTGGAGGAGGGAAGACCCGAATTGAGGGAGATACTGCGATCCGAGGCTGTGTGTGATCCTGTGTGCCCAACCCCCATCCAGAACAATGAGCAGGACCCTGATGATATGGAAGAAGACAGGAGTGAAAGAGAGAGTGACCCCGACATGCAGCATATAGGAGGGGAGATTGGGAATTCTCTTGCTCATGATTAACATGAGATAGACTTGATGGCTGAGTTCAAGTCCTTAAGGGCTCACACATGTTCCATCCCTTCTAAAGCTGAGATGGACGCCTATGTAGATAGGCTGGAAAAAGCCTGCAGGGCTGAGCTGGCATCCACCTGGGTGGAGGTCTCTAAAGTAGACCTGCAGGTGCAATCCTTTGATAGCAGATTAAAGACCCTAGAAGAAAAGGTTGTGGTCCAGCAAAAGATAATAGAGTCTCAGTCCCATCAGATTCAATACCGAATAGAAGCAATGGATGACTGAAAGAATAGCGGGCGTCGCAACAACCTCAGGGTGAGGGGGCTCTCTGAGACAATTGAGCCCAGGGATCTTCCATCTGTTCTACATCAGATTTTCTCCAAAGTCCTAAAGGCTACCCCAGACATTGTGATTGAACTTGATAAGGCCCATAGAGCTCTTGGACCAAGACCTACCAACCCAAACTGCCCGCACGACGTCACCTGCAGGGTTCATCATTACCAACAGAAAAAAGCTATCATGCTTAGGCAGGGGGCCCGAACATCGTACCATGTAAAAGATTTTCAAATTCTGCCTGACCTTTCATGACTTACGCTGATGAAAAGAAGAGCCTTGAGGACCCTCCTAGATGTCTTGAGAGCCGCTGAGATACCTTACACATGGGGATTCTCTTTGTGCCTCCAGGTAAGGAAGGAAGGGAAAATGTTAATAGTTTGCTCCCTGGAGGACGTTGATCCCTTCTTGGAGGACTTAAATCTACCACATGTGACCATTGATGACTGGCCCACTGTTCCATTTACGCCGATGTATGGTCTCCCCCAATTCTTTGTCCCTGGGTATACCTGTCTTTGGGAATATCGTTTCCCTAGCGTATAGAGTCATAAGACTGAACAAACTAATCTTAACCCCAAAAAAACTTCTGATGAGCCTTCTGCCATACGGGAAGGCGAAACGCGTCAAGCATTTGGTGGTTCTATTCACATAGTTTTGGGAACCCAAATACTGGATTGAAGGTCTCCGGCACACGAAAGTTCAAAACCCTGTTTGATACTGCTACCAGGTTTTGAAATGTGTTTCTCTCTTGTTTCACAAAGCTATTTCTCTATTGTTCTACCCCTGTGAGACATTAGAGCATATATAATTGTATGCATTACGATACTCCCCTAGGGATGACACTTTTGGAGTCCTTTGGGGTAAAAAGAGTGTGACCCTTACTCTCTCTGGTTAATAAATATATGTACATTACCTTGTGCATGGTTCCCCACTCTATATATATATATATATATGTATGTGTATGTTTGTCCAAACTGTGGTCGTGTTTATTTTTAACTTTTGATACGAATAAAAGATATATTTTTATTATAAATAAATTGGTATCCCCTGGTTTTGATAAACATTATAGTCTGTTACCTCCTATAAATATTAATTTTGGTTAATCTAATCTCCCCCAGTGCCCCAATAATAGACTTTCCGGATTTCCGGAAGAGATGGCGAACCCCGGAAGGGGAGGTTTTCGCCTCCCTGAGAGTCATTACTACATTTAACATCTCTGTTTTTTACACTGGCATATAGGAGATCGTGAGCCCTCCCTTGCAATATATAGTCTTGTAAGTGCTTTTACCCTGCCTCTCCCCCTTCCTTTTTTTTTCTCCTCTTCGTCCTGTGGGAATATTGAGGGAGGAATATTAGCTGGTTATTTGGTCACTCTAGGTGACATGGTTTCAGCTCCTTTTCCTTGCCCGTTCTTGCTATGAAAGCTTGGGATTATTTTTGATGTGCCGGGGTGGGATGAGACAACCACCACTGCATAGCCTTCCCCCTCAAGGGATAGTCGCCTTGTATAGAGATGCTAAAGAAATTTAATTTCCAACTTGTAGGGGGTGGAGTAGGTTTTTCTTTAACTTTTTGAACCCGTGACTCGTGTTCTTTCCTGAATCTCTCGTTTAACCCCTCCACTGTTTACAGATTTCATTCTCTGCTATCTATTCCTTTCCTAAATCCTCTGCATTCTTTCCTCTACTGACTTAGCCTTCTCAGCTTTCCTACCCTTCCAGTTCACCCCCCCGGGTGATCCCCTTTTGGGATGGAGCCATTAAATATCAGGTCCCTTAATGTCAGGGGTATTTAAGTTCCTCAAAAGAGATCCCAGATCTTATACAGCATGCATAAAAAAGAATCCACAAACTCCTTGTCCAGGAGACACATCTCAAAACAGGCCACGTCCCGCACTGAGAGATAGATATTACACCTCCTGGACGCATAGCTCAAACTCTGAATATAAATCTAAGGGTGTTTCAATAGCCATCCATAAGCCATTGAACCATACAGTTCTTCATACTATTTATAGACGAGGCAGGTAGATACGTATTAGTGAAATTGAATTCCCATATATTCACGATTGTCAACTAGTATCTCCCGAACAGGGATCCCACGGGATACTCTGCAAGCATTCTGTCATCCTTAACCGAATTTGCAGAGGGGACTGTGGTTTCAAGTGGAGATTTTTCAATTTCACGTTAGACCCTAGAATTGACACATCCTCAGGCCATGGCTTCCTATCATATAGAAAGTTAAAAAACATTCAAAAGAGCCTTCCAGGGACACAGCCTGGTAGATGTGTGGTGAGCGTTACATCCCACAGAGAGGGACTATATGTATTTTTCCCCTGTTCACTCCACCTACAGCTGTATATGATATGCTCTTGGTCTCTCAGAGGGTGCGGTTGTGGCAGATCCGGGCCTCAACTGGACTCTGTGCTTGGTCTGACCATGCGCCAGTCTTCCCCACATTTAATATCCCAGATAGTTCTAAGAGACCTTACATGTGGCACCTCAACGACAATCTCCTTAGGGACACTGATTGTACGTCTGAGATGCGGGATACCGTTCATGAATTTCTTCAGATCCACTCCACCGACCCCACAGCCTTGCCCACACAATGGGAAACTATCAAATGCGTATTACGGTGAATATTGCTTAAACATAGGGTGAGACTTAAAAAAGAAAGAGCGGAAAAGGTTGAGAAATTGATCTTAAAAATATCCGACTTGGACAGATCTCATATACAGTCGCCATCCCCCGTCAATCTTGCAGACTTGAGTAAAAGTAGGGAAGAACTCAGGGCTTTTGTTGATCAGAAATATCTCTGCTTTAGAACTAGAATGCAGAGATTATATATGAGCACTCTGACAAATGTGGCAGACCACCAGCTAGAGGTGATCCCGGACATGTCCCCTAAATTTCCAGGGAGGGAGAGAGTCATACACAGAACCTGTCCCTGATTTCTGAGACCTTCCGAGAGTATTACAAGGACCTCTATAATATCTAGAGACCGGAGGGAGGGGGCCCCAGAGTAAGGTACACTCTTGGATATTGATAAATACGTCTGGGATACTGCTCTGCCTGTTCTATCAGGGGATACATCTGTGTTTTTGGATAACAACTTTTTGCTGCCATAATTAAGGACTCCCATTCGGTTAAGAGCCCAGGCCCAAATGGCTTCACCCCTAAGTTCTCTAAAATGTTTTCCTCCAAACTGACATAATTTTTAACTAAAGTATTTAATGCCATATCGCCCCAATCCCCCTGGGTCCCCCAATCATTGGCGGCCCATATAAATGTCATCCCCAAGCCTGGCAAAGACCATACCATTGTGCTAACTTTAGACCAATATCCCTAATTAATGTGGATATAAAACTTTTTTCTAAGACCTTAGCCAATAGGCTTGGTTCTTTGCTACCGGACCTTAATCCATACAGACCAGGTTGGTTTTGTAGGAGGCAGAGAGGCCAGGGACAACACAAATAAACTGTTCATTCTATTAGACCGAGCGAGGACCAACTCTGTCCCAATGTGTCTTCTCTCAGTGGACTCCGAGAAGGCCTTCGACCAGGTGGATTGGCGGTTTATGATGGCTTCTGTGCGCCAAATAAGTCTGTGAGATAGGTTCCTGGGAAGAATTGCCTCCCTATATGGTTGCCCATCAGCAAAAACTGCCTTGCCTCCCTATATGGTTGCCTGTCAGCAAAAGTTAAGGTGAACGGTCTATTTTCCACATCATTTGCCATTCATAATGGCACTAGACAGGGGTGCCCTTTGTCGCCTCTGTTTTATGTCATTACTATGGAACACTTAGCAGAAGCCATTAACAAAGCTTTGAATATTCATGGTGTCCCGGGCCCCGACAACCCTCATAAAGCTGCGCTATTTGCTCATTATCTCTTTCTCTTTGTCACTAATCCCCGAGTCTTGTTCCCCTCATTTGTGGAAGGGTTTGAGAGGTTCAGTAGCCTTAGCAATTTTAAGGTGAACTTCAGCAAATCTGAGGCACTAAATATCAACCTCCCGACAAGCGAAGCAGTCTTTACTAAAGATTTTTTTCAGTTTAAATGGCAGACTTCAGCTTTAAGCTTTAAAATACCTTGGTGTCTGGAATCCTAGGGATGCCTCTCAGATATTCTCCTTAAATTATGCATCCCTCTTGAAAAAAACTATTAGAGATCTAATAATATGATAAACAGGCTTTGTCGTGGTTTGGGAGAATCCATGCGGTTAAAATGGGTATACTACCCCGTATTTTGTATCTATTCGAAACGATACCCATTGGATTACCTGCGTCCTTCTTTCTGAAACTTCAATCAGCCCTGATGAAATTCATTTGGGGTACTCACAGATCCAGGGTGGCAATAACTACTCGGTATAGACATAAAAATAGAGGTGGAGCAGGATTACCCAATCTTAAACTTTATCTACATCTTGACCATCTCGGCCATCTTGACTCAATTATTTGATTGGCACTACAACAAAACCTCTAAACAATGGGTCAGTCTGGAGCAGAGTTGTTCGCAGGTTCACCTACACAATTTGCCCTGGATAAAACCTACCAGCAGAGGACAGCTTGGTCCGGATTCAGGGGCCCTGTGGGTCGCCAGCCTGGTCTGGGATCAGGAGACTAGGAGGGGGATCCTATCTAGTGGCAGGAGACCCATTTCTCCCCTGTTTGATAACCCGGATTTCCCACCTGAGGTTGGAGTGAGACATTACTTAAATTGGGACAATGTGAGAAAGAGATTGGCGGTTTTGGGGCGCTCAAGGAGGAGACAGTGGATGGATAGTAATACTTTCCTTTATTTAGCATGAACAAGGGGTCTTCACAACGCGTTTCGGCGGTAGCTCCGCCTTCATCAGGTCTGATGAAGGCGGAGCTACCGCCGAAACGCGTTGTAAACACCCTTGTTCATGCTAAATGAAGGAAAGTATTACTATCCCTCCACTGTCTCCTCCTTGAGCGCCCCAAAACCGCCAATCTCTTTCTCACATTGTCCCTTAGCCCTATGGCGAGCGGTGGGTGCTGCACTTAGAGAAGACTTTTAATTTTCCAGAACACTGGAGAGCTGGAGGACCTGTGGTGACGTCACCCCATGTGACCGCACCACGTGACCGCAACTTCTAAACTGGTCGGATCCCCGGCGCCTGCCTGCCCTCTACGCAGTGCTTCTCCACGGTGTTATGCCTGGTGCATAACCCTCTGAGGTGAGCGTAATTCAACCCAGCCTGTCCCTGCACCTGTCAGGTTTTCACTAGGAGCGCCCCTCCGCTCTTTCTCTTTTCTGTTTATTACTTAAATTGGAATAGGGGAGATGATCCACGTTGCCCCCTCGTCTTAAAGGGTAATGCCCTGATGCCATTTGAGACTTTTGTTAGGTCTGTTGGTGACGTACCCTGGATGGAATACTCGCAATTTCATTCTTTTATACATAAAGGAGGTGAAGAGACTGACTATTCCTCCCGACCTTCCACATTTGAGAAGTTGTTCCTGTTGAATTATCCACCTACCAATTGTCTGCAGTTAATATACTCACAGCTAAATCAAAATGACGGGGAAGACAAACCTAAATATACCAAGAGGAGAAAAGGAGGAGTTCGCGATGGGCTGATTGGGATAGAGCATTCATTTTATCACATAACTTACCTATGACAAGTCGGTCCAGGAAAAAAAATCTTAAAATAACTTCCAAATGGTATCACTGCCTGGTAGATCTTCATGCAGCATTCCCGTCAGAGACAGATGTCGGAGATGTCTTGTGGACAGTGGGACCATGACCCACATTTGGTGGAGTTTTGGCAAATTACAGCCCTTTTGGGATGGTGTCTTCTGTACATACAAAGAGATGAGTGGAGGAGATGTGGAGAGATCACCACAGATTGCTTTACTCTCCATGTTCCCGGGCTCCATTAAATCTCAAAGAATTTTTTTTTTACAGTTCTGTATGACCGCAGCCCATACCATTATTCCGAGATGTTGGAAAAAAACAGTCTGTCCTCCCTTGACAGATTGGTTGACATAAATGCATCTTCTCTGTAGAATGGAAGATCTCACCGCGAAGCTTAATGGCTCCAGTGACAAATTTGTATCCATGTGAGGATGCTGGGTGACATCTGAGGTATCTTGAGATGTTTGGCCTGTCCTGAGGGGAGACTGCCCAGCACGTTCCTTCTCCCTTCTTTTTCTCTTTCGCTCCCGATCCATCATTCTACACTTCTCCCTACTGTCTTTCCGTTTCCTACCTCTTCTAACTTCACCTCTCTTCTTTACGCTAATACCCTTACATCATAAACCACGAGTAAATGTTAAATAAGACTAGCTCCATAAACTCTACACTCATTTACTGATAGTTTCTACCCCCACAGCTCTGAGAGGAGCACTTGTTAAGTTTAGTTTAGTTTTTGCTTGGTTAATATTATAATTAGATTTATGTATGAATGTTTCAATAGACTCCAACATCCTACTCATTTGATTACCAACAGTCTCAGCTCAGGCCTAAGGCATACTCCCTAAGGATACCTTTACACGCGGAAACTTTTCTAGGAATTTCACTGGAAACTTACTGGTTGCAGTGAAATCATGGACACATTGTTCTATCTTGTTGCTGTGTACAAATGGAACAATGTCTCCATGATTTCACTGTAACCAGTAAGTTAGCAGTGAAATTCCTAGAAAAGTTGCCGCGTGTAAAGGTACCTTTAGAGACACTTATTCAATTCAATTTTGTTGAACTTGTTCTATGCTTTGTATTTGACTATATTAGAGAAGGTATTGCCTGTTTACTTGTTTGTTTATTTGAATAAAGAAGAATTAAACATAAAAATTTGTGTTATACGGTGGAAAATACAGTAATAACATACTGACCTATTAAGGAATGTGAGAACAGATTGTAATTTGTAGTTTACAGGAAGATAAACATTTTTCAAACACCAGGAGCAAAACAGTAACAATGCAGTGAGATGACAAGAATCTGCATAACTAATCATATGCTTGTTGCTAATAAAATTTATGTATGAGAAAGCAATAAGATTGTCTATAAAATGAAGATAGTCCAACACTCAAAGCTGTAGTGGATGGTGAGATATGGAGCCTGAAAGTCAAAAGTTCAAAACATTGTTACCATTTCACCCAATACTGTAAATTAAGCAACTTATATTCGAAGACGAAGAAGCATAATAAACATGTATAATATGTAGAGATGGAAGAATTTAATCACAGGACTTCGGTCCATTGACCAGGTCAGTACTTTGTAATTGCTGAACAGGAGCTCTATGAATCTCCTTCGCTTTCTGCATTCCCAGCACTTAATTATCTGGGTTAGTTCCACATCATCCTTGTGACATGAAGCAAAAGAAGAACTGGAAATGCTGGAGGGTAAGAAGATTTGCAGGCCTCTGGTCCAGTGGTCACAGATTATTGACCTGTATGATGGACCGGAGTCTTGTGAATAATTTTTCTCCTCTAAAATTACATGGCCACCCATTCTTCTACATAGGTAGCAAATACTTATCCTGCAGTGACTATCGTGGCTTATTTTTGTGGTGTATTTATTTATTTATTTTTTATTTATTGACTGATTTTAAATCTTGTTGTTTTAACAATAATGACTGAAACATCACAAAAGACTGTAATTTCCAATTTTGAGGAGTTTACTTTCCCGCAGTCATCTCATTATCACAGGCAGGAGTACAATGTACAATAGTTGGAAGCATTTAACCCAGGATCCATCAATGACAACAGAAATCAGGACAAGTCACCATATCAAACCCTTATTTAAAAAATAAAAAAATAAAAAATAAATAACCTTCGAGCAAGCCACAGTGCAAACTTTCTCCCTTCAAATTGATATAGTTGCTTGTTTTCTGACTGAAGCTATCTTTAACTATGTGAATTCCATAAAAAATAATTTATCAGAAAATACAATAATTAAAGCAAAATAATGACAGCCCTGCTCATAAGAGCTTACAATCTAACAATGAGGTGGGGGTGACACAAAGAACAGGGGTTTATTTACAATGATGATGGTATAGTCAACTTGAGGAAATGGGAATAGATAAGAGCAGCATGAGTGGCCACCAACCATTATTTGTATTGCATTTGAGACTGGTGGAATGGATAGGCTATGTTGAAATGACTTCAACTAGGGATAGGCTTGCCTAAAAAGATGTGTTTTTAAGGAGTGCCTGAAACTATGTAAGTTCTTAATAGACATAATTTGTTGGGGTACAGTATTCCAGAGAATTGGTGCAACTCGGAAGAAATCTTGGAGGGAGGAGTGGAAGGTTTGGATTAATGCAAAAGCGAGTCTAAAGTCACTTCAAGGGTAAAGAGAACAGGTTGGGTGATAGACAAAGAGGAGGGTAGAGAAGTAGGGAGTTGCTGCACTGTGAAGAGCTTTGCTGGTGAGAACAAGCATTTTGAATTGGATCCTATATTGTATAGGCAGCCAGTGAAATGACTGGCATAGAGCTGAAGCATCTGCGTAACGGTTAGCGAGATAGGAGATCCTGGCTACTGTGATTTCAGATATGCATTGCATGAGACTTTGGACAACATTGCAAGTGCAATCGATTGTATTTTTGATTTTCATTGCCAACTTAACCTGCAGATGTGACCGCACCATATTCTACAGATACGTATTTCAGTGATGTGTAACGTAGTGGCTTATGCAAAATATGCAGCAGAGGAAAGCTAACTGAAATTATTTTGTTCTATGACTCTTGTTTTTCTGACTGTGCTCAGAACTTGTTTCCTAAATAATGTCCTATTCTTTTGTACAGGGTGGGCCATAAATGAAATTGGAATGGTTGGTGATATCAACTTCCTTTTTGTATGTGAAAAAAACTGAAAATAGGGGCACAATGTGAAGACCTGGTAATTATAGGGGTTTATAACAAGGGGCTGAAGGGCCACTAAGCTGATGAGATTGTGCACCCCTGCGCAACCTCAGTGATTAGCCTTTAGATGTGTCGACCAGACTAGGGGCTGTGTAACAGCCAGCTGAGCAGCTTCTCCCGCGTTGCTTCTGGGTGCTTTCACATGATTGGGCCAATCGGAACTACATCACCGCAGGTCCTTCAGAGTTAGTCCTTGTTGCCAGGTGACGCAAGGTCCTTCGGCTCTGGAGGTTAGATCTCAGAGCTGCTCCTGCTGCTACTCCCTCAGCAAGGGAAGGGGATAGTATAGAACAGAGGTTCCCAACTCCAGTCCTCAAGGCACACCAACAGTGCAGGTTTTCAGGGTTTCCCTAGTATTGCACAGGTGATAATTGAATCACCTGCACTGGGGATTATTCCAATTTCTAAGGAAATCCTGAAAACCTGCACTGTTGGTGTGCCTTGAGGACTGGAGTTGGGAACCTCTGGTATAGAATGAAATTGTAGCGGTCTAATAGGAGCACTAGGGAGAATACCAAGGATGGCAAAACTTCTTATATATATAGCAAACCTTTATTGCCCTTTACAGCTCCACAACGTGTTTCGACATGGGTACCTGTCTTCATCAGGTAGTGTCTGATGAAGACAGGTACCCTGGCCACAGGAGAGAGCTTCGAACCACTGCACTTTCAATTATGGGTTGGTATATCCACCATTTCTGAAATTGTGAGGAGCACATGTGATGTGATTTGGCAAAATCTTTAGAAAATTTAGTGAGAACAGATACATCTGTATAAGGCTGGCTTCACACTGGCGTTTGTGAGCGCAGCGCACCGAACGCAGTCAAACGCTTTTGCACACGCGTTCCCATGTTTAACATGAGAACGCATGTGCCTGCGTTTGGCTGCATTCGGTTGCGTTTGCGTTCGGATGCGCATAATTTGTGCGCCCTCCGAGCGCACTCCGAACGCAGTATGTTGCATTTTTTGTGCGTTCATGGGCGCTTGTTTTATCTGCAATCACACAAACCATTCATTGAAGGCAATGGATCCGCAGTGTCCTCCGTATGACAGCGCAGGAGAACGCTGCTGATCACATTGAAATCTCTCCCGGTGGCCACCGGGAGATCAGCTACAGCCTCTACTGATCTCCCACCGGTGTCGGCGGGGAGAAACAGCTGATCTGACAGCTGTTTAAATCTCCCGCTCTGACACCGAATAGGTGATGTCGGTGAGGGAGATTTGAAGCAGCAATCAGCTGTTTCTTATCTCCCACGCTGATATCACCCTATCCGGTGTCAGAGCGGAAGATTTAAACAGCTGTTAGATCAGCTGTTTCTTCAAATCTCCCGCGCTGACACCGGCGGGGGATCAGCTGTGGCCGGGAGGAGGAGATCTCTGCCGCTGATCTCCTCCTCCCGGCCGCCCCCAGAGACAGCTGATTGGCTGGCGGGCTGCATACTAATGTGAACGCATGCGGAGATTCTCCGCTGCGTTCACATCAGTATGGGCTGCATTTGCACTGTGTTTGTGTCTGCATGCCCTGCGCATGCAGACACAAACGCCAGTGTGAAGGCAGCCTAACTTATGTATGCATTATGGGCATAATAAAATGTCCACATAAGATATGGGTTTCTGAACATTTCAGAAATTATTAAATAAAGACATTTTTCAAGACATACAAGCGATAGAGTAATTCATGTTAGATAGAATGAGATGCCTGTGGAAACTTCATAAACATGAATATGGCAGAAGCAAATTGTATAATAGCAGCAAATCTAAGAATGGAAAGGTTAATATAGCTAATTTAGTTTTAGCACTGTTTAATGACGTTTATAGATTTTGCCTTATAATATGTATGTAAACTATAGGTTGCTGCGCTTCTAACATTTTTGGTCACTTTAAGAGCAAGAACCGAGATAACCTTTCAATTATTATCCATAAATGTTTTGGAATGTACTGTGCTCACGTGTTACATGGAAAAATAGTTTAATGGCCCTGCAGAGGTATAAGGTCATCTGTATGTGTTGACTCTGGATGTTCTATTATGGATATTTTGCTTTACACAGTGTATTACTGAGTCATAGCATATTGTTCTACTCAGACTGTACGTCTAATTGACACTTCAGTACTTAACATTGAACATAAGCAAGCATTTTCTAAAAGATATTATGTGCTGCCAACTTAAACATGACTTGACCAGGATTTGTAATGAATTTCCTCAAAGCATAGTATAATAAAATAACTACAGTAATCTCTCACCTGGTAAATGTCCCCTTTCTGAAGCTCCATGCCGATCATTGTTGACCTGATACGATGACATGCTGCTTGTGTGCATGTAATCGTTACACGTCCTTCTACTTTGCATTTTGTTAATTGGTAAAAATAAACTATTAACACCTCAATTTTTTAAGGCATTCTTATTTTGAAGCATTTTCCACACCTGCTTAAAACCTTTGCACAATACTGTATATGAATACACAAGATGGGGTGAAGAACAGTTTTACATATAAAAAAACATCTTCCTATATTTGTACAGTACAGACATTGATGAACAATGAAATTAACAGCCCAATCAGAGCTGTTGTCCTGCCATGTCTCTGTGATCTTCACTATACGATAATTCTCTTTCAAGATTATTATTTCAATTCCTTCATGATGCTGGTGAGGCTTCTGGCATTAGTATACAAGCACTTCATGTAACTCTTATTCATCTCTCTTATAACGGTTCTAACCCCATCCCCTATTCCAAACCCACATTAAAGGGAATCTGTCAGGTCAAAAATCCATATGTAACTAATATCATTTTCTAATTCCTCTGGTGAAGCGCTTTCTATTCATGTATTTCTTTTATTTTTTCCTCCCCTCTATCCTCTGTAAACTGCAAATAAAGAGATTAATTTATCTGTCTATCACAGTGAGTGATCACTTACTTCTCTGTTGCTGGCTCCCCAAGGAATTAATATTCAAGTAGTGACATCACTGCTCTGCACACAAGACATTCAGTGAAAATCACTCACATGGGGGGCTGTATGCTTCTGTCTCTACTCTACTTGTATGCAGCAAAACAAGTGTTCAAATAAACAGACGGAAACTAACAATCAGCACACGCTTCTGCTCAGAGCAACAATTGGAGGAGATTGCCTTATTTAGCTAAGCTTTCAGATACAGGGGTTGGACAAAATAATGGAAACACCTAACGTTTTGGCATCATAATCTTCTAACATGTTATAAACATGCAAACCGTGACATATGTTAATGTTTTGTAGTTGATTATTTGTGTTAAGTGATATGTGTATGTAAATTAACTGTTTGTTTTGCCGAATTGTAAGAACATTGATGAGAACCTGATACCACTGGCAGACCTTTCAGATTTTCAAAAAGGCCAAATTGTTGGTGCTCGATATGGCAGGCGCTAGTGTAACAGAAAGTGCCCGAATGCTTCGCGTATCAAGAGGTACTGTCTCCAAAGTAATGACTGTGTTTGAAAGAGAAGGAAAGACATCCGCAGCAAAGCACAGGTCCGGCCGAAAGTCGAAGTTGACTGAGAGAGACCGTCGGACTCTAAAGCGAATTGTGAGAGAGGATCGCAAGACCACGGCTCCGAAAATCACCCAGTTTCCACGAAAACTGTTCGTTGGGAGCTGCACAAATCTGGATTCCATGGAAGAGCTGCAATTAAAAAACGCTGCTCTCAATGACAAATGTTTCCAAGTGTTTAGAGTGGTGTAAAAGCCTCCAGAATTGGTCCCTCGAGCAGTGGAAACATGTGATATTCTCAGATGAATCATCGTTTACCCCATTTTCTGACCTCCAGCCGAGTGTACGTTTGGAGACAGCCGAAAGAAGCATTCCATCCAGACTGCTTTCTCCCAACCGTAAAACATTGCGGAGGTTCTGTGATGATCTGGGCCACCATTTCGTGCAGCTCCGCCAGGCCAATGATATCACCTTGTATGAATCCATACCTCGGAGGATTGAGGCTGTAATTGCCGCAAAAGGTGGACCTACACCATATTAAACTAACTTTGGTTGATTTTTCCAGGTATTTCCATTATCTTGTCCAACACCTGTATGTGCCTGCCATTTCTCCCACCCTCTCGTCAAAAGCACGGGGAACAGGAACAGCACTCACCTGGTTTTCACTAGTGCTACCTTTTTACTGACACCTGCATCATCTGCCAACTATGACAAACTTGTTGGCGTGCACCAGATTAGGACTAGCCTTCTTGACACTTCCCTCTAACTCACCTTCTATTACCCAGCTAGCTGCTTCATTTTCTGAATTGTCTAGAGTGATTGGGCTCTTGCCTTGTTTTGGATTCGTTTGCATTGAGAATTATGATATACTTTTTTATTTTTTCCTTTTAGTGGGTCAAGCTGGGTCCAGTGATATTCCCCAGAGATAGTACAATAATCCATTTATTGGCATATCCATTTAGGCATAAAAGAAGAGACATTCTGTAGCCCACTTTCCTCTTAATTAGCCTCATTTACCTCACTATTCATTATGCAATTCCAAAATTATCTTTTTCCTATTGGATATTTATTATTCTGTATATTATGATAATATTACAGTTCTTGAAATAAAAATCAGTTTTCCATGTTATGACTTCCTGGCTTGCTAATACAGAACCGCCAAACTAAAGAGAACAGCAGGGGGAGGTATAAAGCAACAGCCCGCAGCAATGATGAGAGTGGAGGTGAGTCTCAGACTACTTTAGATACCTTGAAGGTAATGTGGTCACGCATCACAGCTCTGTCTAAAAGGAGCTAAGTTAAAAACAGCACTGAGTAAAATAAAAAGCAGCTACGGTAATCATTCTCTATGGGTTCTAAATTCGATGTCATAGTTTGACCTTATAAATGAATAGTCACTTAAGAATGGTTTAAGGGTGCTGACTTGACAACATCAGGGTTTCCAAATTTTTCTGGACAATAAGATAATAAATACATGTCACTATTTTTTTAATATATAACATCGCATTTTACACATTTTAGATTTTAGCGATACTCATGCCTGAAATCCCCGGATGCCAGTCTATTCCAGTATGTAATAAAGACTGGCACTGCTTGCTTTGTCAGATGCTTTCCTGGAAAAAGATACAGAACAGACTATCTTCTGAAATATTGCTAAATTACCCTTGTAACCTTCCCAATATGAGAAGCAAGATTTCAGAAACCTTTCTTCTTACCGCATTGTTAAACTATGTGAGTCTGGAGTTGGAGACTATACTGTAAGATCACTACAGAAGTGATGAAACAATTTTTATATTTTTGATTTACATTGTATTATACTATATATATTAAAGAAATATGAATGATATAGATGTCATGAAGTATTCATGCCTTTTTTGGTGTAACCTATGAACCAGTTTCATTACGGTATTTACAAAATTATTTTGGTATAAAACAACTTGAAAAGTTGCAAAAACGTTGCCAAAATTTGAAGGGCTTGGGCTGATTGAGGTGTGGTTAAAGATTTCCATCTAATTTATGAAAATGTACACTTCTTTATTGGCTTTCATTTTAGCAGAAACATAGTCCAGTCTCTAATGAGAGTACATCTGACGGAGGCACATAGTACTTTAAAAATGTTTTTAATTCATTATGTAAAGTACAACTCAATGAATTATGAGCATCTTAGGCTATTTTCATATATTATTTAACAATTTATTGGCTCCACTGGGATTTAAGTCCAAAACCCTGCAAAACGAGATTTAGATGTATGTGCTGTGGGGGCCTATAATGCAGACGAAGTCACAGTGTGCCAGGGCGAACATAATTTTAAGCCATATGTTCCAAACTGAGGCTGGCACCAAGACGTAGGTAACAGTATTTTGGTGTACTTCTCACCTAGTTCTTGTGATCATTGGAAAGTGGATACAATATACAGTACAGTGTAGGCAAAATATCAAGTGGGCTAAACATTAATCCCAGAAAGCTAACATAGAGATTTGTACAGTTTCAGCTCACAGATAATTGGCTTTGTTTTAGAAAAGCCAGATGAACACAATTTTGCCAGTGGTTTGTATACATATATTTTTGCCACTTTACATTTTACTAAGTTTTGTTCCATTTGAACATAAAACGTTTACTTGCAGTCAATGATTAAGGAAAAAAATACAAAAATAAGAACACATGAGCTAAAATGTACATGATTTCAACTCTTTAGATTGTAGGTTTATTAGTGAGCTTTGGTACTGCTTCATCTGGATATGGGTTTGGACCCTTTTCCAAGGGAGCAATTTATTTAAAGGGATCCTGTCACCTCCAAAACGCCACCTAAGCTACAAAATCATGTCCCTGCAGCAAGCATCCTATCACCATTCTCACACTCCTTTTGTCTCCTAAAAGCATCCTGTCAAAGTTCATAAAAACGATTTAATACTCACTCATTAGGCATTATAATTAGTAGGGGCTATATTCTTTAGCCCTTATGGTGTGTTTGCTGGTGCCCTGTTCGTCAGAAGATCAAGCCCTAAAGGGCGTGATCTTGTATTCATTTTGTAGGCAGGCTCTCCCTGTTCTCTCTACGACGCTAGCAGGGCATGAATGACGTGAATCGTATCATTTCCGGGATCGGGTGACATCAGTACACCCACGCCGCTCTTTCGGCTTCAAGCACCGCATGTTCAATGTGGTGCTTGAAGCCAAACGAGCGGCAGTGGGTGTACTGATGTCACCCGATCCCGGAAATGACGCGATTCACGTCATTCATGCCCGGCCAGCGTCGTAGAGAGAGCAGGGAGAGCCTGCCTAGAAAATGAATAAAAGATCACGCCCATTAGGGAGTGATCTTCTGACGAACAGGGCATCAGCAAATACGCCCTAAGGGCTTAGGAATATAGCCCCTACTAATTATAATGCCTAATGAGTGAGTATTAAATAATTTTTATGAACTTTGACAGGATGCTTTTAGGAGACAAAAAAATTGTGAGAATGGTGATAGGATGCTGCAGGGACATGATTTTGTAGCTTAGGTGGCGTTTTGGAGGTGACAGGATCCCTTTAAAACAAAACTGTTCTTCACGCGCCTTTCCAAGATCCAGAACGGAGTCTCCACACCATTGCACCCAATTATCTTTAGGGCCAGGTTCACATCACTGTATTTTTGGTCAGAGTGTGATCCAACAAAACAATGTATTGCACACGGAATGTTAGTCTATGGGGCCGTGCACACGTCCGATTTCTTTCCTTGAACAGACAAAAATCATTGCATATCCAAGTTGATGTAATTTTTGTATCACACTCGGCCATGCAAGTTAATGAGTGTGTGGAAAACATCAAACTAATATCTGGGTACAGTCTAATTTCTGCAAACTGACACCACGGAGAAGATGGAGAACTTTTTTTTTTCTCCATCGTCTCATCTGAGAAAATAGGATCACTATCATTTGAATAATTGACCCGGTTCTCTCGAACAGGTAGTCTGCATGAGCCTCAAAATGAATTTTTGCCTTTCCTGAAAGCAGCAGAATTGTATTTTTACTGTGTATATAAATGGCATAAATTGAAAGCTCAGATATCTGGAATGTAGTCATCTAAAATGTCAACTTGATCTGCACTTTCCTGATTTAGAGAAAGTATTAAACTACTACCACGGATCAGTTGTTGTTAGTGATATCCATTTGAAATGTGCCAGTGATATATCATAGTTTAAAAAAAAAAAAGAAGAGGGAAAACACAGACTAGAGGCATATCACCTAAATCAAAGTAAATTCATAGAACAAGCTAGTAGTTAACATGCTCCGATAACTGGGATTGAACTCCTACATTCCATTTCTGGGTTAAAAAAAATTACAGACACCCTAACTTTACAAGGAGTACAAACACACTTTAAATATAAAGCACTTAAAATTCTGCAAACCTTTCATTCTCCATATTTCTGCATAGACTGAACTAACACTACATCAGATGTTCACATATGTCATAAAAGAAGATAAAGAGAACGAAATCAAACAATTAAAGAATATTAAACTATGCCGTTTTTAAATGAGGAAAATTAACCAATGTCACATGTCTTATATTGCAAAAGTTTGTGATCCTTTGATTTTAAGTATCTGATATAACCTCATTATACAGCAAAAACTGAATCAAACAGTTGCGGTAATTGTTTAGTCTTTCAGGTTGGCTTGGAGGAGTTTTATCTTATTGCTTCCTACACAACTGCTGCAACTCCATTATGTTGATGGCTTTCCTTCCATGAACTGCTAGAATAATAATAATAATAATAATAAAGCTTTATTTATATAGCGCCAACATATTCCGCAGCGGATCTTAACAACAGGTTCTGGCTGCTGGCACAATCCTCCCTGCCTTCTCCTTGTGGAGGTCACACCAAATATAGAAGAGATTTACTCCTCCTTCTCCCCTGCAGCATATACGCCCTCTACAGGAATACTGTCAGTTTGGTATATGAGCAGTAGGAGGAAAACATTGCATTGCAGAATCAGTCAGAGGTGTAACTAGGTCTTCTGGCACCCGGGGCAAAGATTTATTTTGGCGCCCCCCCCCGCTATAGATATATATATATATATATATATATATATATATATATATATATACACATACAGAGTGTCGCTCATACACACAGTATATACGCTTCATAGTGTGAGCCTGCCTGGTGTATGCATCTATATACATATATATATATGTATATCTATATATACCTCAGGTATATATGTATACATCAGGCAGGCACGCTATGAGGTATATATATGTATACATCACCAGGCAGGCACACACTATGAGGTATAATACCTCATAGTGTGTGCCTGCGCCTGATGTATACATATTTATATATACACCTCATACTCCCAGCCCCCCCCCCTAAAGTTACTTTATTACTTGTAGAGTAGTAGCCTTGGCGTAGCTATTCAGGTCGGATCGGACTCAGAGGAGGCAGGCCGCAGGCAGGCAGGCTGCAGCAGCTCGGAGCTCCTCTTCTTCTCTCTGTGCCACTGTGCGGGTGTGCGGTGCGCCGGGTGACGTCAGCCGCAGCGCGACGTGACCCGGGGGTGGGAACTGCTGCCCTGCTGCAAGGGGGCAGATCAGCAGCAAAGGTTGTGCATAGTGCACACACAGCGCCGCGGCCGCCCGTGCACTGCACAATATGCAGGGCGGCGCGGAGGAGATTAGCTCCGTCACTGCAGTGCCACCGCGTGAACGCTGCCGGACGCCTGGTCACCTGATGATGGCGCCGGCGCCCCTGCAGTGACTTGCGCCCGGTGCAAAAGGTCCGGCTGCCCCCCCCTAGATACGCCCCTGGAATCAGTTCTTTCCACAATATTTCTATAGAATATTTTAAGAACTTTGAATTTGCCATTCCAAGCTTTTAAATTTACTATTTAAAGGGAACCTGTGAGGTCGCTCTACCCCTCTCTCCTACCACTACCTGTCCTTGCACCTTGGTAGCTGTTCCCGAACCATCCCTGTCTGACCTAAAGGCGCTCTATAATGATTATAAAAAATGATTTTGAACTTGGATACGGTCTGCATCTAGGAGACTGGATAGGCTGGCTCCAGGTTCCATACTCCCCTCCTCGCTGTGTCCTAGCACGCCCGCTGGGCATCATCCCTTCTGGTGATTTGCCGCCTCCTTTATGAATTTCCCACCTTCTATGCTGCTGTAATGCCCGGCTGGAATGTCATATCCGGCCAGGTGCATTGTGGGCCTAGTCACATGATTGGCCCGTCTCCGGCGCATGCGCATATCAAAGCCGGGCCGGGCCAATCACGTGTTTAGGCCCACAATGCATATACAATTTATGCCTAATGATGAACATTCTCCTATAATTTATTTATATTTTTGCAAATGAGGAAGCTTTGCTGCACTTTTGACATAGCATGTGCCTTGGTGCAACATTACACCCTATTTGCATATTAAAGCCAGCCAACCGTCTGGATTGACAGTGCTCCATTGGCACGAGCGAGCGCTGCTTAGAATTGGTGCGCTCCAAGTGTCAGTGTGGTGGTGCACACAGTGTGCGGTGTCAGTGTGGCTGTCAAGATATTATTAAAGAGGACATGTCACCCCTGTGGTGCTTAGCAAACTGAATGCAGCACGTCTGCTGCATTGAGGGAAGGGGTCCCCCATGTCTCTAGCCCCCTGTAAGCTTTAAAAAAAGACTTTAGAAACTTTACAGTTAAGAGGTTGCCTGGGTGGGATCTTAACAACAGGTTCTGGCTGCTGGCACAATCCTCCCTGCCTTCTCCTTGTGTGTTCCGCCCCCTCTATGTGTCTGCCGCTGCCTCCTATTCTTCTGGATCTGCCCTCTTCTTCTGCTCCTGACATCACACAGAGGAGAAGCAGAAGAGGAGGGCAGACCCAAAGAAGAGGAGGCAGCGGCAGACACATAGAGGGGGCGGAACACACAAGGAGAAGGCAGGGAGGATTGTGCCAGCAGCCAGGACCTGTTATTAAGATCCCACCCAGGCGACCTCTTAACTGTAAGGTTTCTAAAGTCTTCTTTAAAGCTTACAGGGGGCTAGAGCCATAATAATAATAATAATAATAATAAAGCTTTATTTATATAGCGCCAACATATTACGCAGCGCTTTACAATGTAGGGTTAGAGTACAGAAAATATAATACAGTAAGTAATTACAATAGAGAACAAATAAAGTACAATAATTGGATACAAAACAATAGGCATAGAATCAATGTGAAAAAAAAATACAATAAATAAAGCAAGAAATGAAGGTGACCCTGCTCAAAAGAGCTTACAATCTACAACGGGATAGGGGTTGCACAAGGTGTCGGGGCTTATTGCACTGGTGGTCCAGGCATCTTGAGGAAATGGGGTATAGGGCTAAGCTTACATGGATGGTCATTATACAGTCTGTGTAGACCTTTATGGTTTGGTGGAGTTTACAAGAGTAATGTCCAGAGGATAGCCCATTCACTGTCTACAGTACAATGGACTTATTAGGGAGTATGATAGGCCGCCTTAAAAAGATGCGTCTTTAGGGATCGTCTGAAGCCATGCAAGTTGTGGATAGTCCTGATTTCTTTGGGTAAAGCATTCCAGAGGTTTGGTGCAGCTCTGGAAAAGTCTTGGAGCCGGGAGTGGGAGGATCGGATTAGTCGAAGGTCATTTGAGGAACGTAGAGAGCGGGTGGGGTGATAGACAGAGATGAGGGAGGAGAGGTAGGGGGGAGCTGCACTGTGAAGAGCTTTGTGGGTGAGAACAAGCAATTTGAATTTGATCCTGTAATATACGGGCAGCCAGTGCAATGACTGGCACAGAGCAGAGGCATCTGAGTAACGATTGGCCAGATGGGTGATCCTCGCTGCTGCATTAAGGATGGACTGGAGAGGAGAAAGTCTGGTGAGGGGGAGGCCACTTAATAGAGAGTTGCAATAGTCAAGGCAGGAATGGATTAGGGCCACGGTGAGGGTTTTTGTTGTTTCCAGGGTGAGAAAGGGGCGGACTCTAGAGATATTCTTCAGGTGTAAGCGACAGGAGCGGACGAGAGATTGCGTGTGGGAGGAGAAGGAGAGATCGGTGTCAAACATAACACCCAGACAGCGAGCCTGCTGCCTAGGCATTATCGTAGTGCCGCATACTGAGAGAGAGATGTCCGATTTAGGGAGGTTAGTGGATGGGGGGAGCAGAAGAAGTTCAGTTTTGGAAAGGTTTAGTTTCAAATAGAGAGTGGACATGATATTGGAAACTGCAGCTAGACAGTCATTGGTGTTCTTTAATACCGCAGGGGTAAGGTCAGGGGCTGAAGTGTATAGTTGTGTGTCATCAGCATAAAGATGGTACTGAAAGCCAAATCTGCTGATGGTCTGTCCAATCGGGGCCGTGTAGAGAGAGAAGAGGAGAGGGCCAAGGACTGAACCCTGAGGGACTCCAATAGTGAGGGGAAGAGGGAAAGAAGTGGAGCCAGCAAAAGATACACTGAAAGAGCGGTCAGAAAGATAGGAGGAGAGCCAGGAGAGAGCAGTGTCCTTTATGCCAATGGAGTGCAGCATAAAGAGTAGGAGCTGATGGTCGACAGTGTCAAAAGCTGCAGAGAGATCAAAGAGAATAAGCAGAGAGTGGTCACCATTACGTTTTGCTGTCAGAAGGTCATTGGTCACTTTGATGAGGGCAGTTTCTGTGGAGTGAAGGGGGCGGAAACCAGACTGTAATGGATCTAGAAGAGAGTGAGCGGAGAGGTAACGAGTGAGGCGGGAATAGACCAGGCGCTCCAAGAGTTTAGAGATGAAGGGGAGATTGGAGACTGGTCTGTAGTTATTTGTGCAGGTTGGGTCGAGAGTGGTTTTCTTTAATAATGGAGTAATGATCGAGTGTTTGAAGGAGGAGGGGAAGATGCCAGAAGAGAGGGAGAGATTGAAGATTTTGGTTAGATGAGTGGTGACGACTGGAGAGAGGGACTGGAGCAGGTGTGAGGGAATGGGGTCAGTAGTGCATGTGGTGGGACGAGAGGAAGAAAGGAGCCTGGAAACTTCTTCTTCTGTGACTGGGTCAAATGTGGAGAGTGAACCGGAGGAGATGTGGGGAAGAATGGGGGTGGCAGCGCTTGGAGGCTGAGAGCTGATTTCCTGGCGGATGTTGTCTATTTTCTCCATGAAGTAGGAAGCCAGGTCATCAGCACAGAGGTCAGTGATGGGGGCCTGCACTTTAGGACTGAGGAGAGAGTGAAAGGTGTCAAAGAGTTTTTTTGGATTATGGGCCATGGGGCACTCCTTCCCTGAATGCAGCTGACATGCTGCATTCAGTGCTGCATTCAGTGTGACAAGCACTACGGGGGTGGCAGGTGCTCTTTAAGGACATGCTAGGAGTTGTGGTTTCATGCAATACAAGTTTATTTGCTAGGGGCTAACCTGATGTTGAATGTGATCTCTCTACTAACCTTGGTAATGTATTCATGTACTGATGGTGGTTCTGTATTTGTAATTCATGTACTAATGGTTGTTCTTGTGTTGTCATGTACTGATGGTGGTTTTGGTAATGTACTTTTGTACTAATGGTGGTTGTGATGATGTATTTTTGTGCTGATAACACTGGGGAACAATTTGAAAAAAAAATTCTGTTGAGTTAGGTTTTTGAGCTGATTTACACTAAAATTGGCATGCTGATTCCAAAAATGTAGTCAGTTTTTTTCTAGCACGTCAAGTTTTTCCTCCACAACTTACCTGGCAGAGATGCACAATTGCACTGATATCTGTAACAAGACTTGTTATCTGATTACAAAACATGTAATATCTGATTGTAAAAAACATGATAGTGTTAAAAAACATATTTGTCATGCCTATCTAATATATAAAGCTGAATGTGTGTATGTGTGTATATCCGGGATTGGCATCTACACCGTCGCAGCTACAGCCGCAAAATTTTGCAGAGTCACACGTCTGGACCCCGGGAGCGTCATAGGCTATGTTGTGAGGCAAAATTTTAACCCCGCGCATTCCAGTTCACCAAACAATTTTGCCCCTATCTACATAATGGGGAAAAAGGGAAAGGAAACGTGTGGGAGGAAAATCCTCCTTGTGTATTCTGCACCCTTCTATGTTTCTGCGCCACCTGCTGTTCTGCTGGCTCTGCCCTCCTCTCCTGCTCTCTGTCACTCAACCTGCCGCATACACTGTGTGCAGAATTAGGCAATTTGTATTTTAGAGGATTATATTTATTATTGATCAAAAACTATGTTCTCAATCAACCCAAAAGACTCATAAATATCAAAGCTTAATATTTTTGGAAGTTGGAGTGTTTTTTTTTTTAGATTTGGCTATCTTAGGAGGTTACCTCCTTGTGCAGGTAACTATTACTGTGCAGAATTAGTCAATTTTATTTAAAAAAATATATATTCCCATCTCACTTGGTGAAAATAAACAAGTAAACTAATATAACTACACAAAATTTAGAAAAAAAAACATTTCTGACATGCTAAAACAAAACCCCAAAAAATTAGTGACCAATATAGCCACCTTTCTTTATGATGACACTCAACAGCCTTCCATCCATAGATTCTGTCAGTTGCTTGATCTGTTTATGATCAACATTGTGTGCAGCAGCCACCACAGCCTCCCAGACACTGTTCCGAGAGGTGTATTATTTTTCCTCCCTGTAGATCTCACATTTTAGGAGGGCCCACAGGTTCTCTATGGGGTTCAGATCAGGTGGACAAGGGGACCATGTCATTAGTGTTTCTTCTTTTAGATCTTTACTGGCCAGCCACGCTGTGGAGTAGTAGGATGCATGTGATGGAGCATTGTCCTGCATGAAAATCATGTTTTTCTTGAACGATACCAACTTCTTCCTGCACCACTGCTTGAAGAAGTTGTCTTCCAGAAACTGGCAGTAGGTCCGGGAGTTGAGCTTCACTCCATCCTCAGCCCGAAAAGGTCCCACAAGTTCATATTTGATGATACCAGCCCATACCAGCACCCCACCTCCACCTTGCTGGCGTCTGAGTCGGAATGGAGCTCTCTGCCCTTTACTGATCCAGACTCTGGCCCATCCATCTGGACCATCAAGAGTCGCTCTCATTTCTTCAGTCCATAAAACCTTTGAAAAATCAGTCTTAAGATATTTCTTGGCCCAGTCTTAACATTTTATCTTATGTTTCTTGTTCAAAGACGGTCGTTTTTCAGCCTTCCTTACCTTGGCCATGTCCCGGAGTATAGCACACCTTGTGCTTTTTGATACACCAGTAATGTTGCAGCTCTGGAATATGGCAAAACTGGTGGCAAATGGCATCTTGGCAGCTTCACACTTCATTTTCCTCAATTCATGGGCAGTTATTTTGCGCCTTTTTTGCCCAACACGCTTCTTGCGACCCTGTTGGCTATTTGCCATGAAACCCTTGATTGTTCGGTGATCACGCTTCAAAACGTTAGCAATTTCAAGACTGCTGCATCCCTCTGCAAGACATCTCACAATTTTGGACTTTTCAGAGCCCGTCAAATCTCTCTTCTGACCCATTCTCCCTAAGGAAAGGCATTTGCCTAATAATTAAGCAGACCTTATATAGGGTGTTGATGTCATTACACCACACCCTTCCTCATTACAGAGATGCACGTTATCTGATTTACTTAATTTGTAGTTGGCTCTCAAGCCTACACAGCTTGGAGTAGGACAACATGTATAAAAAGTATCATGTGATCAAAATACTCATTTGCCTAATACTAATAATTCAGCACACAGGGAAGAGCTTGGCCAAAGCGGCTGCAAAGCATTTGGCCTAACGTCACTGCCAGATTCCTGCCCTGTTTATGCTTTATTCAGAGAGTACCCACCATTTAGACTACTTAATTGTAAGTTTTCTAATGTCTTTTTTAAAGCTTACAGGGTGGCTAGAAACATGGGGGAGCCCTTCCCCGAATGAAGCAGACATGCTGCATTTAGTTTGCAATGCAGCAGGGGGGTGGACAGGTCCTTTTTAATGCTGAACCAGGGCTTGAAGTCACTTTATGCCAGTGGTACCTCTTTTAAACATAAAGTAATGACATATCCCATTGACATACCAGCGAATGGAATACCCCTTTAAAATCTGAGTCATTTATAACACTGGTGTTTTATCACGTGGCCTTTAGGCTTTTTTTTAAGTATCAGGGCCTAAATTGTGACTAACTCGTGCACCACCTATTGTGGTCTTTCTGTTGATTGTAATTATTAACTGTTAGTCAAGGAAGCACATCGGGAGATAAAACTGGCATATGCATCAGTCTAAATTACAAGTACCCAACTATGTATGGTACCCATGCACCATGGGGGTATTAATGTAATAGCTCTCCTTGCAGACGGATATGATTTTTACTAAATATCTGTGTTCTCTCAAAACGAAGGATGCTCTAAAAACAAAACACTTCTGTTCTGTACAATGGCTGAAGAGTAAGGTTTCTAAGTTTAAAGCTGTGTTTCTAAATGGAACTGCTTATTATAACACAATTTTAACCAGTAGCAGGTAAAGTGCAGCCCGGAGCCTGTACTGCACATTGTGACAGCGGTCTACTTAGGAGATGAATGAGGCTATCCTATTGATAAGGTCGCAGTCAATCTAAGGCAGACCTTTTTAAATTAGCAAAATGTTACGGTACTTTAGTAAGTGTCACAGCTGGTCCATCCCTATGAAAAATGTCTGACGTTGAAGGAAAACTGTTTTTAAACAAAAAGAAAAGATTTATTTTAAAAGGTTGAATTTTTGGGATATGGTAACATTTTAGACTTATCATTTATCAGCTATTGAGCCATGTATCCACCCTAAAAATGATTTCTGCTCATTTATGTTCATTTATCAAATGTCTGGATAATCTAGTATTTTAACACTTAAATAGGACTTTATTCACGGACAAATGTCTTCTAATAGTATCCAGCACGTCTGAATAAAAGCCTTGTCTTGCTCATTTATACCAATGCTACATTAAAGAATAGGGAAAATGCAAAACTAAGATTTTACCTACACGAGTGCAATATGTAAAAACAACAAGTGATGCCAATGGTTCTACATAATAGTTTCATTTGCCAGTGTATGGTCCGGTATGTGGGACTGTATTTTTCCCACTAATGTATTAAAATGTGACTTTTCAATTAGGAGATGGTATACCTTCTAAATACAGTAGACGAGTATTTTCATTGATGAATGGATTTTTGCCACAATAAGACATCAATGAATTAAAACTGTACTTTCACCAAGGAGCTTTATGTGACACTTATAACTTGAAATAATCTCAACATAAATAGAAGTCCTCCCCAGTCTCTTCACTTCTGGAGATGCTCATAATAAGTCTGCTGCTCTACATTAAGACACCGTGACCTTTGCTTCCTCCTAAATAACAGATCTTGGGCGTCAACTCTCTGTAAATGATTAGTGAGGGCATCTACTCTTCTGAAGTGAATGACATAAGGCTGAGTTGGATTACAAGACACTAAGAGGTGAAGACATCTCCACACCATCACAAATCTCCTTGAGTATGACTTCCTGAAGTTTCTGATTATATATAATTACTTACACTCAAGGTACCTTGAAACATGGTACAAAGTGAGAAGTACATTCTATAGACCAATATACGTCTATCAATATAAATGAGACCTCAATCCAGTTAGAATTCCCATTTTTTGGCTGTTTAATGATAGAAAATGGATCATCAGATAACTGTCCAATGGATTAATATTGCACTTAAAGGGGATTTCTAGTTTTATAATAAAAAATTTGTAATCATAATAAATGATGGTCTTCAAACATGAAATGAAAAACATTGCTCTCTGCTTCCTGTCCCTTATCTCAATATTAGGCCCCTTTCACACATGTGCATTAAAAAAAAGTGCATGTGAAACGGTCCGTTTTGTCCATCTGTATGTACAGTTTATCCATCTGTGTGCTATCGGTGCAACAAGTACCCGAATAAAAAGCATTCGAGATAGACCGATTTATATGCGCTAATGAGAATTGTAGATAGGTAGATAAAGGGACACCTCTCCATTACTAGCAACAGGGCTTCATTCAGCTGTGTTTTTGGACAATTCATAGCTTGTGATGCACCATTTGATGGGGTGGCTGATGGCTGGTATTTTTAGGCTGGGATGTTCACAAGGAAATGGTTTGTGTGAAAACATGGACATGTAAGCAGCACCATACATTATAACGGGTACATGTGTATACGTGTCTGCAGTATGCATCAGAATGCATACCACACATACTGGAAACAAAGATATGTGATGGGGGCCTTATAGATAGCCGGAGTGAAAAGGAAGGTGTAGTACAAGCATCCACAGTAGAGAGCGCGAAAAGCATCTACAGGTTTATGCAGAGATAACAAAGAGTAAAGCACATGGCGAGGAAATAAGTGCAGTTCTGGAGCTGTGGTCAAACATGTGCAAGTGAAGACAGCAGCACCTTAGACACACACAAAGCTCACATCCAGCATGTATTACATGAAGGGACAGTCCCAACAAGTGGAAAATCGGAAACTTGGAGCAAGCACAAACTACATATCAGGTTGTCTGAGAATGTCTGATGGAATGAAGATTGTAGACTGAATCAGGACCATTTTGTTCACCTTTTTTTTTAACCTATCAACGGTATCCATCTGCTTTAATTTGTGTCTATAGTGCTGTGAAAACCATCTATGGACAGTCCAGCAGTAGTTAAAAACAAGCATGTATACTGTGTTTGTCAGGCCTCTGGGAGGAAAGTGATTGAAACAAATTTATAAAAACAAAAATTTCAAGTTACACAGTTAACTGTTCTGAATGCTGATATTATCCCATGCTTATGAGTAGGGCTACAATATGGAAAGCAGAAGCCTTAGGCTACATCCACACATAGCTTATTTGCTGCGTTTTTATGCAGTTGTGCGCTTTTTGCCAGTGTTTTGCGCAAAAAGGGCAACTGCATGCACACGCCATGCATTTTTACCTGCACTTTTCCCAAGCCCATTTTATAATGTGGGCTATGGGAAAACCGCACGTAAAAATGAGCAAAGAATTGACCTGGTCATTCTTTTTCGGACGTGCTTTGCAGTGAAAGCGCATCCGCACAAAAACGCCAAAATACGCAGCATGTGAATGCATTTCGGCAAAACCCATATCTTTTACTGAGATGTGCTTCCAACGATGCATATCACTGCATTTACCCCTGCGCAAAAAAGCGCTACGGAAATGTGTGGCATCCCATCGGGTGAGCCTCCACCAGAGGTACTACACTCCTGCGGTTAGGGAGTGTAGCGGCCCTGTTTTCCAGGTGCTGGGATGGTGCAGTTTATCCCAAAGAATGCATGCAAACAGTACACAAACACAACCCCTTAGGCCCTGGGACAATGGGAGGACCCGGAGGGAGGGTCTAGGTCACAAAAAGGGGGAACAACAAGTGGTAGGTGTGATGAATATTGGTACGAAATATTCCCCATATTACATCCAGGAAGCAAATTCAAGACACATCTCACTCACAAGGAGAGAAGCCCCCACCCTTGCACTGGCAAATGGTAGAGTAATTAGTATGTAGATGAAAGCTGACTGTCCACACAGCAGGACCCATCCTCAACTTTGATATGCAATCAGCTAGGAAGGTATTTTAGCCAGGTGTCTTGGACTTCTGAGGAGATGTAAAACTAGGTGACACTTTCCAAATGGCAGAAGAGAGGAAATTCCTTTTCAGGCGCAGACTGGAAGGCACCGTGACTATAATCTTAATATCTCATAAGCCGTCCACCCTGTGATGCTATCGAATATAAAAATGAATTCCACACATCTAGACGGAAATAGAGCTGGTATTCACATGAATGTAGGGTGACTGGAAGCCATCAAACAGGATATTGGCTGGTAGGAGGTACTCAGAGTTGGCATGTTTCCCATCCAGACGAAGATAAAATCATAACTAAAAATATGAAAGTATTATCTTCTGTCTGCGATGCCCATGGACCCGGCTAGGGAACATTGTAGAATTCGGGTGTCCATATCTCCCCTCAGAGGGGTGGGAGTTGTGAGACATCCCAGAGGTGTGAGATGGGTGGAGACAGGGGCAGCCCATAATGTATAAAACTCATCTGCCCCATCTCCACCTTGTATTTCTTCTGAATGGGCATTTTTCCATCAAGGCCAGAGATTACCCAGGAACAGATGAGCACCACGCCGCCCTTGTGGAGCCATCAGCACTAAGGTAACTGCTCACATGTGTATGTAATTCTGTGTATTCCATTCCTCCTTTTATTGGCATATCTGACTGTAATATTTGTAACATCTGAATAATAACTGTAAATATTAATATCTAGTGTACCATTAGGGTGATTAAATATATAAATTTAATCTTGAGTTGCTCTTTTTATCTTGATCACGATTCCCACGTCCGTGTGCTCATATAACGCTACCTGGGTTGGTTCCTGACCCAATATAAGCCCGACCACGGACCGGACTTATATTAAAGAGGAGCTGGCGGCAGCATTTGTGCTTGGGGTTATTCAGGGCCTCTGGCAGTGACGGGGTGGAAGAGATTATATGTGCTTCTGGCTGCGGGCTAGAAGACATATACCACACTCACTGAGAGGTGCCTTAATAAACCAGCACAGACAAGGCAGCTGCGGCCCTTCTTTATCCTCAGGCAGTTCTCTGACTGACCTGGGTTTAACAGGAGGCGCTGTGGAGCTGCCAGGTTCAGGTCACGATTCACCACAGTAGGTATTTAGAGTCAGTACAAGGAAACTGGAGGAATAATCAATCAATGAACACAGAGGGAAGTTAGGGCACCAAGGCCGGCTGCTTCATGGGCGGATAACTTAGTGGAGCAATCAACAGTTCACCGGCTGTGCCTGCCTCAACAGCACAACAAACGTCCAATCTTTAAATAAAAGGGAGGTGTCACCTTGGCTTCTTTCCTACCTCCCTGCACTGAATGTCAAGGTTCCTTGAATAAAACACCGATCTTCACATGGGTGAGTGCCGTCTCCCTTTTATTTAAAGAAACTGGAGGAATAACACCAGCTGACGAGGAGTGGTAGTCGGGAGCGTCGAGGCGGTGTGGTGCCGACTCCCGGGGCTTGGAGCATGACCACGCTTGCCCTGGGAGGGAGAGAACTGACTGGCAGAGAAAGAGAAGGACCCTTCTTGGGGTGCAGAAGAGACACCGATTCCCCCGTACGCTTGAATCTGACAAGACAGAGGGGTTGGTGGATGACACAGGGACCCGGCCCTGAACATGGTGCCAACACTTCATGCCTGAGCCGTAAATCCGGAGGCCCCTGACTTCTAACAGGAGCTGTGGCCGAACACCCAACACATCTTGGGGAAAGTGGCTAAACTAGGGAGCAGTGCCCAAGAGAGGAACCTAATGGCGGCCGGAACACAAAAGCACCTGTGGCCATCGGTACCTCAGCTCTGTGCTGCGGAGAGTGCTGAGAGCCTGGGGAGCATAGCGACGATCCGCTCGCCTCAGAGGAGAACTACCACTTATAGCGCTGAGAGAGGGGAAAACCACCAGAGACTGAGACACCTAGAGAGGAAGGAAAGGGCACCAACCATGGCTTGACTGTACTAACCCGGCTCTGGAGAAAGAGCCGTACCTGAGAGTGGCAAGGAATGTACCCGGTGGCCATGTTTTAATACCTGAGTAAAAGTAACAGAACTGCAGCTGTAGTGTGTGAGACTTTTATTCGTGGAGTCCATTGGCTGCAGAGGCCTCCCGGAAAACTGAGGGTACTGTTGACCGAGAGAACATCTGCCAACGTACGAACCAGGGGAACCACACTCCACTGCCTTGGGGACTATGCTCTGCCTGCGGGGAGCAAAACCATCCAAGCTGCCGGTCACTGTACCCTGAGGATCTGAAGCAGTGGCGGCCACCCTGGCAGCATACCGCAGGTGGCTTCATGAATACCCCCTTATCCCCTCAGACTTTCCCTGTCATAATTTCCCTGTTTATTTTAAATGACATCGCCAGGGTCACGGGACCGGGTCTCAGCCCCCGTCCGTCCCCGTGAAAAGAAGTGAGAAGTGAAGAAGAGAGAACATCTAGTAACTGCCCGGATCCAGAGTCTTCCCTGACCCTGGAGTGGGAATGTCAGATGCACAAATATGCAACGTGTGAAAGCAGCCTTATAGTCAAATAACTGCAAGAAGCACATATTCTAAGATACTGGCAATGAAAGGGTTAAGTAAATCTAACCTGATCTAAATCTTATTCACATGCACCCTGTCAAATAGAAAGAACTAGAGAACATTACAACAATGATTTCTCCTAGTAGGGAGCAGCCAAATCTGCCTGAATAGCAGCTTTACAAGCCCATAATCTCTTGGTAGATTTAGTATAGATGACTGGTTCGTTTGCAGGAAGCGCGGTGAAAGTGCCCAGCAATCCAATTAGTACTTAAATGCAATTAAATATTAGAAACTTTGATAGTCTGAGGAGTTGTAGCTTTGATCTTACAGCAAAAAGTGTCCTTCCATCAAATCACTAGTTTGATTTTCACTAATTAATCCTAATTCTGAATTGATGCCTGACCTGCTATAAACAGAACATTTACTGTATTTAACACAATGACCTAAAAGGTTCTGCCTGTTCTTAATGTTTAGAGATTAGCACTGAATATCTGCATGCAATCTCAGAGAAAAGAGAGGAAAAATAACGAATACTTGAGTATTTTCTCAAAAAAATGAATAATCCCAAAGTACAAATCATGTGCAATCAGACGTCCAGCGCACAGAGATTGTCTTTCTAGGGTCTTCTTCAGATGTAACATTTTTTTTCGACATATTAGAGACAATGGATCACTTTTCATCAGTTTGCCAAATCCAATTTTCATTTTTTGGTTGACATGACCAACTTTTACTATCAGTGAGGGATCAGATTTTCTCAAAAAGAAAAAATACATATACGTTTTTCAAGCTTGTCCAACCAATAAACAGAAAATAACAGACACTTAGATGACACACTAAGGTAGGATCTGAGTGATGTCCACTTCATCAAGCCATTTGCTTGTATGGGCGATTCTGATGCATAAATCAGGTTTTAAAAAATGGATATGCCTCTGATATCTTTATTCTTTGCAACTTGTCCGGAAAAAGAAAAAAAAAACTATCATGTGGCCAGTCCTACAGCAGGTATGGGTATGATGTTTTATCTATCTGTGAAAAACAAAGAGCTAATGTGTATGTAAGAAAGGGAAGTCTGAATGAGTCCTAAGGGTAGTTGGCAACCATAAGATTAAGTAGACACGCTGGTGTCAATGGTCCGGATCATAATAATGGCTGCTATGGACTTAAGCGAGGCAGCAAATGAAAAATAAAACTATGTATATTCACTTGACATACCCCCTGTGGTTTGAGTATAGGCCGGGAACAGGAACAACATTTCTATTTTCTGTCACCTTGTCATTGAGGCAAATGGTTGGCTGCATCAGTCATGAGACTAAAACAGTACATCATCATCCATTAAAGGCACATTCAAAGAGGTCTCATTCCAGTCACCTGACCGCTGCAGACAATCAATCACAGTCTTTAGGTAACTGAGGAATTACTAATTATCACCGCATGTGCCCGAAGCTGATGACTATACTTTTTATTATTTTATTATTTTTAGCATTATTTTATTCTGAAGTTTTTTCTTAAATTATGAAAGTCAGACATAATACCGGAAAGTCAAATACCGGAAAGTCAGACAATCATTTTAAAGAATTTTGAATAAAGGACCAAATAGGAACAATGGGACTAGCCATATTATCCCTTTCAAATGCATGATTTTTAATTTTGCGGAGTGCCTTTCAGTGCTTCTGGAGGCATTCTTCACTTAATCATCTTCTATGCATTGGCATAGGATTTAGAAGTAGGGACGTCTTCTCCACCCTCTCCGCCTGCCTTCTCAGTTTCTTCTGCAGGTCACTGATTATTCATTGACCTTCCTTCTTTTTAAAATTGTGCACCTCCATCCTTGTAATTCTGCAGGTGGTCTGAAGGTCTTCAATAAAATGGTGCTGGAGGCAGATTATGCACAGATTGTTATTTCAGTTTACTGACCTCTACATTAAGCCAAAACCTAAATCTGCGCATGCGCCGCCCCCCTGGCACCATTTTACTGAAGACAGTTTGTAGACTCACACCTAATGGCACGATGGCAGCGGTGTGGAATTTAAAAAAGGGGGGGATGTCACTGAATAATTAGCAATCTGTAGAAAAAAACAGTGGAGGCAGGCGGAGGGGCTGAGAACAAGATGATCCTATCCCCAAATCCTGCCCCATTTCACACCAATGCATAAAAGACATTATCAGATGAAAGCTTTAGTGATAGATTATTCAACTACCACAAATTCCTTAATTGAAGGTATTCATTTAATCACCATCACTGCACCATTATGAACAAGGTTTTACTTTATAGTGCCAAATCCTGCTGACAGGTTTTCTTAAAAGGAGTTAGTGAAAACCCCTGTCTGAAGTTTACTTAAAAAAACAAAAAAAAACTTCTACTTTATTCATACTTGCTGGGTCTAGTGATGAGAGCTCATGTACTCTCCCCATGAATGGTATTGAGTTTTTTTAGTTATTAGCTGCAATACTGTCAATGTGGTGTTAGAAAATAATAGATACGAGGAGCAGGGGCAGAGACAGCACTAGACCAGAGGAAGGTGAGAAACACATGGTTTGCGGTAATAAAACAAACTGCAGCTGGGTGGACAGGGTTTTCTAGAAACTGGAAACTTTTGAATGCATGATTTTGGCTAAAAATGACTTAGCATATTCATATCTCTAGTGAGGTCAGAATACATCGCCCATGCACTATGGAGTCTGCACTGCTTTGTAGTATACAAATATTTTGTATAGATCCTCAAGCAAACGGCTTTCCAAATAACTGTAATGAGGGGTCAGAAAGGCTCCTTAATAAATAATTCAAATAAGTACACGTGAAATATCCCTACAAAGTTGGAGTGTCATTTTTCCCATGGTTGTGAAGCAGTCCCTACTCCCTACTTTAGAATGCAGAACACTTAATGTAAAGCATATTGGAAAAATGGCAGACTGATGCATATTACGTAAAGTCTCAGTTTGTAGAAATATTTGGAGGCTCTCAAGGTTAAATCCTCTAATATGGGTCAATAAATTACTACAACACATGAAGGACAAGGGAGCTTTCTGGAATCCTCTACAATGACTCTTCCATCAATAGACAAGGACATCTCTGATGTAAACCATGCTGAATCTACTTGTTACATGGGTACAGAGGAATAATCCTGAAAAACCAATCCAGCAGAGACGGCCGTGCCTCCTCATTGTATTAACATTGACATCTGATACAGTACAGATAATTGCTTGACCCAGTCAAGTAGATTAATTCAGCCATTCAAGTTCTCCAAAAGGAATTATGAAACACCGGTAGACATCTGCAGAGTACTCCGGTTCAGGACTCTATTAAATACTTATCAATACATTGTTTCTCTAAACCTGCACTTAGATCTAAAATGCCCATTTTAAATAATACATTACAATTTGAGAACGAGGCTGACATATATTGACTGCTACAATTAGATGTTTATTGAATGATATACATCTGGGTATAAAGAGGCTAGTACTTTCCCACAGATTATACTACTGTCTTACTCTTGATTGAATATCAATCGAAGATTAACTGGATGGTTCAAAATCATTTTCATCTTATGTTAAAGCCAAATTGTATTGACCTGTTGAACCCGCGCCATCTGAATAATGCAAACATATGCAAGAGCACAAGACAAAGCGATTATCTAAATATATATATACTATGTGTTTAAGGAGAAAGTGAATTAGATAATGCAGTCATGTATCAAATGTGCACTAAATGTTAGGGATTAGGAGTTTAATCAATGTGCACTGAATGCCCTCTGCTGGCATCTTGGTAAAACTGTAAAGTGAACTTTAAAGAGCAATTCCTATAGGAATATTGCGCAAAAAGTCATTTTGGTGGGAAGATAATTAAGCAGAATATCAATTGTCAAGAAGTTCCTAGTAAGGACCAGTATGCAATCAACAGAAGAAATGAGAATAAATCAAAGGACAGTCATTCAGTTACAAGGTATGTCCACATGCTGTACATTTACTACACAGTTTCCATGCGGATTTCAGTGTAGCAAAAAGTCAAATTAAGGTGGATTTCAACATATACAGGATTTTTTTTGCTGGAGTCTTCGGTATGTCAGATCTTTGTGCAAAATGAATTGCGGATTTCAATGCAAAAAGGTGAAATCTGAGGCAAATCTGCAGCAAATTCCTCATGAAACATCTTTATTTTGCAATGTTCTTTTTTTCCTGCAGATAGGCTGCTACACATTCAGCAGAAACGTTCTACTTGAAAATACATACAATATAGGGATACACTATAAATGTCTGATAAGTACAAATGTTTAGCTAGCAACTGCATCAGTCTTGAAAATTGGGGTCCCCTGACCATTGTCTTGTGGCCAATGCCAATGAAGTCAGGCATATGTGGCTCTATTCCCTTCACTTCTTTGGTCATTCTGAAAATAGACTTAGGCTAGCTTCACACCACGATTTTGTGCTGCAGGTTCGGTCCGGTGTTTTGCAGGAAGCACCGGACAGAACATTACAGCCTTGGGGCAAAACATAACTGGAGGGCAAATATGTCCTCCTATCCTGTTTTCTGCCGAAATCAGCGACTACCTCTGTCGAAGTGCTGAAATTTCAGCATAGCGGCTGGATGGAGCTCGCCAGGTGCTGAAACTCAGCATTGTTACTCTTTCAGTACCCGGCGTCCGGGAACCGGTCCGATTTTTGCTCGGATCTGGCGCCCATAGACTCCCATGCTATGGGCGCCGGATAGTGGAGGATCCGATTTTGTCCGATTTTTGCCCTCAACACAAAAAATGCTGCAAGCTCCGATTTTGTGTCCTGGACAAAAAAAAACAACTTTGTCTGCTGGATCCTCCCAGACAGCACAAAACCGGATGGCAAATCACCTTCCGGCCCCATAGGGAGACAATAGGGGTAAAATCGGATCCGGGGCTATCCAGTATACACCGGGCAGCCCCGGATCCCGAAAATCGTGGTGTGAAGCCGGTCTACATGTTTGCTGTGTGCTTGATTATCCTAAATGTGAACCTGTCACCAGGTTTTTCCCATTTCAACTGTGGCCACCACCAGTAAAGCCTCATATACACAGCATTCTGGAACACTACATATTAGTCCCGAAGTTGATCTTTATAACATAAAAAAGACTTTTTATTATACTCATTTTACGGAGCGGTACGGTCTGATGAGTGTTAACATCTGGTCCTGACCCGACACCTTCTCTTTGCCTGAGATCGCTGTCCTCCTTCCTTGCTTTGTGTGGATAACATGTCCTATGTTATTCACAAATTCTCCCCCGTCACTCTCCTGTGCACTTGTACTTTTCTCTGCATTGCTGAGGGAAGAGCAAAGTACTGTAATGCGCAGGAAGGTTAAAGAACGCCCACGAATGCACACTGCAATACTTTTCTACACCCTTAGGAGGACAGGGAGAAGTGCACGTGTGCAATGGAGGACCCTGTGTGGATGACGTTGGACACGGCATTTACATGAAGCAAAGGAGGACGGCGATCACAAGAGAGGAGGCACCAGATCAAGATCAGTGACCCCCATTGGACCTGACTGCCCCGTAGGTGAATATAATAAATGGTATTTTTTATGTTAAACAGATAGGCCTTGGGACTTGCATACAGTACCGTAGAATGCTGTATATAAGAGTTTACTGGTGGTGGCAGCAATTTTTAAGTGAAAAGATGGTTGTCTTCTTTTATTCCATTTTATTAAACGTGCACCTCAATAATTTATGTTGGGGAACTTGTCAATATATGTTTAAAGTCCCTATTAGACATATGTTGGCTTCACCTTCCCCTTACTGACAGGTCCTGCCAACACTCCAATGTGTATGGGGGTGCTGAGTCAACTGATTGTCAGGGAAATGTTGATCAGGCATGTCCGATTTCTCCCTGAAATAAAGTGCTGGCAGATATAGCTACTGGTGGCTTTCTCATACACAGCACAGGAGTGCTCAGCCTGAAAAAGAGCTCCTGTGTATGGTAGAGATGGCCAATGTGGCTGCCAGCCAAATAATCAATAAAAGGGAATCAACCATCATGATTTTAGGGTATAAGGTAAAAGCAGCACCATGCAGGCGCTAAGATGGTGACATCAACTGTACCAGTCTTCTGATTAGATGTTTGATTACAGAGATAACGTTTGTCAAAGTTAAGGAAATGTGTGCAGCAAGGGGCAGGACATTGTGGGTCGGGTTTCTGCATAGACTACTCCTATTGCATCCTCCAGATGTGCCCCAGCTTTCTTTAAATCTTACACCGCGTCGCCATTGCCGCCCCTGGCAATGTATGTGCACTGCAATAAGAATGATGACATCATTAAAATGGCACCGGCGTCAGTGCATACGTGTAGTGCCATCTCTGGAGCCATTTTATCAAGGACACTGTGAAGATGAATGCAAGTGGCATCGGTGCATGTGCAGTTAAAAAAGAACATTCAAACTATGCATATGCCAATGCCGCTCATATTCATCTTCAAAGTGTCCTCAATAAAATGGCGCCAGAGAGCGTCACCATTTTAATGACGTTACCATTTCTATTGCAGTGCACACAAGTCGCCAGGAGCGGCAATGGTGGTGTGTTGTGAAATTTAAATGAAGAAAGAGGATGCAAGAGGCGTAATCTATGCAGAGGACGGAGCCAAAATGTCCCATCCTCTACTGTACACATTTCCTTAACTTTGACAAACGTTATCTCTGCAATCACACATCTAATCAGAAGATTGAAGTTACATTTCATGTCACTGTCCTAGCGCCTGTATGGAGCTACTTTTACCTTATACCCTAAAATCATGGTGTTGGTTCCCTTTAAAACATAGTTCAGCCGACAGCTGCCTGATGTGTAACTTGGGCCTTAATTTATCTGTAGCCACAGAAAGGAAAAGCCTTACACAATTTCAACTGAAATCAATTATGAATTAACACAATTACATAATTTGCATAATGTTCCAAAGCCAATGACGGGCCCTTGAAAACCCTTTTTTGTTTTACTTATGATATGCCAGTAATCACTAGAATGACAGTCCCAAGTCCATGGCTCCTGACTGCACAGCTGAAGAAGGAATGGGAATGAAAGAATGGGCGAACATGCAGCAGTATCGCGTGTCTATGGAGCTGATGCGAAAAAAAAATCTGAAATTAGGGAAAAAAATTTAAAACTTTTGATGCCACTGCCTAAACTGTTATAAGTGACAGAAAATTTGCTTATGAACAGATGGTGTGAAACGACTGTGTTCATTTGAAAGGTACTACTCATATTCACAGAAATCATACTCTTTGAAATGCAAATGTAACTAATGGAATTTTTTATCTCCCTGCCAGTAAGGCACCCGCAGTTCACGCAGACTAAACAGATTTAAAATATTGTATTTGATTTGTACTTTACTTGTCAACACCCCCATACCAATTCATCATAGACCCAGTATGCTAACTGATTGGTCTTTTAGACAGCATTCCAATAAACTGTTCTTAATTAGCATGTACACCGATTATAATGTCAAAGACAGAAAGAGGCGATAATTTATCTTCATGTCATATTTAATGGATTGCCAGTAAACAGCTCACAAGAGCTCTTTATACCAAGTAATGAAATGGGAAGGGCTTTTTGGAACAGACTAATTTAGTTAACTACATTTAAGAGTTACTTAATTCCTACATTTCCTATCTTAATTGTTAAATCTTCATTGCTACAGATGGAACATGCTCCTTTGGGACACCAAAGACTGGTGATTGTCAAGGTGTTACGCACCCAACGCTCGGTGCTCCATCCTTAGTGTTAACAACGCTAGATGCTTGTATTTAACAAGGGGATTTAAATGAAATTGCTACATCAATGTGATGAAGGCTTGAACATAAACATTATGCATATTGCTGGATAGCTATTCATTCAATAAACTAAATGTGTCAACTTAAAAAGTTCCCATATTGCATGCCACAGTTATAGGTCCATACTAGTAGCCAAAATGGCACAATTTTGTTTTGCAATTAGCAGATTTGCTGAATAAATACACATGAAAATTAGTTTATCAGTTTAGTGTATTAATGAGAAGAGAGCTCCCCGCCTCTCCCTGCCCTCAAGACAGTGATCAATAGGTTGTTGTGTATACAGTGAATAACGTAATTATTTGATCCCTTGCTGATTTTGTACGTTTGCCCACAGACAAAGACATGAACAGTCTGTAATTTTAAGGCTAGGTTAATTTTAACAGTGAAAAATAGAATATCACAGAAAATCACACTGTCGCGGTTTAAAATACCCATCCATATGACTTACCCTCTCAGCCCTATTGCTAAGAGGTCCTGTGTATATAAAGCATCCTCCCCTTATGCCAAGGCAACATCTTTAGTTCTTTAGTGGCATTGCTTGTGTTCAGGTCTATTTCCTAGTGCGGTCTTCTGTCTCAGGTCCTCTCTCCCAGTTCCTATCTTGCAGGCTTTCCAGGTATGTGCTTAGGAACTCGCGACATGCCCCCTTCTCTTAAAGGAGCAACGCGCCCTAACTTGGAAATGCTTTTCAGCCTATTGCTGAGCACAGTGTATTTAAGGCATTTTCCCCCATTAGGAGATGCATGAGCAATGTTTTCAATCCTTAGGGACATTGCTAGTTCTCAGGTCTCCTTCCTTCTTGCATGTACTTGTGCCTTGTTACCTTTGCCTTCTGTCCATTGTGCCTTGTCTTAACATGTGTCTCATTCTCGAGTCTTGCCATATATCAAGCCTGCACCTGCCATGTACAAGCCTGCACTGGCATTGCTATTTAAGTCCACACTTGCCTGCACCTGCAATGCCAGGTACAAGCCTGTACCTGCTTGCTGCCAGAGTCCTGCTACCGACCAGCATCTGCCATCTTGATGTACCATCTATTCCAGAGACTAAGACCACTCAAGTTGACTCCTTAGTGTCAGCAGTTGTGGAATTTAGACTCCCTGGGATTGTATCTGGTGACTACCTACCAGTTAAGACTGCCTCCATCTTCTATGGTTGCAGCTGAAATCTTGGTGGCCCTCCCAGGATCTCTCCTCCAGGGGAGTTTAGTGTCATGGCCCAGTGGGTCCACGCACGTCATTTGCTACCCCTCAGCAAGCGTAATAGTCACAATGAGATGGGAGATGGATATTCGGTTGAAGAGTACAGGTAACTTATTGGAAGATTGTAAATTATTGTGCTGTACTGAGGAGGAACCCATACTTTACACTCATAATTGTTTCAGTTTCAAGGGTGTTCAGGCCTCTGAAATATATAGATGATTAGTCTAAAAATCCCAATTTAAGTCTAAAAGTGAATATATTTGAATAACAGACTGCTTCCTAAATATTTTTGATGGCCGCATCTTGAATCTATAACTACTCTTTGCAACCTCAGCATTGTAGTAGCCCAGAAGATCATTGAAGAATTTTTCAATGGGTCCATCCTCTGACAGAATAATGGCCCACAAAGGTCCAGCAAGGACAACCCCATTTTTAAGTCAATTTGGAGTCAAACTATTTAAATTATTTGTCTTCTTTAAAATTTTCTTTGAGTTGATTTACAAACTACATAATGACCGTAACTGATATTTTGCAAGTGAAGTATTATCAACACATAAATTAAAATAAAGGGCCTCAAAAACTTATACTCTGCCTCTTTAAATGATCTGACCTGATTAGAGCAGAGCAAACTTAAACTTTAAAGTTCTGTGCTCATGCCGACACAGACTTTACAATAAAATGAGTGTTCAAGTTGAGTGGTCGGCTGTTTTACGTATGCAAACCACTGGAGCAAGCATCGCTGTGCTCAGGTACTCTCTGTGCTCGGCCGCTTGTAGTGTTTGAATGGCTTGTACTGGGGGTAATATCAGAGTTACTGGATGTACTGGCTCAGTGGTTTCCACAGCAGCCTTACCGCACTGGGGTCTTGAGTTCAAATGCCACCAAAGACAACATCTGCAAGGAGTTTGTATGTTCTCCCGTGTTTGGGTGGGTTTCCTCCAGGCACTCTGTTTACTCCCACACTCCAAAAACATACTGGTAGGATGTTGAGATTTGAGTCTCAATGTGGACAGTGTTGCAAATGTATGTAAAGCGCTATGGAATTAATAACGCTATATAAATGAATAAATATTATTATTGTGCAGTGTGTACAAAAAAGAAAATGACAAAACTTCGGAAGTAGTTTGTTTATGGATGGCTGTATTTGGGCGGAGAATAAAACTGCCCAATCAGTGATTTCGGGTCCAGAACAGAACATTATAAAAAGTCTGGCTGAATCTGCAGAATCTGAACTTCCACGGGTCTGTCATTTCTAGTCCTGATATATGCAGGCCTATAATAGCATTAATACATGCAAAAATAAATTGCTTAAAAATTGCATCTTTCCACTTGGTCCCGAAACATTTCTATAAAGTGGTTTCTGTGTATTGGATTGGCTGCAAAAGTAACGTCTCAAGTACAGCATATAACACCCCCGCAGCAGCTAATGATCGATTTCTGCTGCTCCCTTGCCATCTACATTGGAAGAGCCACAAAGGTCAGTGATCAGTAGTTACATGCCTTGATATCACTACCGCAGACAATCACAGAGACCAGGGCAGCTGCAGACACCAAAAGCTGGACACAAGGAGGGTTATTTCTTGATGTGTTTGTTATTTTACATGTAAGAAAGCATTTTGGGATCAATTATGTAGAAAAGCCCTTTAAAGGAGGTTAATTTAATATAACAAAGTTAAATTAGGCATGCAGCTGTACAGTTTAGTCAAGTATATGGTGGGGGAGTCACTGGTTAACACATTGATAATATACCTGGTAGAAAATAAAGAAACCCCTCTATTAATCCAAACATTCAAGATGAATATGAGAACAAAGAAGAGCCACACTGGACTTCACATAGAAGTACAGCACACTTCTTGTTATTCTACCTTTTTCCTAAAATTCTATAAAATAGACGTATGGAAAGTGTCTTCACTTTTTAGTGGAACAAAATGGAAACCATCAGAAGCAGAGTCTGAACCTCCGTAAGGGGCAAGAAGCAAGTGACATTAATTCAAAGCCAGCATGACAGTCTGCATGAGAATTGCCCAATTTATTTTCAGTGAGTTTGGGAAATGTCAGCTCCATTTTTAAGCACATGGCCAGTTTTTTCTCTTTATAAACTATAAGTGACAAAACAGTAATGACTAAAAGGAGAAGGGATAACGCTGGAACATTTGGCTACAGCTTTTTAATAACTTGAAAAACTTTTACAAACTACATAGTGACCAAAGGAGTACGTAATTAAAGGTTATGATAAGACTGCCAAATTTAGGTTTATTAATTGGTAAATCGTAATAGCAAATATTTTTTAACTATCCACAAAGGCTGAAAATGACATAAGTCATTACAGAGTGTTTGCTCTCCGTTTTTGTTGATCAGTTTTTGGTGCAGTCTCAGCAGTTTTGCAAAAAAGCATCACAAACGCATCTTACGTATGTGTTCCTCTATTGCTGTTTTCTTGGTGCTACGCTTTTGCAAAGCAAAAACGCAATACTATTTCATAGGGAGGGACACAGACTCACAGATAAAGACATAAACACTTTATTATCCTCCTCAGCGATTCCACAGCGAGGCCCGGCGATGGGATCCTTCCAGGCACCAGCAGGACCTGCGGGCAATCTAAAGGATCTGGCCATGTGACTCTTAGGCTGAGTCACATGTCTAGGACCTGTCAATACAGTATCGGTAGGTGCTGCCGTTGCCTGGAAGGAACACATCATCGGAGATTGCTGAAGATAATAAGTAATTGGTGCGTTTGTGGTGTGGAAAGTTCACTAATTAAGCATCACCAACAGACTGTGTGAATACCAATCATTTTGTGATACTTTTTTAGATAAGCAGCTAGCCATTTTCTCGATATTAACATAAAATCAACAATTTATACCTCTAGTGAACAGACATGCTCTAGTTTGAATACTCCTAACTGTAAAGAACCCTTTCTTATACTTATTTCCTCTGGTAGTCCCTACAATTCTTGGATTTAATAAATCCTATTCCAATTCTGTATACTGACCACACATATTTTACATGTACACAGACCAGGGCCGACTCCAGGTTTTTGTGGGCCCTGGGCGAAACAGTCTCAGTGGGCCCCTTTAACACATACTATGATTCATGAACATAATATAGAAGCTGCAGGCTGTGTATATGTAATATAGAGGCTCTCGGGTGGGCTGCATATATAACATAGAGGCTGTTCAGGGTTGCATATATAATATGTAAACTGCTGGGCTGTATATATAATATGGAGGCTGCGGGCTGTATATATTATTTGTAAGCTGTGCTGGGCTGTATATATAATGTGGAAGCAGGGCTTGACTATATATATATATATATATATATATATATATATATATATATATATATATATATATATATAATATTGCCTATATATATTATTTGGAGCCTGTGGTGGGCTGTATATAGTATTTGGAAGCTGTGGCAGCCCAGCAGCAGCCTCTAAATAATATATCCAGCCCAGCAAAGCCTCCAAATATTATATATAGTCCAGCACAGCTTCCATATTATATATACAGCCCAGCACAGCCTCCAAATACTATATATAGCCCAGCACAGCCTTTAAATAGTATATATAGCCCAGCACAGCTTCCATATTATATATACAGCACAACAGTAGTCTCCATATACCTCAGAAACAGCGACCGTATACCCCAGCACAGCCTCCGTATACTGTCAGCACAGCCTCTTTATACCCCAGCCCAGCCTCTGTATATCTCAGCACAGCCTCTATATACCACAGCACAGCCTCTATATACAGTCAGCACAGCTTCTATATGTAGTCTGCACAGACTCTATATACCCCAGTACAGCCTCTATATACAGTCAGAACAGCCTCTATATGCCCCAGTACAGCCTCTATATAGTCAGCACAGCCTCTATATACAGTCAGCACAGCCTCTATATACAGTCAGCACAGCCTCTATATACAGTCAGCACAGCCTCTATATACAGTCAGCACAGATACTATATACAGTCAGCACAGATACTATATACAGTCAGCACAGCCTCTATATACAGTCAGCACAGCCTCTATATACAGTCAGCACAGACTCTATATACAGTCAGCACAGCCTCTATATACATTCAGCACTGCCTCGATATACCCCAGCACAGCCTCGATATACAGTAAGCACAGCCTCGATATACAGTAAGCACAGCCTCCATGGTACATATAATCCCCATCCTGCTGCACACAGTAAGAAAAAAAAATTAAAAAAAACTGATCATACTCACCTTCCATCCGCTCACCCGGGGCTGTGTCCTCCTCACATGCTTCCTCACCACATCCTTATAGCAGCAGGCTCCTGGGACTGTGGAGCTTACTTCTTCCTGCACCACTGTGATGAGCTCCACTGCTCCCTGGAGCCAGCATATGGCTAATCTGCATCACATGCAAATTAGCCATGTGCACTGGGAACTGAACAGCACTCAGCTCCTTGCCGAGTCTGCCTGATGTGCCCCTTGTTAACAGGGCTGTCTGCCCCTAATGGGCCCATGGCTGTCAGGGCTGCCTGTCCTTGATGGCCAGTGGGTCCCTCCCCCCGCTATTCAGGGCCCCGACACTTGCCTGGGTATGCCGATGCCGGCCCTGACACAGACCTCTCATTTTTACAAGATAAACAAGGTCCATTTTTCAACCACTGATTCTAAGAGAGTCCTCGCATCCTATCTAATAATCTAGTGAACCACCTTTCTGAACCATCTGAAGTTGTGCTCTAGCATTTTTACAATTTGAGGCTCAAAAATGTGATTAGATTAACAAAATACATCAGCCTTGACATCTTGTTTCAGTGCAATCCACCATGAAGTTTCATGAACAGCATAATCCTGCTTGAAATAAAAAGCAGTTACATATGGTGCTTTAAGACATCATGTGCTGATATAATAAAATAAAAAGCAAAAGAAAGATATCAGGAGGGTCGAAAGTAATATCACATTGATAGCTGGAAAACCTGTTAATTTAAGTATAGCTGGATCTTGAATTATTCTGCAATAACATGAAATTTAAAATTATGGTGTTGAATATGCTGAATTCTTTTAAGGAACAAGAGGTGACTTCCAAGTAGAATACAAATACTCTTAGGCCAGCTTCACACCACGGTTTTGGAGCTGCCAGGCTGTGTCCGCTGTTTTGCTGGATGCACCGGACACAGCCTGACAGCTCCGGACATAACAGAACCGGAGAGCAAATATGCCCAAAATATTGTTTTCTGCCAGACTCAGGACTGCGCAGCTGCTGCCGCTGTCCAGCTCCTGAAATTTCAAAATCTCAGCGGTGAGCTCTCCAGGTGCTGAAGCTTCAGCACCCGGTGACCGGAAACCAGACAGATCTTTCTATTGGGTCTGGCGCGATCAGGCACCCATAGACTCCCATGTTATTGGGCGCCGGATCGTGCCGATCCGGTTTTGATTAACTTTTTGCCCAGGACACAAAAATGCTGCAAGCTCCAATTTTGTGTCAAGGGCAAAAATCGAATGCAGCCTGATGCTGCCAGACAGGGATAAAAATCACTGCCATCCGGCCTTATCCGACACCATAGGGGTACATTATGTCCAAAATAGGGTCCGGGGCTGTCTGGTTCACACCGACAGCCCAGGGCCCAAAAAACCATGGTGTGAAGCCAGCCTTAGGGTATGTGCCCACTGGAAGTTTTAAAGTCGGTTTATCAGCGAAAAACGTCGACGTTTTATCATAGGTTTTATCTTAATTTATGTTAATCCTAACCAGCGGTTGGCTTAACATGGTAGTCAATGGATTTTAGAAAACGCTGTGCACATTAGAACGTTTTTGTTTGTCTCCTTTCCACTTTCTTCACCGGTTTACCACCGGTTTTCAAAGATAGAGCAAGTGACTTCTTTTGGACGTTTTTCCAGCGATTCCAGCTTACAAGTGCACAAAAAACAGTCTATAAAACGCTAAGAAAAACCGCCAGAAAACCGCCGATAAAACGCTGTACAAACGCCATAAAACCGCTCAAAAAACGCTCAAAAAACGATGTACACTGCTGAGGTCAGAAAACTCAGTTTCTGCAATTCTCCACCGGTTTTCTGACGGCCAGCAAAGATGCAGAACCGTCCAGTGGGCACATACCCTTAGGGTACAGATACATTGGCGTGAAAGTTGTACGACTGCAATGCGTGTTTTTATCACATTAGAGTCGAAGCAATGTTATGTAATGTCTGAGAGCACATTTGCGAGTGTCGGGTGTTTATTTCTCATCCCCTTCACGAACGAGAAACAAATCGCAACATGCTGCGACAATATGAGATTCCCGTGCGAGACTCACCAATGCAAGTCTATCAGTCCGACAAAATCACGGACCGCACACAGGCAGCGCACGGACCATTCGAGAAACATCTGCTTTTTTCACTGATAAATTATCATTCTGCAGCTGAGAACACTGTAAAATGTTCCTGTAAATGATTATACAGTAAATAGCTGCTGAGAAAAAAAATGCATTGCAAATGGACACCACTCGGATGTGATCTGAGAAAAATGTCGGACACTCGCATAGCAGTTTGATGCAAAACGGAGCAAAAAAACGATGTCACTAGTCCAACTCTCCTGAATGAGAAACGGACCGTTTTATTTCACGCCAGTGTGTTTCCACCCTTAGGGTACGGACACACTGGAGTGAAAGTTGGACGACTGCAATGCGTGATTTTATCGCATTGCAGTCGGACCAATGTTATGCTATGTCCGAGAGCACACTGGTGAGTGTCGGACTCTTTTTTTTCCTCATCCGGATAATGGGCGAGAAACAAACCGCAACATGCTGCGACAGTATGCGATTAGCGAGCGAGACTCGCCAACGCAAGTCTATGGGTCCAACAAAATCATGGGCCGCACACGGACCATACGAGAGGCATTCGTTTTTTTTCACTGATACATTATCATTCTGCAGCTGAGAACACTGTAAAATGCTCCTGGAAATTATTGTACAATAATAGCTGTTATATAGTAAATAGCTGCTGAGAAAAAAACGCATTGCACACGGACAACACACGGATGTGATCTGAGAAAAATGTCGGACACTCGCATAGCAGTTGGATGCAAAACGGAGCAAAAAATGGATGTCACTCGTCCAACTCTCCTGGATGAGAAATGTACCTTTTTTTTCACGCCTGTGAGTTTCCACCCTTACTCTTGGACTTGTCATTAGGAGTGATGCAGACTTGTGGGCACTTTCCATGATTTGAAGGGGGTTGACCTATTAAAGGTGCTGTTATTTAGAGTCCATAAATATAGTAATGAAAGTATATTGCAATGAATACAAGGCAACAAAAATGCATAACAGTATTTCTTTCCAAGAATTAATTTGGCCACCACCCTCATCTTGGCTTGATTTTGAAGTACAAAATCAGTGCGGAGTAGCTTGCTCTCCTTCTCTTGCCAAAAGAATTTAAAAAGAAAAAAAAATCTCATGTCTTTAACAAATGAGCACTATGGGTATAAAAGGCAGGCGAGAGCGGTAAAAGTGGTTTACAGCAGCACTGCTGTGCACAATGACTACAGAGCACATGTTGAGACTTAACAGGAAGCTGCAAAGTCATTGTCTAACAAAATAAAAGGAGGAGATTTGTTATGGAAGTAAAAAATAAGCAATGAGAAGCATAAAAGGAACTGCACATCTAATAATGATGAATAAAACAAACGAAAAACTCACACAAAGCATAAAATAATAAAGAATAATAAAAGAAAACAGGAAAATGCAGACAAATTTGTGTACGATAGGGAACATTCATCCCCACACCACGCAAACTGTGCCATTTTTGTATTTGACACCAAGTAGTTTTGGAAGTTATCAGGTGGTACAATAATTTTGAGAGCACCGAGAAAAAATTCCCAAAATGCCTAAATAATGCAAACTAGTGCATTAAGAGTAAAGGAGACATTTTGAGACACCATTAAAAAGGCTACAGTTGTGTACCACATCCAAGAGATCTATGAGCGCTACTCCTTATTTAGAGGCAGGGTCATGATATGACTTCTCAATGGTCCATGGATCAAGTACTTAACCTTTGACAAACCTAGCTCAGAGTACCTAATATTCTGCACATAAACTAATACCTTGCAACGGCAAAGAGGCAATAAGGTCATCTGGCCTTTCTAAACCATCAGATTTTCTAGAAAATACAAAAGTAGGCAAGTAAATCTTCAATCAATTCATAGATTGCACCAGATTTGAGCTAATCTCAGGAGCCACGTAGGCAATGCTCCTAGAAATGTTACTGGTGCCTAACTTTATTTTATTCTTTGGAGAAAGTTTTCTATTAAAGTTGCAACTACAAGAACGAGATGGCTCCAGGGGTGGTCATACTTGGATTAGTTACCTCAGTAAATGCAATAACAGTGACATAACAGTTATGACTTAAAAGACTCTGCTATACAATTATGGTCTGAGAATACCCATTGCAGAGAAAGCAACAAGTCTCCATAAAAGTGGCACCTGTAACCAGAAACCAAGAGGTCCCCTAAAAACTGTGCCACCTATTGGGCCTCGATAACTTTCTAAAGAAAAATGGCGTAGAGATGTCCCTAAATAGAATAATGTATCTGTGGTCTTACAGACAGTAAAAGAAAAACACGTACTTTGCAAAACTGCTGTACAATCACCTCACCCTACTTGTGACACACTGATATGATAGCACAAATGTCCCAAAGACACTCAAGCCTGTTAAAAGGAAACTTTCAACCAGAATTACTAGGAAACAAGATATATCGCAGGCTAGTGCAATGTGAACTATTTCTAATGATATGTATTCCATCGCATGGAAATTTGTTATTAAATATGCTAATATGGCTCATAAGTGCACTTGGGGGCATACCTGTGCACTTGGCTACTCCTGGCTTCTTCTTGTTACCACCACACTTCATTTCTTGATTGAAAGGAAATAGAGGCACTCCAGTATCAAACCAAAAGCTGAGAGAAGCATCAGGATTGGAAAAACAAAGAGGAGTTGGGGATTGGAAGTGCACTGATGCGCCCACCCGGGAATTTAGGAACCTAATTTGTATATGAATGAAAGACAAATTTTGGTGCAACACAGGAGACAAATTTTGGTGCAACACCACCACACAGGTGAATGGAATAGGTATTGTAAGAAATCTTTCCCCCTGCAGTACCTCTGATTTTTAGGGAATTAGTGACTTTTTAAATGTGCCATAAATTATCAATCCATGTGGCTACCTATAGCTTCTTTTGGACAATAAAAATGTTAGGGTATGTGCTCACAGTCCAGAGGAGCTGCGTCTTGAATGCAGCTCCTCCGGACCCGAGGGAATCCACGGGTGGCCAAAGGTAGATCGCAGCCGCCCTGTACTCACCAAGTATAGTGGGTGCAGGCCAGCTTCTCCCTGCGTGCACTTGATGGGAACAGCTTCTGACTCCACAACATGAAATGAACATGCAGAGGAGGAGCAGACACACGCACCACAGCTGTCAAAACGCTGCGGTTGGGAACAGCATAGTGAGGATGAGATTTCTTGAAACCCCCATCCACTGTGCTTCTACTGTACAACGCAGCATTTTGGACACAGTGGCAAGATGCTGCATCCAAAACGCTGCATTCACTGATCGTGTGCACACGAGCGGGAAGACTATTCCATTTAAATGGGTTCTCCCATAAGCAAAGTTAAATTTAAAGTTTATTTTGATCAATAGATCTTAAAACAATAATTAGTTCCACAATTGTATTTGAGTTAAAAAAAATGTTGCTGAGGAATCTTATATATGTGACCCTGCTATGTACTGTGCAATGGCTGTGTCTGACCATGCAGGGACATAGTCTGATCATACCACATCTCCTGTGCTGAGATAATCTTATATATGTGTCCCTGCTATGTACTGTGTAATGGCCGTGTCTAATCGTGAGGGACATTGTCTGATCATACCACATCTCCTGGGCCAGGGTAGAAGTAAAAGAGAATAAAAACATGACAGAACGAGATCATAGCGGATTGTATTTGTGAGGTAAAACATTTCCCTGCCTGTTTTTAAGGCTGGTTTCACACTACGGTTTTTTGAAATCCGACGCTGTCCAATAGAAATCGGACAGCATCGGATCCGAATTTGGCCCCATGTGATCCTGTGGGGATCGGACCAATTTTGATGTGCACTAAACGGCATCCGATTTTGTCCGATTTCTTTCCGATTCAAAAATCGGAGACTGCTCCGATTTTTGCATCCAAATCAAAAATCGGAAAAAATCAGATCTGACAAATCGGATGGCAATTATGCCAAATCCGACCCGATCCCTTTAACATGGGGACCTATGGAGCAGGGTCCGAGGAAACATTTGATGTCTCCTCGGACCCGATTAGAGTGTACTGAGCATGCTCAGTACACTAAAACTGCTCCTAACCATCTAATTTTACTTCCGCAATGTATATACAGTTAGGGCCAGAAATATTTGGACAATGACACAATTTTCGTGAGTTGGGCTCTGCATGCCACCACATTGGATTTGAAATGAAACCTCTACAACAGAATTCAAGTGCAGATTGTAACGTTTAATTTGGAGGGTTGAACAAAAACATCTGATAGAAAATGTAGGAATTGTACACATTTCTTTACAAACACTCCACATTTTAGGAGGTCAAAAGTAATTGGACAAATAAACATAACCCAAACAAAATATTTTTATTTTCAATATTTTGTTGCGAATCCTTTGGAGGCAATCACTGCCTTAAGTCTGGAACCCATGGACATCACCAAACGCTGGGTTTCCTCCTTCTTAATGCTTTGCCAGGCCTTTACAGCCGCAGCCTTCAGGTCTTGCTTGTTTGTGGGTCTTTCCGTCTTAAGTCTGGATTTCAGCAAGTGAAATGCATGCTCAATTGGGTTAAGATCTGGTGATTGACTTGGCCATTGCAGAATGTTGCACTTTTTTGCACTCATGAACTCCTGGGTAGCTTTGGCTGTATGCTTGGGGTCATTGTCCATCTGTACTATGAAGCGCCGTCCAATCAACTTTGCAGCATTTGGCTGAATCTGGGCTGAAAGTATATCCCGGTACACTTCAGAATTCATCCGGCTACTCTTGTCTGCTGTTATGTCATCAATAAACACAAGTGACCCAGTGCCATTGAAAGCCATGCATGCCCATGCCATCACGTTGCCTCCACCATGTTTTACAGAGGATGTGGTGTGCCTTGGATCATGTGCCGTTCCCTTTCTTCTCCAAACTTTTTTCTTCCCATCATTCTGGTACAGGTTGATCTTTGTCTCATCTGTCCATAGAATACTTTTCCAGAACTGAGCTGGCTTCTTGAGGTGTTTTTCAGCAACTTTAACTCTGGCCTGTCTATTTTTGGAATTGATGAATGGTTTGCATCTAGATGTGAACCCTTTGTATTTACTGTCATGGAGTCTTCTCTTTACTGTTGACTTAGAGACAGATACACCTACTTCACTGAGAGTGTTCTGGACTTCAGTTGATGTTGTGAACGGGTTCTTCTTTACCAAATAAAGTATGTGGCGATCATCCACCACTGTTGTCATCCGTGGACGCCCAGGCCTTTTAGAGTTCCCAAGCTCACCAGTCAATTCCTTTTTTCTCAGAATGTACCCAACTGTTGATTTTGCTACTCCAAGCATGTCTGCTATCTCTCTGATGGATTTTTTCTTTTTTTTCAGCCTCAGGATGTTCTGCTTCACCTCAATTGAGAGTTCCTTTGACCGCATGTTGTCTGGTCACAGCAACAACTTCCAAATGCAAAACCACACACCTGGAATCCACCCCTGACCTTTTAACTACTTCATTGATTACAGGTTAACGAGGGAGACGCCTTCAGAGTTAATTGCAACCCTTAGAGTCCACTTTCCAATTACTTTTGGTCCCTTGAAAAAGAGGAGGCTATGCATTACAGAGCTATAATTCCTAAACCCTTTCTCCGATTTGGATGTGGAAACTCTCATATTGCAGCTGGGAGTGTGCACTTTCAGCCCATATTATATATATAATTGTATTTCTGAACATGTTTTTGTAAACAGCTAAAATAACAAAACTTGTGTCACTGTCCAAATATTTCTGGCCCTAACTGTACATACATTGCGGAAGTAAAATTAAGTAAGGCAGGGGTTAAAAATAATAAACCATCTATTCTCACCTGTCCACAAGTCCCCCGGCGTCTCCAGCACATCCTGCCTCTAGGACCTGCCATGATGTCACAGTCACGTGACCAGTTACCGCGGTAACCGGTCATGTGACTGTGACATCACACGAGTTCCTAGGATCAGAAGATACAGCTGGAGATGCCGGGGGACTCGTTGACAGGTGAAAATAGATGGTTTATTATTTTTTATTCCAGAGGAGAGGGAAACAGGGGAGAAGCGGGAGCACCAGGGGAGAAGCAGGGAGCACCAGGGAGAAGCAGGGAGCACCAGGGAGAAGCAGGGAGCACCAGGGGAGAAGCAGGGAGCACCTGGGGAGAAGCAGGGAGCACCTGGGGAGAAGCAGGGAGCACCAAGGGAGAACAGGTGACAGAGGCAGGGCAGAGAGGAGCAGATGACAGGAAGAGCGGGGCAAACTGATCCTGCAAAATGTCGGAATCAGATGCCTATTTGGAATCTGATTGCAGGGATCAGTTTGGATCCGATGCTGTCTAATTTCTATCGGACAGCGTCGGATTGCAAAAAATCATAGTGTGAAACCAGCCTAAAAAATGTTTTATCTCAATCTGTATACTCTTTTTTTACTTCCTCCATGCCCAGGAGATCTAGTATGAGCAGACCATGTGCCTGTATGGCCAGAAACAGCCATTATACAGTACTCTACATACCAGAGGTCCATATATAGAATTATCTCAGCACAGGAACATTTTTTTTTTAATGTGGGTTATGATCAGACCATGTCCTGTACGGTCAGAACACATCCATTACACAGTACATAGCATGGACACAATATATACAGATTATCTCAGCACAGGAGATGTGGTACGATCAGACCATGTCCCTGTACAGTCAGACACATCCATTAAACAGTACATAGCAGGGACACATATATAGATTATCTCAGCACAGGAATGTGGTATCATCAGACCATGTCCCTGTACGGTCAGACACATCCATTACACAGTACATAGCAGGGACACATATATAAGATTATCTCAGCACAGGAGATGTGGTACGATCAGACCATGTCCCTGTACAGTCAGACACATCCATTACACAGTACATAGCAGGGACACATGTATAAGATTATCTCAGCACAGGAGATGTGGATATCATCAGACCATGTCCCTGTACGGTCAGAAACATCCATTACACAGTACATAGCAGGGACACATATATAAGATTATCTCAGCACAGGAGATGTGGTACGATCAGACACGCCATTACACAGTACTAGCAGGGTCACATAATAGATACCTCAGCCAGGAACATTTTGATTAAACACATACAATTGTGAAAGTTGTTATTATTCCAAGATGTATTGATTAAAATCAACTTTAAAATTAACCTTATTTATGGGAAAACCACTTTAAAGTGTAGTAGTAAGTGGATTATTTCAATAATTACCATCACACATATAATGCATTTGATTGTCAAAGTCACAAGTTTATGACATCATGAGTAATGTAAAGAACATAAGGAGTGCCATATTTTAGTCATAGATAACATCAAGAGGTTGTAAAAATATTTTAAAAACTAAATTAGAACTCAGTCAATTCTTCTTTTTGCCACAGATCCAGTGTGGTTGGCACTTCACCAGTCCTTCTAGTCTTTTCTAAAAAAAAAAAAAAGTGACAGCTGTAATCAATCCAAGGCCTTAGCAGTCACATATCGGACTACTGGAATAATGGCTCCCATAGCCAGGGACATAGGCCTTTAAGTTTTCTCAATCAATGAAATACAACCGTCCCAGTTTATCATCACTTGGTAACATGACAAGCTATACGTGATACATTACACATATTAAACACAACAAGGCTTAAAAAAGCACAACAAATATTTAATACTAATGGCATGAAATGGACTTCTATCATAATAACTTATCAAGAAAATGGATTATTTATGTGAGAGTTAACACCTTGGCTCCTGAGCAGCTCAGGTCTGCAACTGATACTTATTTTCATCTTTAAACAGTAAAGATTTCAATTATTACCAAGGTTTTATCAGTACATCATATATAATTATATACAGTCAACTCACACTAGTAATCAGTCAAGAGGTTACCTAGTCCGGGAAGACGTCTTTCTATACATTCGTTTTTCTGCCTAGTGCAGCAACAGATCAATTTCTGAGTCATATAGTCACAGCTTCACAGTCCCATATGTGCACTTCATCATCCATTCTGTTCATCCATCTACCTGAAATGTTATTTCTTGGTATCTAAAAAGAGTAATCAACATTTTTCCTACAATATAAATTGCTGCAAATGTCACAAACCACACCACTTTATTCTGCATATTTTCAATCTATTTCAGAAGACATATATTAAATGTATTCTGAGGCCAACAGGATCCCAGAATACAGATGATTTAAGACGATTTAGCCAAAGTCTTTACGGCCTCATACAGACATAAGTGTTTTTGCATTAGATTTTCATTAGTGTCTGGTAATGGTTTCATGAGTGATTTTTCTGGTGTATATATCTAAATATAATATATATTATAATATATATATAATATAATGTGTTATTTTTCAGATTATAAGATGCACTTTTGTTCCCCCACATTTTGGGGGAAAGTGGGGGATGTGTCTTATAATCTGAATCTATTCTATTCTGTGGAGAAGACTGGCGCGGGCTGCTGCTGGGGGCCGTGGTCACGTGGGGCCGCTCATTATGCTCAAGTAATATGCACTGCATCCCCCTGTCCATCATCGGCGGGGGAGCAGCGCATATGACAGAAGTCCACAAGCGAGTCTACAGCTCAGCGGCTGCAATCCTATGTGTGTATAGTCACTGCCTACCATGCTTTCATTGCATGAAAGCATTGACTATCCCTGGGAGGACGATCATACTCGCCTCTCTCCATTGCTCCTTTCTTCTCGTGCCATCCCCGCTGTCTGCACTGGCATCCGGTCATGTGAGCGTTGCTGCAGAGTGACATCATCACCTCACGATGGGCACATGACTGAATGCTGGCATGAGCAGACAGATGGATGGCCCGGCAGCAGGGAGCAATGAAAAGGGCGAGTATGATCATTTAATTTTTTAAGTGTGTCACGATGGGGGCTATGAGTACCAGCATGAGGGCTGTGTATGCTACGGTGGGGGCTATTCCAGCATGGGAGCTGTGTGTACCAACATGGAGGACATATATACCAGGATGGGGGGAATTCATGTACCAGAATGCAGGACATATATACTGATTGTAAGATGGACACTAACATTGTAAGACAGACCCCATATAACATCAAAAACATTTTTTTTCTCATTTTCTTCATCAAATTTGGTTTGAGTCTTATAATCTGGTGCATCTTATATAGTGAAAAATACGGTATATATAATTTAAAAAAAATATGTTCAAACCTTCTATCCATTCCAATGAATTGTACACAGATATCAATGCATCCTGTCTTTGAGTTTTCACAGATCCATAGCTATATTGGTCATTTTGATCCCTGCCTTGGTACAAAAATGGATGTCTTCATTATTTTTTTGAGGACATATAATTAGCAAAAAAATACTGACATGTAAACAGTCCCAAACAATATAATGGGTTTTCTATCCATGAAAAAAGGACGTCTGAACAAGTACTGAGGGAAATTATATTTGTACCTAAAATAGTTTTCCAGGATTCTTCCAACACAAAATATTGCATTAATGAGTGGGTAATTTAGCTCATCGCTATTCCCAAATAAACACAAGTGAGCTTCAATACCTAAAAGTGCCCATAAGCAGGTGCAGGACACTTTCTTGAAGTAGATTTTTTATCCAATCCTTGACAACCTCATTAAAGTGTTGACCCATTCAGACAACCCCTTTTGCGTATGATATGCTACATCCTCATCATTACTTTATTTCTAACCACAGCGGAGAGCCTATATTTAAGCAAAATGGCTGTTGACCTCCAGTTTCTCCCATGAGATCAACTTTAGTTTCAGAAGCCAGACTTATTACCATGGTCAACCCTCCCATATCACTGTGCCAGCTCTGCAATAATAGACTTGTCGGCAAGCCCAACTCTGCTACACCACTGTGCCAACATTTCAAGTGTAGACTCTGTTGCAAACAATGCTCTACTATATCTTTCTCAACTCTGCCAGATAAGGTGCCAGCTCTGCACTAGAGTCTGCTGAAAATACAAGTCTCCTATATCACTGTTCCAGCTCTGCAATTTAGGACTCTGCTGCAAGGCTGTCTGTTCTATCTTGATGGGCTATCTCTGTAATACCACTATACAAGTTGTACATTTGTTTTTCTGTTGCACATACCCCTCATACATAAGCAAAGGAAAGATACTCTACTTAACCTTTCCATAAAATCTTTCTAAAAAAAGAGGAATCCCTTTGTCTGTGTAAAATTTAGCTTTATGTAAATGGTACATAGACATTAATTCACACTGCTCTAACAAGCAATATTCCACACAGGTCACTAACCTTTTGTTCAAATACAACCAAGTTGATGTTTGACTGATTAGTAACAGTTCGTGATCGTGCTCCTTCCTCTGCCAATTTCATACCAGTTTCAGAACATTTATTAAAAAGTAATTGATGCTGGCAACATTTTTATTTTACAAAGGTCTGCTTATCAGATGACTATTACTTCCACGTCTGTCACCACATTCTACATCTGCACACGTCTGGACCATTTCGCACACAAAACTAAGTGGAACAATATTAAACACAACTGTCATTATCATACACGGGTCACACACTGAAGCATCATTAGGATTCATTACCTTTCTTTAGAATTTCCCTAGGATTTTGTCCAAATTCCCCAGTTTATATGAGGCAGCAATTTGATACATAAATTCAGATTATTAGGAAAGTGGAGCTAAGAAACGTAAAACAGCAAAATGCAAAGGAAAAAAAAGTGCATGGTATGCTACAAATTATATTGTTTGTTTATTTCAGTTTATGAACAATTCAGCAAAAATTATAAAATACATTATTCTTGTATCTTATAAAAGGATACACCATCACTTTATGATCGTTTAGGTTTGATCTAATGTAACACCACAAACTTTTGAGATTATAGAGTAGCAGAATTATTTTAGAGCTTGTAAAGTTTAAGATATAATTTATGACAAGACCAACGTGACATTAAGAGAGGTATGTACTTTGTCCCCTGTATGACGTTTAACATGAGGTAAAAGGTACATATCCATCTCTCAGTCCTGATCTCAGCAGTTAGTGTATTATAGAGCAAAAGTATGATTACAAACACTGCCAGATCTCCTCTCACAGCAGTCAGTGGGGGGATACAGAACAGCTCATTGTCATTATAAACACAGCTGCATCTGAAGTTCTCTCACATACAGTCATGAAAGGAGATATGGAAGTTTTTGTAATCATACTCAGCTCTGCTTCATATTACACAATAGCTGCAAAAATAAGAGCCGATAGCAAAGTGTGCAACATTTATGAGAAATTAAAAAAGATAATTAACTGAGTTCTGCAGCCACTCTTCCATGATATGGCCAGGTTGGAAGCTTAAAGGGATCCTGTCACCTCCAAAACGCCACCTAAGCTACCAAAACACGTCCATGCAGCATCCTATCACTAATCTCACACTCCTAAAAAAACGTTTTAATACTCACTCATTAGGTATTATAATTAGCAGGGGCTATATTCTTTAGCCCTCAGGGAGTGTTCATTATGTGCCTCCTCGTTATAAGATCACGCCTTAACGGGCGTGATCTTTTATTCATGGTCTTTTCAGGCGCCTTCCCTGCTCTGCACTGCACGGCGCTGGCTGGGCATTATTGACGTGAATCGCGTCATTTCCGGTCAGATGACATCAGTACACCCAAGCCACTGTGTACTGCTTCAAGCACCACAAGCAAAATGCGGTGCTTGAAGCCTAAAGAGCAGCGTGGGCGTACAGGTGTCACCCGATCCCGGATATGACGTGATTTGCGTCATTAATGCCCAGCCAGCGCCGTGCAGAGCAGGGAGAGCGTCTGAGTAGACCATGAATAAAAGATCACGCCCGTCTTATGACGAGGAGGCACATAACGAACACGACCTAAGGGCTAAAGAATATAGCCCCTGCTAATTATAATCACTAATGATTAAGTATTAAAACGTTTTTATGTACTTTCACAGGATTAATTTAGGAGACAAAAGAAGTGTGAGATTAGTGATAGGATGCTGCAGGGACATGTTTTGGTAGCTTAGGTGGCGTTTTGGAGGTGACAGGATCCCTTTAAACTGGTGAGAGATCCTTTAACTACAGCCGAGGTCATTTACTTTAGGGTTCCACTGCAGTTCCTTGCACTGTAACGCAGTGAAAAACAGGCCAAATTCTAAGCACTGTACACGGCACATTTTTTTCGCTACTTTTTTTTGTTAGTGGCTCCATTTACTAGTTTAAATCAAAGTAGATTTGATTTAATTAAAACTCAGATGTGTTTAGAAAATGTTGTGGTACTGTGCATTTTATATTTTAGGCTTTTTTCCCCCATACTCATTTATTGGGAGCCAGAAAAAAGAACAGGTAAAAACTTAATGGCATTTCTAAACACAGAATCCTACCCTTTCTGCTTAAGAAAAAAAACATTAAAAAAAAGACGGAAAACATATAAAAAGGCAAAAAAAACATAACAGTGCCATGTGCTATTGTTTATTGTAGTGAGGACACGTGTCGAAATTATGCACAGAAATGCAGCAAAAAAAAAAAGCGTTTTTGCATGTGGGGGCATGGCCTTGAGGAACCACAGCGCTAAACCAGAGCTGCGGCATATTCCCTCACAAGAGGAGTTGGCGTCACAGATGCCGACCACCATAGATCATAAAATTATGTGATATCCTAGCAATTTGAAATAATTTTTGAGAGGAAAATCATCATTTATTGTGCATCTTCTCTTTGAATACCTGACATTCCCACACTACATAGAAACCTTTTTGCTGTGAGACATTTGTGCGTCTATTGGTGACTAATTTAACCATTTAGATACGAGCAGAAAAAAATAAATTAAAAAAAGGTGCAAAATTTGTAATTAAAAAAAAAAAATATTTCAAGACCCAAAAACATACATTTAACAAAAAAAAAGTCAGTAAGATCATGAGTTTTAATAGGGTTTGCAATTAGTGATGAGCATGCTCAAAGGCTCTTAACAAGCAGTAGATGCTCAAATGGAGTATAATAGAAATAAAAGAGGAACTTGAGCAGGTTTCCGGAAGATCACTCAGAGAAATGCTCAAGCATGGTAGACTTAGGGCCGCTTTACACACACCAACTTCTGTGTCCAACTTCTGAACAGATCTCTGGTTGCAGTGAAATCATGGACACATTGCTCCATTTTGTGGCTGTGTACAAATGGAACAATGTGTCCATGATTTCACTGCAACCAGAGATGTGTTCAGAAGTTGGACACATAAGTTGGTGTGTGTAAAGCGGCCCTTACAATCTCTATATTGAGGAAATACTTCAACCTAGACACTATTTATACCACAATGGAAGTGCATAGTTTTAACAGAAAAGGAGAAACACAACACAAAGGTCCCGGTTTGGGGGCACACCGGTCAGGCACATCACCAAGGTTGAAGTTCAATAAAGGTGGAGTACACCAAAGAAGTCACTGATCCGTATTTTATCAAGGTGAACACTGAAGTAAATTTATTTTCTGAAATATGTGGTGCAGGTCGGATGGTCAATAACTGTATAACCCCGCAGCTACGCTATGATTCTGATGCGATATTTTACTTTCCAGGACGTTTTTTTTTTTTCTAATTATATTGCTAAAAAAGGAATATTCATCAATAAATAGATATTTTGCTGATGGGATTGATGGTTATGACAGGTGGAACCTTACTGCATATATTATATGGATCCATTTACCAATGATGCATAGTTAAAAGGAAGACAATAATGACAGAGTGGCCACAATGCAATACACAGTATACAAGAAGGGTCATTTTTCCATAGAGCGCATTGCATTAAGTACATAGATGCACATTCTATTTTATTAGACATCATATAAGCAATATCGGAAAAATAAATCCATAATGAGACGGATCAAAATATCGGGGGCCTTGTTAAGTATGAAAAATTCCTATTATGATCGACATGGAGGATCCAATATTACGAGGTTACCAAGGAAACGAAAAGCACAGAAAAGGCAAATACAAACATACTTCCATTAACTATTCTCTCAAAGAAACCTTTTATAGAGTAATTGTATGTTTCGACATGTCTTTCCTCATCCCACAAGAGTCATTATGTGGCTAACAATGGTCTTCTGTATGACAGCATGACTGCAAATGCATGTTGCAAAAAACAAGCTGATAGGTGTCTTTTCTAGCAATTCCTAATTGAATTTCCTGTAGGTACGATGGGTAGCGAGCCGCGCACCATTATGTGGGTTATCTGGTTAGATTTCTCACAGTATTCTACATAGAGCTGAGCTCATCAATTCAACTTAACCCCTTCAAGCTCCAGCTGCATTTTGGTCTAGGCAACTACAACAATGTTTTAGAATGTAGGATTTATATGGATACATTAATCAGTGTTATTTTACAGCTATACAATAATTTCACAACTACTAAATTACTAAATGACTTGTCTATTTGACCCCATGGAACTAGGTTTTACCTGTAAGCGCTTAGGAAAAAAAAAGGCCAATACTTCATAGGCCGATAGTCTAGAATTCCTTAAACATTAAAAGTGACAGCCTTTTTAATTTTATTTTATAAATATGTACATGTGAAAATGAGAAACGTTGAAATACATTTTAATCAGAGAAAATCTGCTTCTGTCTCCTGGATTGATCATTAAAGGTGCGGTCCAAAATAAATAGTGATTTTAATCTTAAATGCTTATCTATTGTAATAATCAAATTTTTTAGTAATATACTGTAATTAAAATCCCTACCAGGCCCTTTCAACGTGATTGTTTTTTTTTTTTTACCTACTTCCGTTTTGATGACTTTTTGTTGGAGAATCCCCAGTGCATGTTGCAGTCCCTTACCCTGAAACAAAATGTCATCAGTGTCATCCATTTGGAGGGGTGGTCTTGTTCTGCACACTGAACAAGTGTCAGTTGTGAATTCTGATATATGATCAGTAGCAGCCAGCTACCTTGTCACTTTGAAATGTTTTTTTTTTCAATGCAGTGACAGCAAGCTCTATTGCCAGTGATGAGCAGAAAAATCACAGACCAGATTTGCCCTCGCAAGAGACATCTGTTTTGGGGGTAGAACTGATCTATGCTTTTCTTGCTTTTTGCGTTTTCTCTTACAATGTGCACTGACAGGGCACTCTCTTCTCTTAGGCTGGCTTCACACCATGGCAGAGTCCGGTCCGGGGCTGTCCGGTGTAAACCAGACAGCCCCGGATCAGCTCTCTGCCATCCGGTTTCCATCTCTCCGGCAGAATCCGGGAGAAATCAGATTTTTCTCACCGTACACAAAAACGTTGCTTGCAATGTTCTTGTGTCTGGGGAGAAAAATCTCCCCAAATTGCCGTATCCATTCCCAGGATTCCCCAGGATCCTCACAGATCCGGGAACCGGAACACTGCGGCTGCACGCCGCTGTTGTTTCAGGACCGCAGCTAGCTCCCTGTGAGCCACGGTCCTGATTAATCAGCGGCGGCAGCTGCGTCCAGCAGCACACTGGATTGGAGGGACATTAGCCCTCCGGTTCTGTGTGCTGATCTGGTCCGGAGCTGTCAGGGTATCCGAGCCCCGGACTGGACTCTGCCGTGGTGTGAAGCCACCCTTACAAGCTTGTTACACCTCATTAACTCTGCGAGGGAGCGCACTGTCATTGTGTACTGAAATGAATTGTGCACATTGACATGTGAGCTCTACTTAGCATAAACTGGAATTTCCAACTTGATCATCCTCATTAGAGAAGGGAGTAGTCCAGCCCTTGAAATAGACAGTACTAATGACAGGTTCATTTCAGAATGGGGACCCCTGATGAGTATCGTTTGACTATCCCAACATTCACTGGTTATTCTCAAACAAAATGTCACCAAACGGAACATATAGAAAAAATAAAGTAGTTAGTGTAGAGAATTGAAGGTCTTTAAAAAATTGTATTAGAAAAAAAAAGAGTATTAGAAATTAGATAAGATCACATTAAAAAGACATTTAGGATTTAATTAAAGTTACCGTATATACTCGCGTATAAGCCGAGTTTTTCAGCCCAAAAATTGGGCTGAAAAGTCCCCCCTCGGCTTATACGCGAGTCACTGTATACTGTATACAGTGTATACAGTATACAGGCCCGCCCCCATCAGTATACAGGCCCCCCCCCCTTGCTGCACAAACCTGTAAAGGAAGAGATTAGTATACTTATCACTGTCCCGCTGCCGCAGTCCCGCCGCCGTCATCGCGCTCCTCCGTCTTCATCCATCTTCTTCCGGCTTCCTCCGGTCGGCGCAGGCAATGACATCATTGTCTGCACGCCAGAGGAAGCCGGAAGACGCTGGATGAAGACGGAGGAGTGCGATGATGGCGGGGGACAGCGGCAGCGGGACAGTGATAAGTATACTAATCTCTTCATTTACAGGATTGTGCACCAAGGGGGGGCCCTGTATACTGATGGGGGGGGCTGTATACACATCTGGGGCTGCTGTATAGTACCACTGGGGCTGTATATACCTCTGGGGCTGCTGTATACTACCTCTGGGGCTGCTGTATACTACCTCTGGGGCTGCTGTATACCTCTGGGGCTGATGTATACTACCACTGGGGCTGTATATACCTCTGGGGCTGCTGTATACTACCTCTGGGGCTGCTGTATACTACCTCTGGGGCTGCTATTTACTACCACTGGGGCTGCTGTATACACCTCTGGGGCTGCTGTATACTACCACTGGGGCTGCTATATACTACCACTGGGGCTGCTGTATACTACCACTGGGGCTGTATATATCTCTGGGGCTGCTGTATACTACCTCTGGGGCTGCTGTATACTACCTCTGGGGCTGCTGTATACTACCTCTGGGCTGCTGTATATACCTCTGGGGCTGCTGTATACTACCTCTGGGGCTGCTGTATACTACCTCTGGGGCTGCTGTATACTACCTCTGGGGCTGCTGTATACTACCTCTGGGGCTGCTGTATACTACCTCTGGGGCTGCTGTATACTACCTCTGGGGCTGCTGTATACTACCACTGGGGCTGCTGTATACTACCACTGGGGCTGCTGTATACTACCACTGGGGCTGCTGTATACTACCACTGGGGCTGTATATATCTCTGGGGCTGCTGTATACTACCTCTGGGGCTGCTGTATACTACCTATGGGGCTGCTGTTTACTACCACTGGGGCTGCTGTATACTAACCCTGGGGCTGCTGCTCTATATACCACTGGGGCTGCTGCTGTATATACCACTGGGGCTTGCTGTATACTACCACTGGGGCTGCTGCTGAATACTACCACTGGGGCTGCTGCTGTATACTACCACTGAGGCTGCTGTATATACCTCTTGGGCTGCTGTATACCACACTGCTGGGGGCTGTATACCTGTGCTGGGGTCCACCCTCGGCTTATACACTAGTCAATAAGTTTTCCCAGGTTTTGGGGGCAAAAGTAGGGGGGTCGGCTTATACACGAGTCTATACGGTACTTGTACACCACTTTTTTAATGTTCAATATTTTCAATTCACAGGAAAATCTATTTTGTTTTCAGTGAATAGAGATTCCCCCATTACTGAGATGAAAATCAGTGCTTTTACAATTCTATAAAGAGGGAGGAAGAGGATCTATAGTCAGAGTCAGACATTCTGCTGCAAGTTCTCCTGAAATGACAGGTACTTTTTTCCATAAAACATTATGAGCACCTCCCATGTCCTATCACAGTAATTAAACAAATCTGCATTTACTGAAGACAGATTTTCGCAGTGAATTTTTACAATAATCATCAGTTCTGGAGAAAAAATCAACAGCAGCATAAAAATAGCAAAAGATGCAAATGTATTCATTTTTATTCAACTTTATTTACAATAAAAACTGGGTTGGGTGGTATGATGAGACGCTCCTGCCCAGGTGATGTGCTGGGAGTGTCTGTTTGGAGCTAATTCAGATGTTCCCAGCACATAACTGCTTGCTGTCTGCTGGATGAGAGTCGGCTGAGGGGGAGAGGTCTTGCTTCTGTCAGTGCAATTTCAGTAGATCAAAGTGCAGTTTGGAAAGACACACAAAGCGGACAGCAGTAACAACACCAAGAGGCGCCATGCAAAACATCAAAGCTTACCCTCTAACCTCTTAATGTCTTATGACGTGCTATGAACATCATAAGTTGTCTACCTGCCTTAGATACAGACTCAAGCTGAGCCCACATCTTTCCCTGCAAATGAAGGCTGAATAAAGACTGGGTTACATGTTTCAATGGTCGACCGATCCAACCAAGGAGTCAACTCGACCTACATCGCTTGAACGTTGTTCAATGATCGCTAGTGAAATGTCACACGTACAGATATATTTAACGACACAGCAACGATTCCGCGACAAGCGAACGATACTTGCTGTCGTTTGATCACCTAAATCCTTCAGTTCTGAATAGGCGAGGTCGTTAACGACATCGTTATCAAGGTGTCTCACACACTGATGCTGCAGGTTGGATGGACAATCATTGCTTGGTTTAAGGTCCTGATCACAAACCTCCGATGAACGATCAGCCGACTTATCGTTGATCGTTTCTACTCGTCACACGCGACGATGTCATTACAACATCATGGCACCACCGAAAAAGCTGTGACGTACAAACGATATCGTTGACGATATCGTAGCATGGAACGGGCCCTTTACTTGTATTAAGCCTTCAATCAATTTCTAGCAGCCATGGGTGGAACTGCTGACCTCCCATAGCTGTTAACCTATTAACCCCTTCACCACCCAGCCTATTTTGGCCTTACTGACGTTACCATTTTTTGAAATTCTGACTAGTGTCCCTATATGATGTAATAATTTTGGAACACTTCAACGAATCCTAGCGATTCTGAAATAGTTTTTTTCGTGACATATTGGGCTTTATGTTAGTAGTAAATTTAGGTTGTTAATTTTGGCGTTTGTGAAAAAATTGATAATTTTGAAAATTTAGCAATTTTCAAATTTTTATTCTGTTAAACCAGAGTGTTATGTGACACAAAATAGTTCATGGATAACATTTCCCACATGTCTACTTTGCTTCAGCACAATTTTGGAAAAAAAAATGTTGTTTTGTTAGGAAGTTAGAAGGGTTCAAAGTTGGTAATTTCTCATTCTTCAATCAAAATTTACAAAACCATTTCTTTTAGTGACCACATCACATTTGAAGTCCCTTTTAGGGCCGTATATGACAGAAAACACCCAAAAGTGAAAACATTCCAAACGCTGTACCCCTCAAACTACTCAAAACTACATTCAAGAAGATTATTTTTTTGTTAAATCAAATTTTATTCAAGTTAAAGAGTTTGTCACTACATAATATATATCCAAAAACAGGATAATATAACACAGCACATATATAGAGTCAGTTTACTCTCAAATTACTCTCCCGTGAAAAGTGGGAATGTTGAGCAGTTTCTTAGATTGGACAAATGATTCAAAAAGAATGCTAACAAGTCTGTGCGATCTATTAGTAATTTGGTATAGAGAGTAAAAGAAAGGTTTAACTAACGGGAGAAGGTGGGTAGGGGGAGGGATGGCTAGGGAGAGAACAGGGTTGGGGGAAAATACAAATGCCCGTAGGGGCAGGTGAGCCGGTAAATAGTATCTGTTTCGACCAGAGCTGGGGTGCGTGGGGTACTCGGTCACCGGGGCTTCTGTGTGGGATGTCAGACGGTGGTCGGTATCCCCGGTGCCGTGCCCTGGCGAACAATTGTACCAGGTGTTGTTGGTAAACGGTGGGGGTAAAAAGGGGTTATTTACAGGGGAACGTGACGCCACCTGTAGAGTCCGGTAAGGTGGTACCGGCGCTGCCAGCCGGCCGCTGAGGTGATGGAGGGGGCAGCAGTGTGTGGTACAGCTCCCCACAGGTGGAGCTTTACCTCAGGGCAGCTATGATGGTATATGAGACGGTGAGGGAGGACAGTGATGTTAAATGGTGGTGCAGCTCTTACCCTTCTGCTGTTGATGTTGATGATGATGAGTCCTTTGAGCTGCGGCAGGAAGAATAACAGAGACCAATTCTTGTTTAACTTTGCTTTACTTGGTACCGGCTGATGGTATAACAATACACGGTACAGTTTGGTTTAGGGTGCTGTTACCAAGTCAGGATTTCTCTTAAGGAGTCTTTAGATGTTCCTTCTCTGTCTTTCAGGGTTTCTATTCTCTTTCTAGATCTTTCTGTCTTTCCCACCTTGGAAGAGCTCACCCGCCAGTCCTGCAGTCTGTGTCTAGTAGGCTTAAATTGATTATTACCGGTCCAAATGGGAACAGCAGGAACGCACAAGTTTCCCACCTGATACCGGGTTTCAGTCTTTCCTCACTAGTGTAGGACCGTCTTTTGGGCATGAGGGGTGAGGTACCTTGTGGTGCTGTCAGCAACCCGGTCTGGTTGGGCCTGCAGCTCGTCGGCTTCGCAGTCAGGGCTGAACTCCTGGCTGCCTCGGTATCCGTGTCACCTGTGAACCCTCAACATGACCAGCTGGTTCCTACCAGTCTAGGTCCGTTGCCATCTGTCCTGGGCCCCCACATATAGTTGGGGTACCCTCCACTCAGCTCAGGCTGCCAGGCGTGACCACACTGTCTGCCTTCCCAACGCCGTCTGAGGTAAATTCTTAACTGTCACTCTACTCTAACCTAAGCTCCGCCCACCACCTGTGGAACCTACCATAAAGTCAGTTTCCCCTACACTAAGTGGTGTGGTCCTAGGTGAGTGCTAAAAATAGACTCCATAAGCATTAAATCGTAACCTGGCAACTTACAAGTAAAAACACATTTTATATTCAAGTGTAATACCATTCTGTGGCGCATACCTGCAGGGGCGCCACACACCCCCTTGGTGAAACACACCCGTCCGCGGGTGTCAAACCAAACCTGGAATAAAATGCATTTTACATATAACATTGAACATTTAAAACAGATATTAACAATAAGATTGCTTCTTTTCTTCCCTATTAGGGAGGCGCATTGCTTATAACGTTGCATCAAACTTTGACTATAATCTAGTCCATACTGGCCCAACTGGGACCAGGTAACAAGTTCTTTGATTAATGTCCATCAATTGCTGAAAAAGGAAAAAGAAACAGTGTAATACCGGGTTAACTCTTTACTGCTCAACTTACTGACCCGGATTGCAAACCTTCCCCGGGGGCCTGCGTGGCGTTCATAGGTGATCACATCACCACGATACAGGTCCCGTTTTGGATGGCCCTGGGGAACTGCAGATAGATGGACTCTCCTCTCTCCAACCGTTGCTGCTGATGCTGGTACCGCGACCCTCCATAGCTCGCGGGGCCCGGCCTCCTCCGTACCACCGGCTCCTCCTCCGTCAGCTCGGGCTCCTTCAGGAACTGGATGAAGTCCTCCGCCTCGGTGATATCCTCCTTTCCAGGCTCCACAAGGGGTGCATAAACCGGTCCCAGGGAATCAGCAGCTTGGACTGCCATTGCCTCACAGCCGGTTACAGGTAACAGGTCCGGAGCCTGACCAGGTTATATTGAGTCCGCTCCCGGCCGCATCCTGCTTAGTTCTTATAGTCCATAACCAGTGTGGGCTGGCGCTCGACCCGCCCCCTTGGTTGATTGAGAGCAATGGGGGCGGGGAGACTTTTGGCGCCTCTTGAATGGCCTATGTTTGTTGAGGGGCCGAGGCACGCCCTAGGCCGGCACATTGTGTTTATGCACTTTTAAGCCCGCCACCACGAAGTTCCTGTGGGCAAGTCCTTCGGGCTTTTCCGGAGCCCGCCACTGCCTTCGTCACTCCTCGGCAGAGCGGAGGGGGGCGGGGCTTATCTTCCCGCTCTTTCTCCTGCTGTGACGCAGTTGTAATTTCTGAGGCGATGTAATGGCGGCTCGGCACAGTTTTTATAATCCACACAGTTAGACAATAATAAAGTTCTTAAGGCACACTTCACCTGGTAGATACCAGGCTGGCTCGTCCTGTTCGTGACGCCAATTTGTTTCGACCAGAGCTGGGGTGCGTGGGGTACTCGGTCACCGGGGCTTCTGTGTGGGATGTCACGAGTGGTCGGTATCCCGGTGCCGTGCCCTGGCGAACAATTGTACCAGGTGTTGTTGGTAAACGGTGGGGGTAAAAAGGGGTTATTTACAGGGAACGTGACGCCACCTGTAGAGTCCGGTAAGGTGGTTACCGGCGCTGCCAGCCGGCCGCTGAGGTGATGGAGGGGGCAGCAGTGTGTGGTACAGCTCCCCACAGGTGGAGCTTTACCTCAGGGCAGCTATGATGGTATATGAGACGGTGAGGGAGGACAGTGATGTTAAATGGTGGTGCAGCTCTTACCCTTCTGCTGTTGATGTTGATGATGATGAGTCCTTTGAGCTGCGGCAGGAAGAATAACAGAGACCAATTCTTGTTTAACTTTGCTTTACTTGGTACCGGCTGATGGTATAACAATACACGGTACAGTTTGGTTTAGGGTGCTGTTACCAAGTCAGGATTTCTCTTAAGGAGTCTTTAGATGTTCCTTCTCTGTCTTTCAGGGTTTCTATTCTCTTTCTAGATCTTTCTGTCTTTCCCACCTTGGAAGAGCTCACCCGCCAGTCCTGCAGTCTGTGTCTAGTAGGCTTAAATTGATTATTACCGGTCCAAATGGGAACAGCAGGAACGCACAAGTTTCCCACCTGATACCGGGTTTCAGTCTTTCCTCACTAGTGTAGGACCGTCTTTTGGGCATGAGGGGTGAGGTACCTTGTGGTGCTGTCAGCAACCCGGTCTGTTGGGCCTGCAGCTCGTCGGCTTCGCAGTCAGGGCTGAACTCCTGGCTGCCTCGGTATCCGTGTCACCTGTGAACCCTCAACATGACCAGCTGGTTCCTACCAGTCTAGGTCCGTTGCCATCTGTCCTGGGCCCCCACATATAGTTGGGGTACCCTCCACTCAGCTCAGGCTGCCAGGCGTGACCACACTGTCTGCCTTCCCAACGCCGTCTGAGGTAAATTCTTAACTGTCACTCTACTCTAACCTAAGCTCCGCCCACCACCTGTGGAACCTACCATAAGTCAGTTTCCCCTACACTAAGTGGTGTGGTCCTAGGTGAGTGCTAAAAATAGACTCCATAAGCATTAAATCGTAACCTGGCAACTTACAAGTAAAAACACATTTTATATTCAAGTGTAATACCATTCTGTGGCGCATACCTGCAGGGGCGCCACACATCCAAGCGGATGTTTACAATTTCTCTTCCACCATCAGTACCCCGAGGGGCCGGCAAAGGTTCAGAAGCCACAGAAGGATGTGTCTGGATCATACGTGTGCCCCAGACATCCATTGTCTAAAATCTCTGGTTTCCCTGAACATAATCCAGGGGGTCCATAGCCTGCAGTGACAGTCTGAGCAGCGCGGGTTGAGGGACCCGAAACTAGCCAGCTCCTCCAATCTGCAGCTGTCATTTAATTCCGTGATGAGTTCTTTTCGATGAGGGGGAGAAGTCTGTTCCCAATGTTTGGCTATTAATCGTCTTGCTGCCGTCAAGAAATAGCACAGCAGGCTCTATTTGTATTTTGTGATGGGAATATCAGAAAGGCTTAGAAGAGCTAGTTCAGCCATAAGATCTATAAGGTCTGAGGTGACTCTTTGATATAGGTCTTTCACATCTCTCCAAAATAGGGAAACGGGTCTGCAGAGCCACCAGACATGGATGTAGGAGCTTTCATGCTGAAGACACCTCCAGCACCGATCCGAAACCCCCGGGAAGATTCTACTGACCTCAGTCGGGTACCTTTACCACCTAACCACCACCTTATAATTGCGCTTCTAAGAGACTGCCGAGGTCGTTGCCTTATACGTAAATATAAATATCCTCTTACATTATCTCAGGGCGATCCGTTTCCCCAGGTCCGACTCCCACCTACTCAGAAACGTGGGCTGCTCCCTGGTTGAAGTCATCCAATTATTCCTGTGGTTGTTATATAAAATAGAGATGGCATGCTCTATAGGTCTGCCTTCGACGCAAATCTGTTCAAACCCAGTCAAAGGACGGAAGATGTTAGCCGGGGGCAATGAGTGTATGTAACTTGTAATCCTATGATGTAGGAGCCAAGAATCGGAGGGCATCTCAAGAAGATTATTAACCCTTCAGGTGCTTCACAGGAACTTAAGCAACGTGGAAGGAAAGAATGGTCATTTTTCCAACAAAAATGTTCTTTTAGCCTCAATTTATTCATTTTCACATGGGCAACAGGATAAAATGGATCCTAAAATTTGTTGGGCAAATTCTCCTGAGTACACCGATACCTCATATGTGGTCATAAACCCCTGTTTGTGCGCACAGTAGAGCTCAGAATGGAAGGAACGCCATTTGACTTTTGGAGCCAATTTTACATTCAAAAATTCAAATGGCGCACCTTACATTTTGAGCCCTGCCGTGCGCCCAAACAGTGGTTTATGACCACATATGAGGTATCGGTGTACTCAGAATAAAATGGATCCTAAAATTGGGCACATGGGCAATTTTTCCTGTTGCCGATGTGAAAATTAAAAAATTGAGGCTAAAAGAACATTTTTGTGAAAAAAAAGTACTGTTCCATTTTTACTGATCAATTTGTGAAGCATGTGGGGGTTCAAAGTGCTCACTATGCATCTAGATAAGATCCTTGGGGGGTCTAGTTTCCAAAATGGGGTCACTTGAGGGGGAGCTCCAATGTTTAGGCACATAGGGAGGGGCTCTCCATACACGACATGGTGTCTGCCAACAATTGGAGCTCATTTTACATTCAAATTGTTAGCGGACACCATGTCGCGTATGGAGAAGCCCAGGACCAGTTTTTCCTGCAAAACGAAAGGCACCGCGATGGGGAGTAATGTAGCACCGCCATATGCCAACATCTATATGGCCCTGTTTGAAGAGGAACATGTGTATTTAAATTCTTTATTTGAAGCACATGTGGTTCTATGGCGATGCTACATAGATGACATATTCCTCATTTGGAATAGTAACACAGAGTTTCTACAGACCTTTGTAGAAGATCTGAATACTGCGGCCCAAGGCCTTTCTTTCACTGTACATAGTGATCTACAGAGCATTAACTATTTGGATACACTGGTCCAGAAACATACTGATGGTAGCCTGTCCACGGACCTATACCGTAAACCTACGGATAGGAACAGTCTCTTGCATAGTAGCTGTCATCCACCACATATGAAAAAGGCCTTGCCATATTCCCAACACATGCGAGTTAACAGAATTGTCTCAGATCCCCAGACGAGAATCACACGACACAAGGAGATGACCGCTAAATTCATCTAAATTCACCCATCCAAGGTCGGGGCAGTCATACACTATCAAAGGGTATTACACGTGTGAAAGCAACTTTGTAATTTATCTTATTAAATGCCCGAGACCGCATTGGTAAACACAAATCCACCATCAGGTGTGGACACGTAGCATTTCCAATTCCCCATCATTTTAAGGAGATGGGACATTCGGTTAGCCAGTTGAGAGATCAGTTGAGATATCAGTTGAGATATCAAGTCATTGAGCAGGAACAAGTGGGCCGCTGAGGCGGTAAAGGATTGCCATATTAAAATCACGTGAGGCATTCTGGATACATCAGTTACAGACATTAGAACCATTAGGTCTCAATCGAGAAATTGATGTAACATGGTGATCTGTTAACACTTTTGGTTAACTTGTTCCATCCATTGCTGCGATCTAGTGATTAGGTTTTAGCTCTTATTTACTCATAGGATTAGTTAAGATATCCATAAGGATTATTAGGCGCTTAGGACAGCCCTCTATATTGTTAATATCTCCTATTGTTGACATTACTATTCTCTATGGACACATCCAGGCATTTTTGCTTGACATAAACTATACCCATTATTTCCTAGTTGTGTGTCCCTTGTTTGACTGTCTTCGATCCCCTTCCCCTTCTTTTTCCCTTATAGGTTTTGTAATTTTATCCTGGATTAATTATTTTCCATGTCTAAGCTCTAATGCCTGGATGAGCGCTAATCTAAATGTGGAATTCTTTTAAAATTCCTTAATTCCAGTATAACTTACATTTCATGTAACATTTAATGTTCTGCTGACACTGTTTGGTATTAATTTGTACCCACTTTCTATCTCCCTACAGAGATACTAGGTCCTTCTACACTGATTATAAAGCAGACAGCGTTTTTTCAGCAAACTACAACTCCCAGTGTCCCTTGCGCAAATCCGCGCATGTGCTGACAATGCTGCCTGCGTTACTAGCCAGGCCTCTTCCTGCGTTCCAGTGGGAGGAAGCAGGAAGCGGCTCGGCCGACGAAAGAACACACCCCCACATGCCCCTCTCAAACACAAAAGTATCCTCCCGCAATACCAGAGGTCCCATGCACCTGGATGCCTTAACCCCTTACCCACGTGACGTTCTACTGCTCTGTTTTAACTTTCTGTTTCCTTGTTATAGTACAAGTTCTTTTCTTATTACACTGCTGTTCTTTATCTCTTTCTCACAGAACCTGATGGTATCAGCAGCTATAGATTCAGCAGCACAAATAGTGCAGGGGCATTTAACCCATGTTGTCCTTCTCAGTTCCAGTAGAGGTTTGTTAACTTTAGTTTGAGCTGCTCTTGCCTCATTTCTGCGCTCTTCTTTATACAAATTTATTTTTTCAGTGATCATAGTAATCATCCAAAGGGATTCCAATAGACAAGACTGTGCCTTTACACATATTACCATTTATTGATTAGCCCCACAAGGGAGCATGTGTATAACATTATAGTTTTCCAGTATTTTACGGTTATGCATATACTTCTACTAAGCCCTCTTATGACTTATTCCTTTGTTTTTTTTCCCATTTGATAAATTTCTCTATATGCTGCTAAGAGGTGATTTTGTCTACTAGTCCAGTTAAAGCCACCGTACATGTCTCGTTCCCCTACTCCTTTTCTGAGGTATAATAACAATGAATTGTCTCAGTTATGGATGTTTTAAACCACCTATGCATTTTGTTGATATACATATGAATACTAGTTTGTTTTTTCTTTTACTATTTCCAAGAGGGATGCGTCTCCAGAATTGACATTAATTCCACTGGAAGTTTTTCCTTTCATGTACCGGAATATATTCATAATTGATGCACCAAGAGGTAGTGGTAAGGATTACTTTCTGCCTCATTTCCCTATGTCTATCTTTTCCTTTGACTCTTCTCTCCTCTCATTTACTTTATTCTGTATCCTCGTCTAATCCCCCCAGTTTTCTCCCCTTCTTGATTTCCAATTTACTTGAATACACTGCCTGAAGATCTAGTCGGTGTACCATAATTCCATTTTATCTATTTAGGTTATACCTGTTGAGACCTTATAAGCACCGTCATCCACTTGCACGCTTGCCCCAAGCACTCTGTAAGGTACGGACATACGGCTTCTTTATAGTTCTCGCAGGTTGGATTTATCCAATGTACATATTTTTCCAGAATGTACTTCTCTTTGAATGACCTGTATCCGTTCATATGTTTGCTGCTATGTCAATATTGACTATGTTATGTCACCCTTTACCAATAGGTTTGCTTTCTGTTAAATATAGATAAATACATTCCTGAAGAAGGCACTGTTTGCCAAAACGTCCACTGTATTTTCTAACCTTTGCTCCTATAATTTGCTGAACAAATAAACTGATACGGAACTACTCAATCATCTGCATTTTTTATTGAGTGCCAGGGTTCACTGGACAGTCTAATCTATAATTTCCCCAGGCACCTACTTCATGGTAGCCAGATTTTGACTTTTTGTTTTCAAATAGTGGTTTATGACCACATATGAGGTATTGATGTACTCAGGAGAAATTGCCCAACAAATTTTAGGATCCTTTTTATCCTGTTGCCCATGTGAAACTGAAAAAATTGAGGCTAAAAGAACATTTCTGTTGGAAAAATTAAAATGTCCATTATTTCCTTCCACTTTGCTTTAGTTCCTGTGAAGCACCTGAAGGTTTAATCTTCTTGAATGTAGTTATGAGTAGTTTGAGGGGTGCAGCTTTTGGAATGGTGTCACTTTTGGGTGTTTTCTGTTATGTACACCCCTCAAAGGGACTTCAAATGTGATGTGGGAACTAATAAAAATGGTTTTGCAAATTTTGCATGAAGAATGAGAAATTGCTGATGAACTTTGAACCCTTAACTTCCTAACAAAATTTAAAAAAAATTCAAAAACTGTGCTGCTGTAAAGTAGACATGTGGGAAATGTTATACATTAACTATTTTGTGTCACATAATTCTCTAGTTTAATGGAATAAAAATTAGAAAATTGCAAAATTTTCAGAATTTCAATTTTTTCACAAATAAACGGCAAAATTATCAATCTAAATTTACTACTAACATGAAGCCCAATATGTCATGAAAAAAACAATTGTAGAATTGCTAGGATCCGTTGAAGCATTCCAGAGTTATTACCTCATAAAGGACACTAGTCAGAATTGCAAAAAATGGCAAGGTCGGTAAAACCAAAATAGGCTGGGTGGTGAAGGGGTTAATAGGTTAACAGCTATGGGAGGTCAGCAGATCCACCCATTGCTGCTAGAAATTGATGAAGGCTTAATACAAGTACCGTATATACTCGTGTATAAGCCGACCCGTGTATAAGCCTACCCCCCTACTTTTGCCCCAAAAATCTGGAAAAACCTATTGACTCGTGTATAAGCCGAGGGTGGACCCCAGCACAGGTATACAGCCCCCAGCAGTGTGGTATACAGGCCCCCCCCAGTGGTATACAGGCCTCCCCAGTGGTAGTATACAGCAGCCCCAGTGGTAGTATACAGCAGCCCCAGTGGTAGTATACAGCAGCCCCAGAGGTATATACAGCAGCCCCAGAGGTATATACAGCAGCCCCGGTGGTAGTATACAGCAGCCCCAGTGGTATACAGCAGGCCCCCTGGGGGTACACAGCAGCCCCCAGGGGGTACACAGCAGCCCCCAGGGGGTACCCAGCAGCCCCCTGGGGGTCCCCAGCAGCCCCCTGGGTGGTCCCCAGCAGCCCCCTGGGTGGTCCCCAGCAGCCCCCTGGGTGGTCCCCAGCAGCCCCCAGGGGGTACACAGCAGCCCCCTGGGGGTACACAGCAGCCCCCAGGGGGTCCCCAGCAGCCACCAGGGGGTGCCCAGCAGCCCCCTGGGGGTACCCAGCAGCCCCCAGGGGGTACCCAGCAGCCCCCTGGGGTACCCAGCAGCCCCCAGTGGGTACCCAGCAGCCCCCAGGGGGTCCCCAACAGCCCCCTGGGGGTCCCCAGCAACCCCCAAATGCTGGCACTTGCCCCCGCCCCTTGCAAGGGCCCCCCCCCCCGCTTCTCTTACCATCCCGGTCTTCTGATCATCGCCGCTCCTCGGTGCTCCTCGCTGCTCCGTCCTCTCTGCTCCCGGCCTGCTACATCCGGGATCCCCGACCGTCGCGCGATGACGTCATATGCATTGCGACGGCCGGAGATCCCGGATGCAGCAGCAGGACGGACGGAGCAGCGAGGAGCACCGAGGAGCGGCGATGATCAGAAGACCGGGATGGTAATGTATAAGCAGCGGGGGGCCCTTACAAGGGGGGGCGAGTGCCAGCATTTGGGGGCTATATGCACTGCTTCCCCCTGCCGCTGATTGACAGGGGGAAGCAGTGCATATTTAATGAGCGGCCCCACGTGACGGGGCCGCTCATACAGCAACCCCCCCCGCCTCCTCCAGCCTCCACAGCCACCACACCATGGGCCCCCGTATAGACCCATGTATAAGCAGAGGGGGAGACTTTTCAGCCCAAATGTTGGGCTGAAAAACTCGGCTTATACACGAGTATATACGGTAATTCAGCCTTCACTTGTAGGGAAAGAAGTGGGCTCAGCTTCTGAGTCTGTATTAAAGGCAGGTAGACAACTTATGATGTTCATAGTACGTCATAAGTCACTAAGAGGTTTAAGGGTAACCTTTGATGTTTTGTATGGCGCCTCTTGGTATTGTGACTGCTGTCTGGTTTGTGTGTCTTTCCAAACTGTGCCCGCTAACAATTTGAATGTAAAACTAGCTCCAATTGTTAGCGGACACCATGGCGCGTTTGGAGAGCCCCTGTGTGTCTAAACATTGGAGCTCCCCCATAAGTGACCCCATTTTGGAAACTAGACCCCCCCAAGGAACTTATCTAGATGAATAGTGAGCACTTTGAACCCCCAGGTGCTTCACAAATTGATCCATAAAAATGAAAAAGTACTTTTTTTTTTTTTTTTTTTTTTTTTTCTTCACAAAAATGTTCTTTTAGCCTCAATTGTTTCATTTTCACAGGGGCAACAAAATAAAATGGATCCTAAAATTTTTCCTGAGTACACCGATACCTCCTATGTGGTCCTAAACCACTGTTTGGTCGCACGGCAGGGCTTGGAAGAAGAGCCATTTGACTTTTTGAATGGAAAATGAGCTCCAATCGTTAGCAGACACCATGTCGTGTATGGAGAGCCCGTGTGCCTAAACATTTGCCACCGACACCAGGTCAACTGCAAGAGTCTGGGTACAGGCACCACAAAATGGAGTCTCTAATGAATGCGCCATTTTCAGGGGTGGCTGTAGGCTGCAATTCGCAGTGCTGAGGATTCCAGCCCCTAGCTGCCAAGTTGTACCCTGCTGGCAACCAAAAATATGGGAGAGCTCCATGTCATTTTTTGGCATAGAAATAAATAACGACGACATGGACTTGGCAGTATTTTTGGTTGCCAGCCAGGTACAACTTGGCGGCTACTGACTGCCACCCTCCCCCAGCTACCTAGTTGTACCCGGCTGTCAACCAAAAATACAGAGAACCCACCAGTTCTTTTATATAAATTATTGGAAAAAAAAACATGTGGAGCTTTGCCGTATTTTTGGTCCAGCCAGGTACAGCTAGGCAGCTGAAATCCTCTGCATGGGGAGGCCCAAGCATTCTGGGCCCCCCATGCTGCGAATTGCAGCCCGAGCCACCCCAGAAAATAGCACATTCATTAAAGCGTCATTTTCTGGTGCTGGACCCAGACTCTTTCAGTTGCCCTGATACCGGTGGCAAACTGGGTAATAAAGGGGTTAATGCCGGCGTTTTTTATTAGCAGCTGGCATTAAGAATGAGATTCATAATTTCGGGCCACTGATAGACCCAGCCATTAGGAAACTCTCGTAAATAGTAAATAAAATACACCACACAGAGAAAAATATTTTAATTTGAAAAAACACAAACACAAATTGAGACTCCATCTTTAGTACTTCATACCATCCGACGTAATCCACAACAATGGTCTCACGACACTCGATTGCTACATCCAGAGACTGCAGCAAGGGATCAAGTTTCCCCTTCCTACAGTCTCTGGGGTTACACTGATGGTGCACAGTATGGCAATGATCTGTATGGCAATTGATCCCTTGTTGTAGTCTCTGGGGTCATAGTCATGGTGCACTGTATGACAGATCATTGCCGCCATAAAGTGTACCATCAGTGTAACCCCATTGAAAAAATAGTTCTTAAGATTTCGTCACTACTTCATCTGATGCTATCGACCAAAAAAAAAATCTATAGAAAACTTTGTTTTTCATAAATTCCTTGGTCGAGGACAGTTTGGCTTCGGACAAATTGACCAGCCATCAAGTAGCCATTACAATAATTATCAAAAAAAATATTGCTGGAAAACCAGAAGACAAAAATGGCCCGCATTGAAAAAATGGTTCTTAAAATTTCGTCAAAAGGGCCCTTGCTGTGTGGCTCGCATGCAACATTTCAATCACAGGATCACCTATTCTATATTTTGGAATATATGTCACAGGGAAACCTTAAAGACAAAATATACAAAGAGGCCCCTTTTCCAGTGAAAACTACAAGGCTCTACACTGCCCAAATAATAACTGGCCTTCAATTTCTACATTAAAATAATATTATCCACAGATAATCCATCGACAGCAATGGCAATATGAGAATAGGCGACTTTGGCCTGTCTGTAATGTGTGACAAGAAAAATTACGTATCTGGATTTGCGGGTACTCCAAGATACATTTCCCCAGATGAAAAGAAGCCACCACTTCATCTGATGCTATCAAACAAAAAATAATCTATAGAAAACGTTTGTTTTTCATAATTCCTTGGTCAAGGACAGTTTGGCCAGGTATGGTTAGCTTCGGACAAATTAACCAGCCATTAAGTAGCCATTAAAATAATAAAAAAAAAATATATTGCGGGAAATCCAGAAGACAAAAATGGCCCGCATTGAAAAAATGGTTCTTAAAATTTCGTCAAAAGGGCCCTTTCTGTGTGGCTCGTATGCAACATTACATCCAGGGACTGCAGCAAGGGATCAAGTGTCCTGTTCCTAAAGTCTCTGGGGTTACACTGATGGTGCACTGTATGGCAATGATCTGTCATACAGTGCACCATGACTATGACCCCAGAGACTACAAGAGGACACTTGATCACTTGTTGTAGTCTCTGGGGTCACAGGCATGATGCAATGATCTGCCATACCGTGCACCATGACTATGACCCCTGAGACTACAAGAGGACACTTGATCACTTGTTGTAGTCTCTGGGGTCATAGTCATGGTGCACTGTATGACAGATCATTGCCGCCATACAGTGTACCATCAGTGTAACCCCAGAGACTGTAGGAAGAGGACACTAATCCCTTGTTGTACTAGATCCATACAAGCATCCATCCATTTCATGCTCTCTGTTCATCCACCCATGCACCCATCCATCCATGCACCCATCCATCCATGCATACTCGCCTCACTCCAGAGGTCGTCGAGAGAGGAGGAGCAGCACCACAGCGAAAAGAGGAGGCTGACAGCCACGGTGCAGCAGCGGGTGCAGCACGGGGAAGGTGAGGGGAAACATGGGGAGCAGAGGTGGGGGGGCGCAGGGAAGGAACAGGGGGAGATCAGGACCGGAGCGGGAGTGGCGGAGGAGGGGGAGGACACCCGCCCGTCACATTGCACATTCACACCTGATTGGAGAGCTAGCGTCACATGGACGCTAGCTCCAATCAGATCTGGGGGGGCCACATGGAGGTCACCCAGCTCCAGCTAATGGCCAGTGCTACTGCAGCACCTGCCATGGCTGGATTGTAATATTTCAAAAAGTTTCATTGGTGAAATATTACAAATCGCTCTGATTGGCGGTTTCACTTTCAACTGCCAATCAGAGCGATTCTAGCCACAAGGGGGGCAAAGCCACCCCCCTTCCCCCCGGAGTAAACTACAGTTCCTTATGTTCCTGCAGCAATGGTGACATATCACCGGCCCCGGTCACCGATGCTGCAGGAACGCGATCCCGCCATGACGTTACACAACGTCATGGGTCGGGAAGGCACCAAAACCCATGACGTTTGTGTAACATCATATGTCGGAAATAGGTTAAATGCCGCTGTCAATCTGATAGCAACATTTGATGCAAACCAGCATGAGATCAGACTTTTCTCATCCCTTAAGTGTGTACACAAAATGCTTCTGTGGGAAAACTATGTGTTGTCATGACAGCCAGGGGTTAGCTAATAAACCCAGTATCTGTCATTATAGTACTCCTGTAAAAAACAACCTGTGGCCTGCATTCATAGAAGACTGACCTATAGGCACGGAGGTGCCATCTCCTGCATTGTTGGGCATGGCATATATCCTTTCTGCATTAGGGTGACATCTGTGCGGTGCGATGTTTTACATGCACCCATAGGCTTGTATGGGGGCATGTGATCCGAGACTCACTGGCAAATGCAGCATATTGCTAATTTTTCCTTGGCATGATATTGGTTGAGGAAAAAATAAAAGATGGGCAGTGCCTCATAGTTTTACAATTTTTATAGTTTTACGGTTGAAGGTAGACTTTAAGTCCATCTAGCTTTTCTATTTTTATGTGGATGAACAAGGGGTTGTCCGAGTAGTGGACAACCTCTTTAAGATCAATTGCTGGCAGCTCCTTTGCGCTTGCTGACCAATTACATCCCAGTTGTGATCGATCGAAAACGCTGCAGGTCTTCGCAGGATCAAACATTTTGCTCACAATAGCACAAGTAACATGCGGTTTGGTGGTGTTGTCTGGGAAAATAGCTCCTAACACACTATAGCAAAATAGCCAAAGCACTGGTTTGATGACCAAATCGATGTAAAGTCAGAGGCAAATGCCAGCAGCAGATCTTGATGACTTAAATAGATCTGAATAAGTCGAATGTTAAGAAGATTTAGTGTACAATTTTTCATTATCTGCATAATATTACAATATCTATCGATTTTGTGATAAAGTGATGATCATTTCTCTACCCTGCTATACAGCATCTTACAGCCCAAGACACTTGAGGGGGAAAAGGCAATTCTCTCTGTTCTTGGCAATGAAGTCTAACTGTTCTCTTTGCACTGTACTTTTAAAGGAAATCTGTCAGTAAAATCAACCACCTCCAATCCACATATATGGACATGCAGGTCTTTGAAATGTAAATCCATTGACACATTTCTATCTTCTATCTGATACTGTATTCAGAATACTTAGCATTTGCTTTCATATGCAAATGAGGTGTTAAGTACTCTGGGCAAGACGGAACACTTATAGTGGTTGTGCCACCACATAACATGCTGTTAATGCTGCACGATTCTTGTAGATAAAAAATGTTTGTAGTTTACAAGTATTACAAATGGACACAAACTAATGAGCCAAGCAGACAGTAGACAGGTCTGTAGGACAGTGTTCACACCACCAAAAGACTGAATCAGAATAAAACAGTTAAACAAACGTATAAAAATACTCTGTTGTAATAAAAAACAGTAAAAAGCAAGTGCTGCTAAAAAAGGATTCTTAATTGATATTTTACTACTAAAAATAGTATATTGAGGTGCGCTACTTTCAACCGCCCTACATCCTCTAAGTATATTCTTCAAAACTAGAAACTGTTTTATAAATCATAATGAGATGCGGCAACTTATATGATTAAAGCGCTAATGAAGTAAAAAGTTACTTAGCTGCTAAAAAAGTAGTACAAAACAGGGTATTTGGTTGATACTTTTTTTTGCAAAAAATGTATGGTAAGCCGCTCTACCAAACGTCAAAGTAACCCATATCAGAGAAGTCCCTAGCTGATGTATTTAAAAACCTGATAATATACATTGGTACGGTGTTAGCCAAAAGTATGGACACCCCTGCAATTCTGTCAGATAATACTCAGTTTCTTCCTGAAAATGACTGCAATCACAAATTCTTTGGTATTATTATTTTCATTTAATTTGTCTTCAATGAAAAAAACAAAAAGAATTGTTATAAAGCCAAATTGGATATAGTTCCACACCAAACATAAAGGGGGTGGACAAAAGTATTGGCACTGTTAGAAAAATTATGTGATGCTTCTCTAATTTGTGTAATTAACAGCACCTGTAACTTACCTGTGGCACCTAACAGGTGTTGGCAATAACTAAATCACACTTGCAGCCAGTTGACATGGATTAAAGTTGACTCAACATCTGTCCTGTGTCCTTGTGTGTGCTAATATTGAGCATGGAGAAAAGAAAGAAGACCAAAGAACTGTATGAGGACTTAAGAAACCAAATTGTGAGGAAGCATGTGCAATCTCAAGGCTACAAGTCCATCTCCAAAGACATGAATGTTCCTGTGTCTACCGTGCGCAGTGTCATCAAGAAGTTTAAAGCCCATGGCACTGTGGCTAATCTCCCTAAATGTGGACGGAAAAGAAAAATTGACAAGAGATTTCAATGCAAGATTGTGCGGATGGTGGATAAAGAACCTTGACTAACATCCAAACAAGTTCAAGCTGCCCTGCAGTCCGAGGGTACAAAAGTGTCAACCTGTACTATCCATCGGCGTCTGAATGAAAAGGGACTGTATGGTAGGGGACCCAGGAAGACCCCACTTGTTACCCCGAGACATAAAAAAGCCCGGCTGGAGTTTGCCAAAACTTACCTGAGAAAGCCTAAAATGTTTTGGAAGAATGTTCTCTCTTTTTGGGCAAAGGCATCAACAAAGTGTTTACAGGAGAAAAAAAGAGGCATTCAAAGAAAAGAACATGTTCCCTACAGTCAAACATGGTGGAGGTTCCCTGATGTTTTGGGGTTGCTTTGCTGCCTCTGGCACTGGACTGCTTGACCGTGTGCATGGTATTATGAAGTCTCAAGACTATCAACAAATTTTGCAGCATAATGTAGGGCCCAGTGTAAGAAAACTCGGTCTGCCACAGAGGTCATGGGTCTTCCAGCAGGACAATGACCCAAAACACACTTCAAAAAGCACTAGAAAATGGTTTGAGAGAAAGCACTGGAAACTTCTAAGGTGGCCAGCAATGAGTCCAGACCTGAATCCCATATAACACCTGTGGAGAGATCTAAAAATGGCAGTTTGGAGAAGGCACCCTTCAAATATCAGGGACCTGGAGCAGTTTGCCAAAGAAGAATGGTCTAAAATTCCAGCAGAGCATTGTAAGAAACTCACTGACAGTTACCGGAAGCGCTTGATCGCAGTTATTATGGCTAAAGGTTGTGCAACCAAGTATTAGGCTGAGGGTGCCAATACTTTTGTCTGGCCCATTTTTGGAGTTTTGTGTGAAATTATCAAGGTTTTGCTTTTTGCTTCATTCTCTTTTGTGTTTTTTCATTGAAGACAAATTAAATGAAGATAATAATACCAAAGAATTTGTGATTGCAATCATTTTCAGGAAGAAACTGAGTATTATCTGACAGAATTGCAGGGGTGTCAATACTTTTGGCCATCACTGCACCTATATAAGCAGGATTCAGACAGGTCCAATGTCTGACATGGACATGCTGCAGAAGATATCAATACATATGATCAGATTTTTAAATACATCAACTAGGGACCGCTCTGATATAGGTCACCTTGACGTTTGGTAGAGCGGCTTAGTATACAATTTTTGCAACAAAATGTATCAACCAAATACCGTTTTTTACTACTTTTTCAGCAGCACTTGCTTTTACTGTTTTTTTTATTACAACAGAGTATTTTTACACGTTTAACTGCTTTAAGTATTACAAATGGTAATCTATTTAACCCCTTGACGACAGGCGATTTTTTTTTCTGTTTTTGCGCTTTTAATTTTTCCTTTCCTTATCCTAAGAGCCATAACTTTTTAATATACCAGATATTTTTGTGTGGAAAGAGTTGTACTTTTGAATGACACCGTTCATCTCATCATATGATGTAATAGTAAGCATGAAAAAAAAATCAATTGTGGTAAGAAAGCAAAAAAAAAAATTAAATTCTGCAGTTGTTTGTTTTTTTGTTTTTTTATATACAGCATTCATTTTATCATAAAACTAATTTGGCAGTACGATTCTCCAGCTCAGTACAATTCCATAGATACCAAACGTATAGTTTTTGTTTTATTTCAGTGGAGAAAAAATTTTTCAGAAATTTTGAGAATAAACCTTACTCGTGTCGCAACTTTCCAAGTGCTGAAACGTTTTCAGTTTGTGGGATATGAGGTGTGTGAACGCTTGTTTTAGGCGCCCCGAGCTAATGTTTTTGTTGATATTATGTTGGCGTATATACGACGGTTATGTTATTTTATGTTGTTGTGGTGGCTGAAAACAGATGTTTTGAATTTCTTTCTTGGTATGCTGTTTACCAATCGGATTAATTTGTTATTTTTTGATAAGCATTTTACAAACACAGTGATACCGTATATGTGTTTTTTATATTTAATAATTTTTAATGTTGCTTTAACACCTATTTTTTTTAAACCTTTTGTTCTACTTTTTACTTTATTTTATAGTCCCCTTAGGGTACTTGAACCTGTCGTGGTCTGATCACTTTTTCCATATAGTGCATCGGCCATTTCAATAGACCAGAGCAATCCAATTAAAAATTGCACTCGCACCATTGCCACATGGGCATTTTTGCCTTCCTCTGGATCAACATGTGAGGCTACTGAATAATAGGTTTGATTTCAATACTTTCAACATTTGGAAGTAATTAACATATCTATGATCAAGGGATTCACAAAATTCCACAAGTTTTCCTTCATGGTGTTCCAACTGTAATATTGAAGAATAAGTTTATTTTTATAAACGACAACAAAAAATTGTAGTTCCTCAGGTGTGGACATAAGAACACAAAAGCCAGCATTATATTAATCTTAGCATCGTACAGAAAACACAAAATACATGACATTGGTCTGCATATAAAATTTGCCAAGAATACGCAAAGCTTCCCCTTAACCCACGTATGATTCCTGCTGACACTTCTCACCTTTCCATTTTAACTTAATACATTTTGGAACTATTTAAACAAGCAGTGGAGGTGGTAATTTTGCGTTAATGTACAACTATAGAGCTCCAAAGCTCCGAGTAGGGGGTATAGTCTTGCTTTAATCAGATAAAGGCGTACATCAACTTCAATACATTTTCATGTTCATAAAACGTAATGGACCGCTACAAATCAATGCAGCTCTATAACTGCTTCTAGCAGGGCCCATACGCACAGTACCTCAAGCTGTAGGTAATGATTCATCTTGAAGCCTTAAGTGTGTTATCTGGTTTCCTAGCCAATACAAAGGATATCTGTAATAACTGAAATGTAGAGATGTGTGGAAAATGAAAAGCAGATTTGACCCTTTGAATGGCAAGACTAACCGGGAGCACGCGGAGGTGCGAGACTTCAAAACTTCGACTTCTCAGAGCAGAACACAGAGACAATTGCTGGAAAGCTTGAAAGGAAACATCACTACTTCTTCCTTATTAGCACTGGTGGGATATATAAAACAGATGAATGGGGAAAAAAGAAAGAAAACACACTACATTATTTAAAATATGCTGCCTTTTGGCTTCTAGGAATCTAGAAACGGTATCTCAAAGGGTTTTATTTACTTGGCTTTGACAGCTTGTCTTTCTGTGCCCCCATTTATCCTATCTATACTAACAACCTCCAGCTTACATATTTATAGACACTTTTTTGTTAAGCTCTTGACATCCACTAATTAGTTATTAGTTATGTGAATACTGCAATGTAGCTCAGTGCATTCTACTCATAAATAAGCAAGAGCGTGTCACGGCATGAAACAGAATAACAAATCGAGTTATGTTATTAGCTGTGGTAGGTCATTGCAAGAGATGGAATCATTTTGCTTTGATTTATAAAGATAAACAATGAATGAAAAGTATTTATATATATATCTGTATATATATATATAGATATATCTCTATATATATATCTATATCTATCTAACTATCTATCTACCTATCTATATACACACACACTCCTGACTGCATGGAGATGAATTCCTAGAAGACATTTTTTCCACTCAAAATTTACAATTACTGCCGATGCCACTAGGAATATAGAGGTTAATTACTGAAATATTATATCAGGTCGGATTTAGAATAAAACATCAGCTATTATTTATTAAAGAACATCTAACGTGGCATCAAATATGCTGTGTTTTATATTCCTTTGTAGCAGACACACTTTCTTCTGCCTTAAGAGTGGGCAGAAGTAGTAACAAAGCAGCTGAGGTACCTGCGGTCCGGGAAAATATGCAGTTTTGAAAATTAATTTAAATGACGAAAACTAAAACTAAATAAAAATGTTCAACAAATATCTGACCTTTTTCTGAAATTCAAAGAAGAGGAGTGAAAATCGTGTAGAATGTGTGAAGGTTCAAATTATGGAATTAATACATTTTAAAAGCTTAAAGGGGTTTTCCCACGAATACAATATCCTTTTATATAATTACAATTGTCGTAACTTACTTTTTGTAATTTGGTTAATTTAAAAAAAAATGTGTAGTTTTTCCTCAATCTCCCCATGTATGTGGTGCTGCAGAGCTGCCTCTGAGTCACGTGACAGCTCTGCCCGACCTGTCTGTGCCTCCTAGTAATGGTCGCGCATGCAATGTGCTGAGTTCAGCCTACAATCATGGCCGCTCCTCACATGAGCGCGCATTTCTGCTCATGCGCACTGACAGTTTGTGACAGAGTGCCTGATAAGCTGTGTATAAACTCTATCTCTGTGCTCCGCAGCTTATCAAGGAGTCTGTCTGACAGGAAGCGTCCTGACACAGGGAGACCCCCACCTGTCCTGCAGACAGCGATGCCCTCACATCTAGGACCACGGAGCTCTGCTCCCTTCAGCAGCATCACTGCCAAAATACAAAGCGTCATGGAGGGGCAGGGCCTACAGGAGAGCGGGACCAAAGCTCCGGAGCCAAAACTGAAGTTCAATGGAGGGGGCGAAGCCAACTAGAGGGGGCAAAGCCAGAGCGGTATAAGAAAGAAATAAGACTGCTGAACACAGAAGAGTATACTTCATAAACAAACTCCAAGGAGTCAGGCCCAATCAATTGCAATTAATATTTATTAAAATTCCAACACTGTGTTAAAAAATGACAATGTAAAACAAGGTACACAGAAGGAAAACCACATGACAGAATAAAGACCACAATGGTATTAAATCCTCAAGCACAGGAACCAACAAACACCTATTCAAAGAATATAATCAGTGCCCCAAATACTGGGTACACTCCATGTGCCAAGAGAGGGTAATACTTATAAAATCATCAAGTCATGGGTCTTATTTACCTTACTGCGACCGCCCCCTGACGCGTTTCGCACCAGCTTCTTCTGAGGAGGGTGGTCGTGTTAAGGGAAAGCCAGCTATTTATATTGTGTTCAATTAACCCAGCGTACCGCATGACGTCCGGTCCGAAAACCGGAAGTCGCAGTACCAGTGTGTCAGATCCGGCGTCTATTGTTGCCTCAGTTACTGGCGGCGTCCTGTCATGGCGCCCCAGCCAATAGTAACTCACGCCGGTTCAAGTATCCGGCGCCGCGTCATACCTCACATCAGCGGAGATGTCCGCCCCCTTATGACGCTGCATCGGATGCACCAATGGGTACGAACCACACACGCCCCCAGCGACACGCCTACCGCATCTGTAAACAGAGCGGCAGGCGGTCACGAGGGCGAGCGCAGGACACGCCCACAGGCATCCGGAAATACAGCAGACGTCATAGGGAAAAAAAGACGCTGTTATTATGGCAACAAGGACGCGGGCTGCTGGGAAAGTATCTATAAGCAAAACGACCTTTATATTACATAAATATACTATGGACAATACAGATTATAGATAATTCATACAACAATGTGGTTTTGATCACAGTGTAATGATGACACAGTAATCCATTAGAAAAAAGATGACAATAACATACTATCAGCTTATAATAGAGCAGCAATTCATCCAAAAGTGTTTAAAGTGCATAAAGATATTAATATATACAAAAGTGTTATAAAGGAAAAAACCTACATAATAAGAGATCAAAAACTAAGATTTGATCAATAAAGTGCATATATTGTGCAAGATAACAATATGATTAAATATTAAATATATTACTTTCATTCAATAAATATCCAGTCACTCACATACATAGTCACACCGGCCGGTGCCATACGTTACCCATACTCACTCACAAAATGATAAACATCATATACAAAGTAATATGAACTACTGCATAATTTCTATATAAACTGCTGCATAATTTCTGTACTGTCTTCCTTTTCTTTTTTCTCTCTTTTTTTCTTCTTTTTTAAGTATATTCACACCATTGCTGTATATCTTCTTGTCCTAAAACAGGCCTTAAAAAAATAAAATAATACACAAAAACAAAAATTAATAATAAAAATTATATTTATTAAAAAGCAAATTCCCTTTATTAAAAGATATATTTCTTCAACAATCTACAAAAAAGGCGCAAAGCTAAGGACATCATTGAGGCCATGGGGGCGAACACACCCCACCTTCATTATCCATCTGGCCTCCAATTGCGCGAGACTTTTTTTCCAATCTCCGCCTCGTATATTCTGGTGGATTTTATCGATGCCAAAGGCCTTCAATAGGTTAGCATTACAATTGTGAGTGGTCTTAAAATGACGTGCTATCGGTTTTAGTAGAGATAAATCATCTTCTGCTTCTGCCTTGATTATGTCCAAGACATGCTCCCGTATTCTAACTTTAATTTGTCTAGATGTCAACCCGACATAAATCAAGTTACAAGGACATATGGCCATATATACCACACCTACAGAACTGCATGTAATGTTCTGAGTAATTTTAAACTTCTTGTGGCCATTACTTGAATAGAACTCCTTAGCCCTCGACAAATTTGGACAAGTAACACATTTCCCACAGGGGAAAAACCCCCACTTTGGACCTCCAGTACCGAAAATACCTTCTCTTCGTGGTTCTTCATACAAACTATGTGTCAAGATATCTCTCAGATTGGGAGAACGTCTGTATGTAATAGTAGGATATTTCTGTATACATTCGTTCAAACTACAGTCAGATGTCAATATAGACCAATATTTTCTTAAAACATTTTCCATTTTCTGTTTTTGGCTATTAAAATTCGCTATTAGTCGTACCTGTTTGTTGCATTCTTTCTTTGGTTTGGTTTGGAGTAATTCACTTCTGTTCGTCTGGCTGGCTCTCTGGTACCCATCTCTGATGTTTTTCTTAGAGTAGCCTCTATCCATAAATCTTGTGGACAATTCCAGAGCCTGTTGATGGAACAAATCATCTGAGGAACAGATCCTCCTTGTACGGAGAAACTGTCCCACTGGTATGCTTTTTATTAGGTGAGAGGGATGAGCCGATGTAGCATGAAGTAATGCATTTCCGGCAGTGCGTTTTCTGAATAGATCTGTTACAATTTCTCCATTTTCACCCCTCCGTACCTTGACATCAAGAAAGTCAACCTCCATCTTGCTGTAGACCATAGTTAACCTGATGTTCTTTTGGTTTTTGTTAAGTCCATCCACAAATTCCTTTAATTCCAATTCTTGACCTTGCCAAATGATAAACAGATCATCAATGAACCTTGTCCACAATACTACTTTGTCACTCAAATGGGAGGGATTAGACAAAAATATTTCCCGTTCCCAAGCCCCCAGAAACAGGTTAGCATATGAGGGCGCAAAGGCCGCCCCATAGCCGTACCCTGTTTCTGGAGGTAAAACTTATCACGAAAGACAAAGAAGTTGTGCATTAATGCAAACTCCAACAGACTAATCAGAAAAGACACAAGGTCAGTCTCCAAACTAGACATAGCCAAATATAACCCCGTAGCTTCAATACCATCACTGTGACGAATGGATGTATATAAGGACTCGACATCTAAGGTCACCATCCACATATCGTCCTCTAATATGACACCCTCCACTTTCTTCAAAAATTCATTTGTGTCGCGCAAATATGATGGTAACGTCTCTACTATTGGTTTCAAAAAATAGTCCAAATATTTACCTGCCTGTTCGCATAGGCTACCCATCCCGGAAACGATGGGACGTCCAGGTGGATTTAGGGCGTTCTTATGGACCTTTGGTAAAAGGTATAGGCAAGCCGTCTTGGGTGCTCTAGGATTTAGTCCGTCCATGATGTCCTTGGTTATGGTTCCCATCCGAAAGGCATCTTCTGTCAGGTCATACAATTCTTTAGAGAATGACAGTGTTGGATTAAAAGTTAGTTGCGTATAACACGTCTTATCATTTAGCTGACGCATTGCCTCTTTTTCATATAACATTCTGGGCCAAACCACAACATTTCCTCCTTTATCGGATGGTTTTATTATAACATCCTTTCTACCTTTTAACTCCTTGATGGCTCTCCTCTGCCCCTCTGGTAGATTTTCACCAAACTGTCCTCTAGGTATTTTCTTTAATTCATCCGTTACCACCTTAACAAAGAGTTCAATATTAGGGTAAAGGTTTAGTGCAGGGAACTTTTTGGGTTTGGGGGAAGGAGAACTTACCTCTCCTGTTCTCATTCACATTGTCATCTTCTTCTCCCAACACACCTAAGTGCATCTATTGCTTCTTTTTCCTGCATTGTCCAATTCCGGCTATCACCTCCAGATCTTTCATGGAGTTTCTTCAATACTAGTTTCCGGGCGAACAAATGGACATCCTTCACTGCGGAAAAACAATCAAATTCACAGGAAGAGAAAAAAGTCAAACCTAGACCCAGAACTTCCAGTTGATCTTCCGTTAGTATTACATCCGAGAGGTTTATTACCTGTGAATTTGATGTAGACGGTTTTACCACTCCTGTCCGTCTCCTCTTTCCAATATCCCTTGTGAAGAATCTCTTTTGTTTCCCTCTCCTTGCTGGGTAACGATTGCCACCAGAGGTGTCTCCTTCCTCATCCGTTGAGGCGACAGATGATATAGATGTATCTCCAGGATTCTGTTGCCTACCTATACCTGACTGTTTCCATTTATATACAGAACGTGACTTATAATCCTGTAAGTCACGTTGAAATTTTCTGGATTTTGTGTCCTGTACCTCCTTTTCCCAGGTGAGGAAGAGTCTATCCACCTCGACTTTGAATGTTTCCAGGTCCTCAACAGAAATAAGTTCTCTTAGTTTATTTTGATTTACCTCAATCTCTGCTTCCAATCCCTCCAGATTCTTCCTATTCAAGCCTATCAGGAGTTCAATGAAAGTACGTGAACACACATTACTTGCTTCTTCCCATTTACTGCGGAATGAACCATCTTCCACAGGAAATGACGGTAGCACCTTCACTCTTAAACCCCTTGGCACCAGATTTTTGGAAAGGTAATTCTCCAAAGAGGCTTTATTCCACCACATCCTTAGTCTTTTTTTATACAATACTTTCAATGTATTTTTCACCTCCGCCTGTCCATTACTTGTAGATTGTACCACATTAACATCACCATTGAACACAGCGTTCACACGGGACAACCATGTCTGGTCCCTTGATCTTATATCCATAATGAGAATGGGTGACAAAAAGGCTCTGTAAAACAGATAACAATAATATATTCAAACCACCCAAAGGGTTAAAGGCCCTCCAAAAATAATTATATACTTCAGAAGAGGTGATGTACAAGCAGGGAGAGAGACACCTGAGGTAGAGATGAGACAGGCAGGGAGAGAGACAGCTGAGGTAGAGATGAGACAGGCATGGACAGAAAAGAGACAGGCAGTGACATGAGAACAGCAGGGACAGAAAAGAGACAGGCAGGGACGGAAAAGAGACAGGCAAGGACATGAGACAGGAAGTCATGAGACAGGCAGTGACATGGAACAGGAAGTGACATGGAACAGGCAGTGACATGGAACAGGCAGGGTCAGAAAAGAGACAGGCAGTGACATGAGACACGCAGGGACAGAAAAGAGACAGGGACACTCTGCAGCACCACATACATAGGGAGATAGCTGAAAAATTAGACTTTTTTTTTTTAAATAAACCAAATTACAAATAGTAAAGTTATGACAATTGTAATTATATAAAAGGATATTGTATTCGTGGGAAAACCCCTTTAATAATCATATCTCAATTGTTCATTTAAAACTAATTTGTAAATAAAATCTGAGAGCACCATAACGAAGGAGCAGAGACCTTGATTACAGGGATGTCACTCAGTGAGATGTGTTTTGATCATCAGTGTTCTTTTTCATCAGGAGATTATCACTGACCAGCTGCCAATGTGCCTCCTGGTCCAACAATGCTCCCATCACTGATTAGCAGCTCTCGGTCACTATATAATGTACACAGAAAGCTGTGGTCAGGGTGGGGTAATTATACATTCTCTCTACACAGACTGTCCTGTTACTGAGCTCTCTGATTGGCTGCCACTCAGCCAAGAAGACATCCGCACTGCTTCCAGACATCTGGATCCATTGGATCCAGAAAAGAAGATAACAGGTCCATTTGTTCGTTTTGGTTTATTTTTCTTTTGTAATAGCAATCTTCAGCTAAGAGAGATATTCAATTTAAAGAGAACAACCTTTTTAAGTCCATTTCAGTTGGGTTGCCATGTAATCTTTGGCTGGGCCATTGCAACATCTTGATTATTTTTTTCAGTCCTTCTGATATAGATTTGCTGGTGGGCTTGGAATCATTGTCTTAAAGGGAACCTGTCACCTGATTCTAAGCCCCTACACTATCTCTAGCTGTCCCTACACTTCCTAGCAGCTCCCTATCTATCTCTTTCTTATCTAAAGTGACCCTATTAAACATGCGTAAATGAAGTATAAACTTACCGCAGTCCCCGTGGTTGGGGGACTGGGTAGGCGTGGCCACAATGCCTTCATCACTTTTCCGGCGCGGTGCATTATGGGGCCAGTCACGTGATTGGCCCTAGTGAATTATGGGGCCGATCACGTAATCGGCCCCAGTGCATTATGGGCTTGATCACGTGGTCGGCTCGGCTCCGCGCATGCGCAATGCGCTTATTGAAGCCGGGCCGATCACGTGATCAAGCCCATAATACACTGGGGCCGATAACGTGACCGGTCCCATAATGCAACGCGCCGGATGTGACGTCCGGCCGGTGCATAGAACTACACAGAGGGCGGGAGATTCCAAATACTGGGGGCAGAGAGGACCCAGAATAATGCCGCCCAGCGGGGCGTGCATTACAACATGGAAAAGTGATGAAGGCATTGTGGCCACGCCTACCCAGTCCCCCAACCACGGGGACTGCAGTAAGTTTATACTTCATTTACACATGTTTAATAGGGTCACTTTAGATAAGAAAGGGATAGATAGGGAGCTGCTAGGAAGGTGTAGGGACAGCTAGAGATAGTGTAGGCACTTAAAATCAGGTGACAGGTTCCCTTTAATGCATATCCCAGTTTGGTAAAGCTTTAGCTTCTGGATGGATTGTCTCACATTTGACTCTACAATACTTTGGTATTCTTAGGATTTCATGATTAACAGATCGAATGTGAGGTGCCCAGGTCCTGTGGCTCCAAAGCAAGCCAAAATAATCTTATCCACTACCAAGCTTGATAGTTGGTACAGGCGGGTCTATACCAATATGCTGTGTTTTGCTTTCACCAAATATAGGAAAGGGCAAAATGGCCAAACATCTTCACATTGATTTTGTCTATCTAAAGGTTCCAGAAGCTTTATTTTGTTTAGATGTAACTTTACAAAGTTTTAGCTGTGCAGCCATGTTCTCGTTAGAAAGCAGAGACTTCATCCTTGCAACCCTTCTAAACAAACTACGTGTTCAGTCTTTTTCCAATTCTAGTGTTATGAACTTGATAATTTAACATACGAAGGCTTTTTTTACTTGTATTTGTAGTTAATTTTTTTGCAATTTCTCTGAGCATTGCATGGGATGACCTAGGAGTACATTTCCTGTTCTGTCCACTCCTATGATGAATGCTATCTTTACTGAACATCATCCAATTGTGAACAATATTCCTTACTGTAGACGGAAGGACTCCAAATTGTTTGTAAAAATTTTTACCAAATGGATTGACAGCAACAATTACTTCTCTAAGATAACTGCTGATATCTTTCCTCTTTGACATGCCTGAATTCTCCAAACCAGCAAACTTCAAGACTTCTACTGTTATAGAGGCGGTCACATTTGCTGAACAGGATAGTCAACTGGCAGTACTTGGCTGCTATGTAACCTTTTAATTCTATTGAAGAGCAGTAAGGGTGTATTTCATATTTCACACACTACTTCTGGATTTTGACCTTGTCTTTTTAAGTTAATAATTACATAGTGTAATTATTCATGTATTGTTGATTATCTGAGGTTGTATTTAGCTACTTTCAAAACCTTACGGGGAAGGGGGGGGGGGGTTGTGAGTAAATGTCTTTATTATGCCCTGATATGAAAAATCAAAGCATCCAGGCTTAGATTATGCCTGAATATGGTTCTAACAAGCCTGCATTGGGATCAGTATCCTGCACTGCATGTAAAAATAGGCTGACAGCTATCACAAGTACTTGTGGGATCACAAGTTGGGTGTTTGACAGTTTAAAACATTTGTAAGGCCCCTTTCACACAGGCGTTTTTGAAAAAATGCGGCAGGTGTGGCACCTGCAGCATTTGCTGCCTAACGGCCGCACTTGCGGCAACCCCCATGCATTGTCTATGAGGCTTGCGGTCAGGTGCGGTTTTGCTGGTTGCGGCAGATGCAGCACTTGCAGCCGCGAAAATAAAACGCGGTCAGCAGCATTTTTTTCGCGGCCGCAAATGCCGCACCTGCCACAAGCCCCATAGACAATGCATGGGCCGTGCCACAAGTGTGCCGCAAGTGCGGCCGTTAGTCGGCAGATATGGTAAATCTGCTGCATTTTTTCAAAAACGCCTATGTGAAAGCAGCCTAACTCAGGTACAGGTATCTATTAATTTGAGAAAATGGCATCGTGCTTAGATGCACCTACTTATTAACTACTGTAGATCAGGGTAGGTAAACTTTTTTCTGTCAGGTGTCAATTATATACTGTATATACCATCATTCATGGTCTGTACAAAATGATCTACCTGAAACCTACTGTAGATGATTGTGTCTTGTGCTGTCTTTACATGTACCTCATGGTAATAATGAGTGCTATATTATTCCTGTCAATTGCTACATAGCATTACATTGAATACATGGCTGGTATACAACTTTATCATTTGGAAAGATCTTCAATATAAAGTATATGCAAAGAAATTGTGACAGCGATGCTGGATGGTCACAAGGTGGTTATGATATATGAGGGTAATGTAGCAGGATGGTAGTGATGGACAAGGGTAATCGAGGCAACTTGTCTGACCTTCAGACTGTGGTTCCCTAGTTGACCCTGTTCCCAGAATTACCACTGAAGGTGAGGATGTCTGGCTCTGCTCCTGACCAGCCCTAGGCTTACACCCTCTCACCTCTACCTAGGAATCGGGATAGGAACAGCATCACCCCACACAATGCCAAACTCCAAAGAGAAGGTAGCTTCAGGAAGGCTTCATCAAGAACTGCACTCAGCATCCACAGAGCTCACAGGTCAAACAGACAATGAACTCGATCAGCAACCTTGTCCCTGAACGGTCCAACACGGCCATTACACAGTACATAGCAGGGACACATATATAAGATTATCTCAGCACAGGAGATGTGGTATGATTAAACAATGTCCTTGTACGGTCCGACACGACCATTACACAGTACGTAGCAGGGACACATATAAAAGATTATCTCAGCACAGGAGATGTGGTATGATCAGACCATGTCCCTGTACAGTCCGACACAGCCATTACACAGTACATAGCAGGGACACATGTAAGATTATCTCAGCACAGGAGATGTGGTATTATGAGACCATGTCCTTGTACAGTCAGGCACATCCATTACACAGTACATAGCAGGGACACATGTATAAGATTATCTCAGCACAGGAGATGTGGTATGATCAGACTATGTCCCTGTATGGTCCGAGACAGTCATTACACAGTACATAGCAGGGGCACATAGAAGATTATCTCAGCCCAGGAGATGTGGTATGATGAGACCATGTCCTTGTACAGTCAGGCACATCCATTACACAGTACATAGCAGGGACACATACATAATATTATCTCAGCACAAAAACATTTTTTTTAACACATCCAACTGTGGAAATTATTATAACTCCAACTAAAATCAACTTAAAAATGAAATTTGTTAATGGGAAAATGCCTTCAACAAATATTGTGGCTGCTAAGTGGCCCTAAGCATTATCAGTCTAAATTTGGGCATTGAGATTGCAGCATTCATTGCTTTGTTTTAACATACAGGTACTAATTAGCATCTGTATAATCCAGTAGTAATTAAAGGGGTTTATTAGCAGACTTACTCCTATACTAAAAAATTCTGCTGTCAGTCCTAACAGGTGATGGTAAAGCATGGACATACTACTTTTGCATGAGCAGGAACAGGCGTTGGTCCTCCTTTTGCTGCAAATGCAAGAAGGATTCCTTCTCCACCAAATTGTCATATGTTCTATAACATTCTTTCAATAAAGAAGAGACGGCACTCACCCATGCGATAATCGGTCCTTTATTCAGGGAGCTTTAGACATACGGTAGCAGGGAGGGGAGGAGGGGGCCGAGATGACGACGGCACCGTTTCGCGCTCAGTGCGCTTCCACGGGTGACCCGTGGAAGCGCACTGAGCGCGAAACGGTGCCGTCGTCATCTCGGCCCCCTCCTCCCCTCCCTGCTACCGTATGTCTAAAGCTCCCTGAATAAAGGACCGATTATCGCATGGGTGAGTGCCGTCTCTTCTTTATTGAAAGACTTGTTGCTGTCTTGTTGCTTTTTGACTGGCACCCCCTGCGAACCGCTGATAGCTCCACAGACCATCCGCCCAGAAAGCGGCTTGCAGTGGTGCCCTGATCCTCCTGCTGTTTACTTGTTCTATAACATTCTACTATTATCTTTGACAAATTGTGGTGCAAGTTTTTTGGACTAGCAAAATCCACTTCACCTTCTACGTTTGACCCACAAGTGGTTAATGGAAAGGATACATTCCTTTGCACAGACTACTGTTGAGAGCAAACAAGGAGTAAATTAACTGAATGCGCTCAAGGACCATAGAGTCCCTTTTAACATCAAGGAGCACAGAAACATAGACCAAACAGGTTCTATATTTACTGGTATTTTATCCTGAAAATATTGACTCTTTAGCCAGTATGATATATACAACCAACCAATAAGCCAGTCATTTCTTTGTATTATTGTGTATGCATGGACAATCTTCCAATTCTGAACAGGGGCTATGGAAAAGAAACCCTGCACAGAACGGTCTTTTCAGATGTCCGTCCTTGTACAGACATGCCGCTTCTTTCTACATTACTGACAACTACATCCAAACTTGAGTGGTTCATGTAAAGATGGTTCACCTTGAGTTTAATACTAAGATAACATGGTTGGCTATTGTTCCACTGGTCCTTGAAGCGAGTCTAATAAAGCTTGAATATTATTATCAATGATGGTGTGCATTTAGACAAACATATTTTTGGCTTTTTCTTTTACAATAATTTGTATTGTTTTCAGAATGAATACAGTAAGAACCTAAATGCAGTCAATAATGACAGCAGAAAGAAATCCATCTTGGAATAGAAAATGTTAGAATGACAGGAGAATCATTATTAAAATGCTATGGACTTCTAATGGATAGTGCACACAATAAAGTGTCCTTGTTTAACTGATACAGAGGAAGAAAGTAAAATGAAAAAAATATGTCATATACATAGAAAAAAGGAAGGGAGAGTTGGGAGACGGCACTGATTCCATGAAAATCTGCACGACTGATTTAAGGTCAAGACGTCTTTTCGAAAAATATATTGTTGTCTGGTAATGCAGAAAAGTGAAAATGCAATGAATTAATGATACAACTGTATGTTAGCAAGATAAATTACAAACAAAAAGTGTCTCAGACCAAATTGCAGAAAAAAGTCAGAGAAAATCTATACACTGCAAATGTTTTAGAAATAAGGCATTCAAAAAAGAATTGATGGGGGAGCTCAAACAAATATCAGATCTTACTACAAACAATTCAGTATGTTACAGTATAAAAAAAAATTATAGCGTAATTGCTTCTCAGCCTTTCGGTTAAGATCAACCATAGTGTATATACATTTCAGCGTAAAATCTGATGTATCCCTTGTATGGAAATCATATAAAAATAGATATTTGGAACAGGAAGAAGAATCAAAATGAACTGACCTGGTATAGCATTATTTCTTGGCCAGGCGCAAAAAAAAATAAGTTATACCTGATATAGCTGCTTTTAAAAAATCATTAATATATGTTATCACTGGAAAATCCAAACACATGAGAAGCATGGAACCTATGGCAGAAAGGCATCACCAGTAAATTTCGAGAACCCGAGATGGGGAGGAATCGTAGGTGACACCAATGGATACAAACTACAAACTATTGTGTCAAATTTTGTGAATGTTTCATGAGTTCTATTCATCAGGAGAAATTGAGGTTTCCAACTCTTCAAAAGAGCTTTAAAATTCAGCAGGACATGACTTAATGAGAGGAGGCAAGAGCCTAAACTGCTTGTAGAAGACAAGTCTTTGAGGCTGCTAGGTTCAAGTCAGGAGCCCCGAGGCAGGTCCAAAAATCGCAATCTGTAAACTGATTGAAACTTTTAGTATTTGGCATAGGATGAATGGTAGGTCAAAGGACTGGATGGAGAAATGGAAAACATCTATGATATCCCGGTATAGCCATAAAGGTATATTAAGAGAACATTAGAAAAGGGGCCCTATTAAATCTGCTCAACAGAATTTAAGAAAGTTGGAAAGACTTAAGGTACCATTACACGACACAATAACGCCTGCAATATCGCCGTAAAGTCACGTGGTGTAGTCAATTGCAATTGATATAGTGAGCGCATCATGTCGTGTAACAGGACGATGCGACTGCAATTTATCGTTGGAGCGACATCGCCTGATTTATTTGCTCTCACTTAAATCAGGCGATGTTGCATAAGCGATGTGGTAGGATTGCTCAGTGTAACACCGCTATAGCAATGATGAAAGCAACTTCCCCTATTCATTACATTGATAAATATCACTCGCTGGGTTGCTCATACCCAGCGAACGAAAGTTGCTTTCATCATCCAAGTTGCGTTGCCTACGATATCTGTGCGTATGACATCTCCAAGACAATCTTGGAGAAGTGCCAAAAACGTGTCAGCTCCAGTGAAATTGCAGGCGCTATCAAATCGATATTGCGTCGTGTAATGGTACCTTTAGATTTTATTTTGTATGACGTGCATAGTGAGATATCCGAAAACAAAGGATGATCTAACAATTTAAAAATAAAAAAATCTGGAGAAGATGGCATGTGTGCGTGTATATGTATGTGTGTGTGGTCTTTGAAAGAAAGAGCTTTAAAACAATGAGATCACTTTGAAATATGAATTTAGTAAAAATGAATGTAATGAAATCCAGGACAGTAAAAAAGAATGGCGGGATGGTAGAGACTACATGACTCGAATGATTGCATAATATGAATTTATTATTAGTCTAGTTATAGTTTAGGCTACTGGATAGGCATCTTATCTGCATTTAAGGTAAAGAGTCAATAGTTACTGCCACTTATTTATGTTAATTAACGTTAGGACATAGTATGGAACTAAAATGTGCTAAAATAAATGTTGAATCAGTGAGTGGGACGAGTGGTTGGAAGATAAATATCAGGATGTGATCTGCAAATAGACAAAAGTTTTGACATATGCCTACCTCTATATAGTTTTTGCATGAGTTACAAAAAAGATACAAACATAATATGAGAGAGTGAACCACTCCCCCCACCGAAAATTCCCTTTGCTTGTTGCCCTTGAATTATCAATCAGAAAAAAAGGTAAATTTTCATGAAAACTTTACATATAAAATATATAATTCTTGCTTGATATTTACATGTAAAAACAAATATGTATTCTGCTTAATAAAGTGGAGGTTTGTCTGTCTTCAGGCACCTTGTACTTCTACTTGTCATTTCATCACACATGGTACATCTTGTCATTGCAAATAACCTCCTGTCGCTTCTCTCGGAATGTCTTCCAGGGACTTGTGATGCCATTTATTTACTGAGTGATATCTTCAATGTGAAGGGGTGAAATAACAGGTGATTTGCATTGAAATCCATGGCTGAAAAATTCTGTTACATATGGATCTGGTCTCACTTTCTTGCTGTGGTGTTTTATGTGTGAGCTAGGTATATGATGTATTCATGCTTTACCATATGTGAAAAGATGATATGCAAGTAGAAAAACAAATCCATAAACTAGATGATCAAATAAAATCCACGTATACATACAAAGCTCAAAATCCTTACCTTGAAAAAAAATGAAATCCAGAAATTCATTTTTAATGTGTTACATATTAATAATTGTCCTCTTGCCATGGAGTTAAATGGGCACAACTTTTTCCTGGCTCATTAGTTTATAAAAGGATCATTAATACAATAAGTTCTGCTAAGTACCATTGACTGAAAGTGCAGATTAATAGAGTCTGACCAAACTTTCTGAATAAGCGACTGAATTAAAATTACATCTAACTTCTAAATGCATCTGTCATCCATGCTTATGAATAAATGGCAACCAAGTTCAGCTTTCCATGACTTAGACAAATCATTAGACGAATAATAAGAAGAATAATTTTAGCAATTCTATTAATTTTGCAGCTGATACACAATGATGTGCCGTGTTCGACACAATTACATATAGAGGTTGATAAAGACATACTGCCATTTTTCAGTGTAAAAGTGTGGAGCCCACTGGGACGGGTACTGCTGGGGATATCACGGCGGTCTTGGTCCGGACCGTGTCCCGGGTTCCGCAAGTAAAAGGGAATATTTACAGGGGACTGTTTGTCGTGCCGCCACCCACGGGTTGTGGTCAATGATGGGACCACCGCTGCAGGGTACTTCTGTCAGGAGGATGGATGGATGCTACAGCAAGGTGGATGAGCCCGCAGCGGGTCAGGCTGCTCCTGACAGGGTGTAATGGTGCAATACAGTTCTGTATACCTGGAATCATACACGGAGGACTGAAGCAGGGTTCACCGGGTTTTACTAACACGTTCTTCAATTCAAGCAGTACTAACAGTTCAGTTCTCAACACAGTCACTTTACACAGGTAACTCTTGACACCTTGAACCCACTGCAGCCAGGTTGTCTTCCTGAGACCCCTCACTCTCTCTGGTGTTCCTTTCAGGCTTATTCTTTCTCAGTTCTCTCCTGTTGGTTGTATGACGGCAACTTGGTCCCTTTTATGTGGCTTCCCCCTATGAGTGTGGGTGGCAAGCCGGGTCCTATAGTGTTGCTGAGCCTCCAACCCGTGTGGTAGGAACCCTGACTTGGAATCAGTGTTCCCCGCCGGTTTGTCTGGTGAGCCGGCGTGTAGCTGCAGTCCCCTCAGAGCCGACACTCTGGTCCCAGCCTAGCTTAGGTGTCCCTGTCTTGCAAGGGATCACCAGCTCCTTCCAACCCGTGTGACTATCTGGGTACAATAAGGGATAACTCTCCCGCCTGTGGCTAGTCGACGCTGCCGTACTCCTCAGACCCGGTGATACCGGTCCGGTCTCTGTCCTCATTTTCCTTTGGGCTGTGGGCTGTGGACGAGCTCTCTCCATGGATCTCTGTCTCTGTGGATTCTGCGTCTCCAGGGAGCCCTATCCCTCCGGGAAGTGTCACTTTCTGTCTCTGTTGTTCGGGTCAGCTCACTCTTGGTCTTTCCTGCTCAGCCTACTCCGGCCTACTGTCTAACTCCTCCTCGTTCTTCCCTTTTGTACCCTCTATGTCACCTGACCTACGTTCCACCTACCTTTCCTCTAAACCCTACCACCCCTTGCCCGCCTAGAGTCCCGGGCTCCGGGTTGGGTGCTGTGCTGTGTCTGGTGGGTGTGTGTGCTGAGGGTGTTTGGTGCACAAACTGACTCCTCTCTGCCTGGCTGCAGTTACCCATGTGGCCTCCTGGTCGCAGGGGCGCCACATTCCCCCGGAGTTAAACCAGCGTGTACACACGCCGTCCGACATGGTTACCCCTGAAAAACTTTTTATTTTATGGTTAATCTGTTTTTATTATTATTGAAAAAAAGGACAAAACAGTACAAGTAACATTTTATTTTATAACAGCAATAAGCATATTTTTCTTCGTGTTACAGAGGCACGGCACTTAAAGATTACTTTATTTACACGTAGGACACAGTTCGCAGCCATCTATGGCTGTAAATGTGGAGGCCTCCAGGCCCTCGGGTCACCAGCTTGTGGCCAAGTTGTTCCTCTCCGTGCCGGCACTTTACACCACACTGTCCTTAACCCTTCCGGGACACTGGTTACACAGTCACTGTTCACTTCTAGAGTCCTGTGGCATAAATACTGGCTCTCTCACACCGGGTTAAGTGCTAAACTTTTAAAACTACACACATATTAAAGACATAGAAGGCACATTATTTTTCTTCCAAAAAGTGTAAAAGCTGACAAAAAGGCAATAGTGCTTCAAAATCAGTTCAAAAGCACTCTGCAGTCTCAGTTCAAGTTCTGCATACCCAGTCTCACTGTGCTCCTTGGTCTTAAAACCAATGGGGAGCACACCAGGTGCTCAACTATGTGCAAGAAAGTTTTTATCACATCATTGTCCGTGATATCAATATCAATCAAACATATAAGACAAATAGGGGAAACAGCTATCATTCACTCAGGTATGGGATGGGGTCAATAAGGATCACATATTCACACTTACTGTCTTTTTTTTTTTTTTAACCATATTTTTATTGGGTTTTTGACATTACATCTGTTACATAGTATTAGGATAAGCATATCCAACATTAAGTTACACGAAACAAAGAGCTTTAACTGAAATTAACAGCCTTTATCTAGTTGCAGTTACGTCTCTTAACTTTCAATAAACCCTACCCCACCCAATTCGGAAATCATCAATTCTTCCTATCGTGTTTTGAGGTCGCAAGAAAATATGAACATGTTATATAAAAACCAATTCAAGATTCATCTTAGTTTTTTAACCTTTTAAACATTTAACCATCACACCTCAGTCTGCCTAGTGTCCCTTCTAACTCCTTTTCCGCATACCAAATCGTCGATCGAAAGGGTGGCATAAAATTAGTTATGTCACCATCTGAAAATTCGTTTTCGATAAATATTTGCCATTTGAAAAATAATTTCTTGGTTAGTTTATTAGGGCTGCGTAGCGCGTCCATCGATTCAAGCGTCAGAGTATGACGCATCATCAATTTGATCTGGTTCAGGTCTGGGAGTCTGTCATTGAGCCAATATTGTAGAAGGAGTCTTTTAGCTATTATCGCAATATAGTGCCATAGGACATGTGGGTGTCTGAGAGCTCCAGTATCTGTCTGATAGTGGAAGATCCAGCGCAACGGATCTAGATCCTCCATATCCCCACATATCTCTTTGGCCCAAGTGACCACCTTTCTCCAATAGTTTGTTGACTCAGGGCAAGACCAAAGCCCATGTTCCAGGTCCGTCATCTCAAGTTTACATTTTGGGCAGTGAATCCATCTCCCCTGGTTGGCTTGGGAGGGGGGAACATTAAAACCCTGGATAGTCCCATGCATAATCCTGAATTGGGAATCCCTCCATCTCTCATTGCTAACGTATCGTCTCATAAGCCCCCACCCCTCTAGAATTTTCTGGGTGAGTTCAGGATCTTTAATGTGTTTTCGCCATTTGTTGAAGAACCCTCTCCTCCCCCGCGGGCGTAGGACTTGTTGTATTTTAGTATATAACGAGGTGATTGATACATCACCTTCGTTTATATGTAATATTTCGGACCATAACTTATTATCAACCTCTCCAGAGAGGTCCCGCAAGTGTGAAAGGAGATGGTGACTCAACTGGCGGTATTGTATCGCCTGAAATTGGGGTAAATTAAAGGTAGTAAGCACCTCTTTCTCCGTCATCCACCTTCGTTCCTCAAAGTTTATGAGGTCTTCTAGTGTATTGACACCTTTTGCTTTCCAAGTTTTAAATAGAGAGTTTACACGCCCCAACTCAAAGGCCGGGCATCTCCACGGATTGAGTCTTTTGGAGACCTTCCAAGCCAGTTTGAGTTTTTTCCTGACTTCTCTCCATGTTATGATGGTATCTCTATAAATTACTGTGTTTTTCAGGGTGGCCGGAAGGCAGGACAACGGAGAATGTAATAAAGCGGATAGATCCCAGGGTTTAGCCCATTCTCCCTCCAGTTCTGAGTCTGCAAACTTGCTTGTTCCCTTAATCCAATCTAGTACATAACGAAGGTTGCATGCTAGGTTATATCCCCTAACATCAGGAAGCTGCAGTCCCCCCTCTTGTTTGTGTTGTATTAGAGTCCTAAAGGCTAGTCTAGATCTATTTCCTCTCCATAAAAATTTTGTAAACGCTTTGTTGATTCTTATAATATCAGTGTGTTTCATTTACATAGGAATGGTTTGGAGAGGATAAAGCAGTTTTGAAAAGCTCATCATTTTGAGTAAATGGCAGCGTCCCAGCAGAGACAGCGGCAGTCCCACCCATCTTCCCAACTCCTGTTCTATTTTTGTAATGATCGGTAAAAAGTTAAGTTTATATGTCATCTCACTGGACCTGGCTAAGTGTATTCCTAGATATTTAAGGCTATGTTTCGCCACGGGTAGTCCGCAAAAATGGTCTCCCTTTCGTGCTCCTTCTTCTTGATTTATAAAGAGGACTTCACATTTGTCTTTGTTTAAAGAAAAACCTGAATATCTACCCCATTTCTCTATGTCTGACAATATATCTGGAAGGTCCCTCTCTGGGTTCTGTACATATAAGATAATATCGTCAGCAAAAAGTGAAAGCTTGACTTCGGCATTCCCTATCTTAAAACCCTCGTAGGTGGGTCCCAGATGTAGTGCCAGAGGTTCTATAGCCAAATTGAATAACAGGGGCGATAATGGGCAGCCCTGTCTCGTTCCCTTTTGGAGGATGAAAGAATCCGATAGGAAACCAGGGGTACTAATACAAGCTTTGGGGTTGCTATATAATGCATTAATATATTGTCTAAAGGGGCCTCGTATACCCATGGAGTCAAGCACTTTACCCAGCCATGACCATCTGACATTGTCGAATGCTTTTTCAGCGTCAAGAGTGATCACATCTATCATCAGTATTGCTTTTCTAACATTTGTAGTGGTTGACCTCCCCTTAACAAAACCCGCCTGGTGTGCGGGTATCAGTTTGGGTAGGATCACCGCCAGTCTGTCAGCCAGAATCTTGGAGAGGAGCTTCAAATCTTGATTTATTAATGAGATCGGTCTATAGTTTGCCGGGTCTGTGGGTGTTTTGCCTGGTTTAGGTATCAATTTGATGTAAGCTAGATTCATTCTCTCCGGTATAGGAGCCCCACCTAATATTGAGTTAAATAGGTCGCATAGCACCGGAGTGATCTGCTCCCTTAATGACTTGAAAAAAGCCCCATTATAGCCATCTGGACCGGGTGCTTTGCCCGGGTTTAAATGACGTATAGCCGACTCAATTTCATCAGTTGTGATTGGGCTATTAAGAAATTGCACATCCTCCTGGGAAACAGCTGGCAGTGTAATCCCCCCCAACCAGTCAAGGCTGTCTGGGTTATCAGCGTTGATCTCTGTGTAAAGAGAGGTATAATATCTGCCCAACACTCTTGAGATGTTCTTGGGGTCATGCCAAGTGGTGCCATGGGTGTCCACTATCGCTTGTATCGGGGAGGGTTTATGTCTACCCTTAGCTAACCTAGCTAGTAGGCGTCCTGCTTTGTCTCCGAATTTCTGGAGCTCTAATTCTAAACGATTTTTAAAAATATCTTCCCGCTTTCCCGCCCAAACATCAAAATCTCTCTTTGCCTGTATCCACTTGTCTCTGTCAGGAGCTGCCATTGTGGATTGATAGCGTGTATATGCATCTCTCACCACTAGACTGGTTTGAAGAAATTTGTCTTTAATTTGACGCTTAATCCTCATGCTATATGCCATGATATCACACTTACTGTCTTGATTGAAGAATCCGAGTCTTCACTCCTTCTCCTGCTTCCAGGGTAACACTTGTGGAGATCACCGAGTCGGGAACAATTCCAGGGACTCCAACGCACTGCTTAACAAGTGGCTATAAGACATCTGGGTTGCCACATCCACCATAGTCTTTGTCGCAGCAATCTCTGTAGCGCTCTCCTCAGGGGTAGCTGAATCCGGGTGTTCAATATCTGCTGGATTCTCTCTGTCTAGCTGTGACCTTAGAACTAGTCTTCGCACGCTCATGCCATACAGGCCTCTTTCTCCTTCCACTACAATGTAGGAGACCCATTCACCAACTTGCACTTCCCTGTCCAGGTGCTTTTCAGGAAGGTACTCTTCCACATCTCTTCTGTTGATGAACACATCACAATCTGCTCCAGGTTCTCGAGCAAATGCATACCACAGTTCTGACTTAATTTTAACAATTTTCCCTTCATGTCGTTGGGATTTGTTGAGGTCTACATCCCGCCAGGCTACTGTTTTTAAATATTGTGTGCCGGTGATCATCTCCTGTTTTTAAACGAGTCTCTCTGCCTCTTCCTGATGCCATCTGTGGAGACATCTTCTTATATATTCATCCCGGGTTGCTATCTCTATGGGACCTTTCTCACCATCAGGATTACCAGGGAAGCCCATTACGTTTTCCTCGCTGCTATCCTGTTCCCACCAACAGCGCAGCTGTTCCCCTCTCACCTCGGTCGTTGCAGGTGCTAATATCTGGGGCCTCGGTAACTGCAGGTCCCTCTCTGCCAGAGCTTCAAGTTGGTCAACCATAGTAGTCATAGCCCGTGGCGTAGCTGCAGGTATGATTGCGTCTTCTAGTTCCACCAGCAATTGCGGGTCCCTACTCCGGATGGTGTTAGAGCTATCAGCCCAGCCGGAATGTACCGATAGGGATTGTTGGCCTTGGTGAAAGTTTATTTGTATTCGGGTCCTCTGCTCAGCTTGAACCCGGGTCATCTGCTGGGGCAATAGTCGCAGCACACCCCGCCGGGTGTCTCGGACCTCCGGACCTCTCCTGCCGCCTTCTGCCATGTTACCTTGGTCACTAAAGTTCTTTCAATGGCTGGGTTACTCCACGATCACTTTCAGTGGGCCCTCCGGGATCACTTCAGGTCTTCTTACAGCAGCACTCAGCGCAGCGTCCTCTTCTTCCGTCCGGGTGTCCAGAAATCGCGACTGCACACCATCTGGTTTTCTGCCCCGCCTTCTTTGGGTGTCTTCTTCCTCAGCTTCCGCCGGATTCTCATTGGTAGGTACAATTGGGGGTGGAGGCTCTTCCTTGGGATTGAGGGCTGGCTCCCCCAGAGTTAGGGGGAGCCATGGCGGGTCTTTCTTTACCCGCTTTAGACTGGGCCGGCCCACAATGGATTGTTGATCGCAGGTTTGAGAACATGTTCTAAAACCAGACAATCAACGATCAGCCAACCTGGTAGATCGTTGTGTTTCACACCACGATAAAGATGTCATTTGCGACTTCTCCCATTCACAGCAATGAGCAGGTACGGTTTGCTGGGTTGTGCGAACGATACCTGCTCACATCGTTGGTGCATCGTCCACGATATCTATACGTGGGACATCTAACCAACAATGTCAAAACGATGTCTTCAACGCCCGCGCGCCCACAAGATCATTGCCAACATCGTGCCGTGTAATGGTACCTTAAAAGACACCTGTCCACAACCTCAAACAGTCACACTCCAAACTCCACTATGGTGAAGACCAAAGAGCTGTCAAAGGACACCAGAAGCAAAATTGTAGCCCTGCAACAGGCTGTGAAGACTGAACCTGCAATAGGCAAGCAGCTTGGTGTTAAGAAATCAACTGTGGGAGCAATAATTAGAAAATGGAAGACATACAATCCGGCTTCTGTGCCCACCACTCCACTGAAACTTCCCTGACCAAAATCACTAACTACTTACTCACGGCCAAAGCTAACAGACAGTTCTCCGTCTTTCTCCTTCTAGACCATTCCTACAGTATGTATTTGACACAGTCGACCACTGTCTCCTATTACAGATCCTCTCTTCCACTGGCATCACTATCCTGGACCACTCCTGGATCTCTTCCTACCTTTCCAACCACACATTTAGTGAGCCCCACTCCCACACGACCTCCTCGCTCCATCTCATCTCTGTTGGGGTCCCTCAAGGCTCTGTCCTCAGGCCCCTCCTTTTTTCAATCTATACCCTTGGTCTGGGACAACTCAAAGTCCCATGGCTTCCAGTATCACCTGTACGCTGATGACACTCAGATCTCTCTCTCTGGCCCAGATGTCACCTCTCTCCTTTCCAGAATCCTGGAATGTCTATCAGCCATATCCTTCTTCTCCTCTCGCTTCCTAAAACTCAATGTAGACAAAACCGAACTCATCATCTTTCCTCCATCTCACACACCTTCCTTACCTGATCTATCTATCATAATAAATGACATCACACTTTGCCCTGTACCTGAAGTCTGTTGCCTCAGAGTAACCCTAGACTCTGCCCTGTCATTCAAACTGCACATCCAAGCCCTTGCTACCTCCTGCCGCCTCCAACTCAAAAATATTTCCAGAGTCTGTCCCTTCCTCAACTCTCAATCTACTAAACTACTAGTCCACGCACTCATAATCTCTTACCTCATCTACTGCAACCTCTTCCTCTGTAGCCTCCCTAACATTCTTGCACCTCTCCAATGTGTCCTTAACTCTGCCGCCTGACTAATCCATCTCTCTCCTCGCTATTCCTCCACTTCTCCCCTCTGCAAATCCCTCCACTGGCTCCCAATTCACCAACGTATCCAATTTAAACTTCTAACACTGACTTACAAAGACATCCACAATCTGTCTTCAATCCTCCCAACACCTTCTTTCCTCCAGACTTGAAAGTTCCTCATCTAACCACCTGCAAGATTTCACCCGAGCATCACCCATTCTCTGGAATTTTGCACCCCAAAACGTCCGACTGTCCCCCATACTCAAAACCTTCAAGTAGAACCTGAAAACCCATCTCTTCAGAACAGCAGACAGCCTGCAATGACCACAGTGTCACCTCACCACCACTGGACTCGCTGCTCCACCATCACCAGAGTAGACCCAACCTACTGTCTTGCTCCCCACTGCCCTGTAGAATGTAAGCCCGCAAGAGCAGGGTCCTCTCTTCCCTCCGTATTGGTCTCTCACAGTTTGTTCATTGTATATATAACTTGTTTGCATGTAACCCTTTCTCATGTACAGCACCATGGAATCAATGGCACTCTATAAACAATAATAATAATAATAATAATACAAGATCACTGATAATCTCCCTCAATCTGGAGCTCCACGCAAGATTTCAACCCGTGGAGTCAAAATGATCTCAAGAACGGTGAGCAAAAATCCCAGAACAACACGGGGAGGATCTATTGAATGAACTGCAGAGAGCTGGGACCAACGTTATACAGGCTACCATCAGTAACGCACTATGCCACCAGGAACTCAGATCCTGGAGTGCCAGATGTGTCCCTCGCTTAAGTCATTACATGTCCAGGCCTGTCTGAAGTTTATTAGAGAGCATTTGGATGATCCAGAATAGTATTGGGAGAATGTCATATATTCAAGATGAAACTAAAGTAAATCTGTTTGGTAGAAACACAACTCATCGTGTTTGGAGGAGAAAGAATGCTGAGTTGCATCCAAAGAAAACCATACCTGCTATGAAGCATGGGGGTGGCAACATCATGCTTCGGGGAGGTTTCTCTGCCAAGGGACCAGGATGACTGATCCGTGTATATGAAAGAATGAATGGGGCCATGTATTGGGAGATTTTGAGTGCAAACCTCCTTCCATCAGTAAGGGCATTGAAGATGAAACGTGGCTGGGTCTTTCGACATGACAATGATAAAAGCACACCACCAGGGCAACGAAAGAGTGGATTCGTAAGAAGCATTTCAAGGTCCTGGAGTGGCCTAGCCAGTCTCCTGATCTAAACCCTATAGAAAACCTTAGTAAACAGTTGAAAGTCCGTGTTACCCAGCGACAGCCCCAAAACAATACTGCTCTGGAGGAGATCTGCATGGAAGAGTGGACCAACATAGCAGTAACAGTGTGTAAAAACCTTGTGAAGACTTACAGAATATGTTTGACCTCTGTCATTGCGAACAAATAATGTAAAAAAAATCTTTCCAAATCAGACAATGTGATTTTCAGGATTTGTTTTCTCATATTCTCATAGTTGAGGTCAATTACATGCCAATTACATGCCTCTTTAATTTTTTTTTTTTTTTTTTTTTTAAAGCTTTAGAAAATTGTATTATGTTTTCCCATCACTCCTCCTCCATGCCCATTAGCGGATTGTCTCCACAATTTTCAGCTTTCCTTGAGTGCCCTGCAAGACCTCCAATGTTGTGCCATATTGCAAAAGGTATAGACTAAATTTGCAATGTCATCTCTGCTAAGGTGTGAGGTTACGAAATCTCTCCACTTTGTAAAGAATTTTGTCATTTTAGTATGCTTGTCCCCTTCCGCCTCCACCTTCTCTAGGAGCATGGTCCCTTTCAGATCTTTTACCAAATCAGGCAGCAGAGTCGGAGGTCTAGGCTCCAGCCAGTCTTTCAATATAAGTTGCTTATATACGAATGCTATAGTATGGATGAGTGCCTTCTGGGGATTAGTGGTATGCAGGTTTCCCATGCTCTGAAATATCCATATTTTGTATGTCAATGGGATGTTTCCTGTCAACACTGTGCCCAATTTTTAACCCTTCTCCATGCCCATATAATTGGCTCGCACACCCATAGCCCATGGAACATATCCACTTTGTCTAGCCCGTATTTCGGACAAGATTGGCTTCTGTCTGGGCATGCTGCAGAGGGCGGCAGGTTAAAGCCCAGTATTGCTCTATGTATTATCCTCAAAGACTGTGAGCCCTCGTGGACAGGGTCCCTGCCCCTCCTGTACCTGTACGTCCTGATCGCCTAGATTTAGTGTACTTGTTCTTGTCTCCCTCATCCTCATGTAAAGCGCCATGGAACCTAATGGCGCTATATAAATAAATAATAATAATAATAATAATTCTGAAATGTGTGTCATGCCATCTTTCATTTCGTATGTATTTGCTCAACTCCCCCCAGCCCGCCATCATCTTTTTAAGTGGGAGAACTTACACAATTGGTGGCTGATTGAATACTTTTTTCCCTCCAACTGTATATATGTACATATGAGTATATATATATATATATATTATATGTATATATGTACAATCAACAGACAATGGAGGTGGCTAACATGGAAAAATCCTACCAATGGCTGGAGAAAGCTGGACTCCAGGACAGCACAGAGACGCTAACCTTAGCGGCCCAAGTGCAGGTGCTGGGTACAGGATCTACCACACAAAACAAGACCAAGATGCAGACTATGTAAGGAAAACTTGGAAACAGTCCAACACATAGTGGCAGGAAGCAGGAACAGCGTATACCGAACGCCACAACCAAGTAGCAGAAATTGTATGCAGGAACATCTATACAGTGTATGGGCTAAGCCCCCCTAAGTCTACATGGGAGACCCCAGAAAAATTGGTGAAGAATGAAAGAGCTAAAATCTTGTGGGACGTCAAGATCCAAATGGATAAGTAGGTGTTGGCTAACCAACCAGATATCGTGATAGTAGACAAGGAGCAGAAGACAGCAATGATGTGGCAGTGACAAATGACAGTAATATCAGAAAGAAGGAATATGAAAAGCTGAAATACCAGGGCCTCAATCAACACTGGAGAAGATGTGGAAGATGAAGGCAGCAGTGATTGCAGTGGAGAAAAGAGCACTTGTAGCCATTTGTCCAACTTAGGGGTCACTGCTCCAACAGATCCCAGGAGCAACATCTGAATTCTCTGTCCAGGAGAGCGCAGTGCTGGGAACAACTAAGATCCTGCACAGAACCCTCTAACTATCAGGACTCTGGTAGAGGACCCCAGCATGAGGAAGGACAAATAACCACCCTACAAGGGTGAGAAAATAGTTTATATATATGCACACATACCACTGTGCATTAGTTTTAGTCAGGTGTTGAAAAAAATTGCAGCATTGTTAGACTACTTTTAAACATATAAGAATTAAAAGTGTTTTAATCTATTAATTAACAAACTGCAAGGTGAATAAACAAAAAAAAGAGTCACTGCTCTCATGTTTAAATACAACATCAATTCTTCTAGGTACACTTTACACAAGTAGCTAACTAATTCCACCAAACAGGTGATGGTGATAATCATTTTCTTATAGAGGTTGAAAGACCGTCATTACTTGAAACAGAAGCAGCAGAATAGGGGGCTCCATTCACTTAAACTACACTGCACAATGGGTGGTCAGAATAGTGTAAAGTACAGAGATGAGTGAGAGGAATACAGCACCGGATCAATATTGCTCTTAAAGGGGTTGTGCAGCAAAAATGATAAGAGTCCCAGTAGCTTAGCATGCTAAAAAGTAGAAATGTATACTATTCTCACCACCTGGCACTTACCTGGATCCAGTGCAGGTGGCTGTGTGGACTCAGTTTACAGAGGCAAGAAGTTATCACTGGGCGTGTCATTTGTCCATAGATACGGCGGAAACAGATACACAGCCGGAAACAACTGTCTGCTCCCACACCGATATTATCCCTGATCCGTGAGCCCGGACAAGTGATAATACGGTGTAGAAGCATACAGTTGCATCATTGCAGGGGACTCCAGGGGGATGTGGGCTTTACCCGTATTCCCCCTGGATTAATAAAAACTGTAATGTGGGGAAACTAGTTTAAGTATTATTTCTGCTTTCCATTTCCTGAACCAGTCATTCACTTTGAAAAGCTATAAAAAACACAATTTTTTTTTTGCAAAGAAGAGGACTGTCTGCTAACTGAGTTATCAGGTTACAGCTGCCTATAAAGTTTATGGTGAGAAAAGGGGGAAAATAAAAGAGAGGCAAAGAGAGGAGGCTGCACCTTCCTACTGTGTTTACCTCACCTCCATTCACAGCTAGACTGCTCAGTACCATATCAGGTACTCCATTATACTGCCACATCTGAACATATACTGTGAAACCATACGAGGGCAGGAATCCTTCATGTCTTTGTGTGCTGTGTATGGCAGATATAGTTGTTTGTCTCTTCACACTAGCTCAGTGACAACTGAAAATTACACATAAAGACTGTAAAAGGTGAAGAATGCAGAATGGAATCACATAGAGGTCAGAAATCATGCAAATACTTCCGTACTATATACATGTCAGCTACGGTAATTCTGTAAAGTCATCTATTTAGAAGTCTACTGAGAAAACATCACTGACTACTGAGCCACAAAACACATACACACTGTGAAAGTAGCTGTTTTGATATACTGTAAATTAACAGCAAACATCAGACAGCTTTTTAGCATTAAACAATATATTAAAAAAAGCAAATACTGTGTAAAATCAGTAAAAATGAAATTATTATACTACAGCCCATCATCAGCCCTACATTTACATAGCAATTAAAAAAACATGATGAAAACATTTTCTTCAATAAAATAACAGTTTTGAAAAGCACTCCATCATGTACCAATATTGAGATACTGTACAGCGATATGCAATGATCCTGGAGTGAAGTAGTAAGCAGTCATAAGGATCATTTGACTATAAAAACACGCAGTTTAATATGGAAGATTATGCAAGTTTTCAATTGTCCCCAATATACTCACTCATAATTTCTAGGGCTCCATGCCTGGTGAGGACGATCACAAGACTCCTGTGAGACCACAGATTTCTGCTACATATTCCAGTCTTCCTGATTACACACGTATGCCAGGTATTTCAAGGTTCTGTGTATCCAATCATCATCACTGTTGCTGTCCCTTAGATCAGGATGTACCATGGACATGTAAGTGGTCACCAATGTCAGGATGAACCACCGGTCTCCCAACCCATGCAAACTACTCAATGCGCTAGGCTTGTAATTTCTCTGTGAGATACACGTAGCTCTTACAGGTAAGAAAGGAAGAGAGTGCTGACACAGAATGATCAAAGGACAGCTGACATACTGCTAAAAATACTGCTGCGCTGGTATAGAGCATAAGCGCATTAGCCATGCAGCTCTATAAAGACAGTACTGTACCTTTGTCATTTCCTATACACTTATCACAATGGCTAACAACTGTTTGGACACTGCTGGCCAAACTTAGGTCCGTAACCCTAATAGGTCAGTGTTTTTTCATGAGAGTAGTGACACAATCTATTATTTTGAAATAACAATATAGACACTTAAGATTACCATGGAAAGTAAAATATAAATAAAAAAATTGCTACTAAGATGATTGTTAAATATGTCATTTGCAAGTGAAGCCTAAGTGCAGTGTGAGGGTCAAAAGACTTCCCAAGCCATTGCCTACCTGCTTTATAAGAGGTGGGGTTGAGCAGGGAATACTACCAGGTAGGCAAACAAGGAGTATTATGGCTGAAACACTTATTTCCTTTCTTAGTTCATGAAAAACACTATAACAAAGACAGGCTAGAGAAAATATCAATACACGAGGTGAAGTAGGACAATACACTAAAGACTATGGACCCACGGACAAGTAAAGGGGTTTATATCATATATTAGATTGAAAAATAGTTATATACAGCACTTCCTATGGTAAAACAAATACCATACACTACTTATTTTAGTTCAGGTCGAGAAGTTAATTATCAAAAATAATAAAGTATAATTTGAGGGGTTCATTAATAAACACATATATATTATATTATATATTATATTTATTATATTATATTATTATTAAATAGGAGTCTCAAGGATTGATATCCTATTATTAATTTTCCTGGCAAACCACTCTCCATTTATAAATGGTAATAAATATTCCTATACTATGCCCAAACTAGACAAAGGGTAGCCTTAGCCATATAGAACAAGTGCCCCCAGTTGGACACATGAGAAACACTCCACTCCAATGCACGTTTCGTGTGCTGTATGCTAGCTTCTTTGGGGAGCCCACTTCACCTTGTGTATTGATGTTTTCTCTATTATGCGTTTGTTGTTGTGTTTTTCATGAATTAATAAAGTGTTTTAGCCATAATACTCCTTTTTTGATTCCTGCTTTATAAGTTGACTGTATGGAGTGGATAATGTGGTATTTACCACCTATATTCTATTGGAGATAAAATGATACATGTTTGCCCATTGGAAATCTGTGTCATCAGCCCCACCTATGCTTGACTGACAGCTCCCAGTCTTTACTGCACAGTCAGTGGTCTGTCTGCCATCAGAGGAAGGCAGGAAGACAGAGAGAGGCAGAAAGAAAAAGAAAGGAAGGATGCAGAGAGCGGAAAGTGCTTTGGTCTTCCTAGAGCACTTAAGCTTCATTTGCATATAATTAGAACAGCAGCTTTTCAGAAAAGGAACAACCGATTACATAAATAAAGATTTGCATTTCATTATCAGTGAGCAGTTGGACTGTATTGACAATTTGTAGGAGTAAACTGATTGACTGGGTTGATTACATATCAATCTATAAAGGTAAAGTTGGCATTATGATCATTCACAAGAGTAATTAGACTCAGAATATTAATTTTCTAATAAGTAAGCTCCCGTCACAACTTGTGGAGTGGAAGCATCTTCTTTACCCTAAACCTTTGGTCACACCTGTGACTTGCACAGCTGTTATGCGCTGCCCTACAGACCATGTGTTTTGCTCTGCTCCACCCAGTACCTTACCATCATTCTGAGTTGCCATATGCTGGTTATGAGTTATAGGGGGCGCAGCCAACCTCTGCAGGAATTCTTATTTACCCTGTCCTGCAGAAATTTCCCCATCCTATCCCTGCTAGCATGTGATATATCTAGCAAATCCACTCTCAATTTCTCACTCGAACGTTGGTTCCTAGTTGCTTGTCTATTACCATCCTCTTCTCGACTTTACTTGTATTGTATTCCCGTGTTTGACAGGGCTTGTTTACTTTTCCTGTCTGATCACTCCGCTCCTGACTTAGGCTTTGCACTACTATCCTATGCTGCCTGCACAACCTTGGACTGTCTGACTATTCCTTTTTCTTTGCCCTCCTGTACCTTCTTTACTGTGTTTCTGACAGTTGCGGTAACCCCAGTGACTGCCCTGGAGTGGTACCTGGTGGCTATCAGCAGCCCAGACTATCCTCTCCAGCTCTAGTACAGACCCAGCAGACACTTAGCCACACCCCTAAAGGGTAATCTCGGCCCGTGATGCAGTAGGTCTACAACCATCAGCATTACATGTTGCTTCTGTGTATAAATGAATCCTGTTAGCACAGCTCGGTTCTTTCTATTCAGCACAAGCACAGTATCAATCACATCCTCCTGTGGAGGATGTAGGGTACCGTCACACTTGGCGACACTCCAGCGATCTCGACAACAATACTACTTGGTAGGGATCGCTGGTGCGTCGCTACGTGATCGTGGGTGAGATGGCAAAAAGTCAGATCTCAACAGCAAAGCAGCAACAATACGGAACGATACGGCGGTCTTTGCGAACCTGTCACTCTCGGGCGTAGTATTGGGATCGCAGGTCATTGTTCCTGTCAAACACAGTGAGGCACGCTGCCCAGCAGGAGAGCAACAACCCAAAAATGTTCCAGAACAGTTTGTAACGATCAGTGATCTCACAGCGGGGGCCTGGGCGCTGCTACGTGTCAAATGTAGCGAGATCGCTGCTGAGGTCGTTGTTGCATCACTAAACTTGTGACTCGGCAGCGATCTCGCTAGCGATCATGCTTAGTGTGACAGGGGTTTTACTGTTCATCCTGAATCATCATAAATAATAAGGTAAAACTACAGGGTCATTTAGGACAATAGAGTGAAAGAAAGGAAACTCAACAATGATTTACATGCTATTCAGGGTCTTTCGTGAGTGACAAGAGAAACTATAATATTTGCCATGTGTGTGTTATGTGATGGTCAGAAAAAAGATCAGCTTTCCTTTCAAGCCCATTCTGACATTGGGCTGTGCCTGGTACTGCGATGAGTCCCATTCGGCAAGAAGATAAATCATCAGACAGACACAACCCACGGACAGACATGGTTTTGTTTCTGGGGAAAAAAGTATAGTTTCAAATTAGGGAAATTACACAATCATTACAAATTCTTTACATATAATTATATAAAAAAAAGCACTGTGATAAATATACTCAACAGCTAAAACAAATTATACTCTGAGAATAATCAATGCTGTAATGTACCTGAATAACACCATCATTGTAGACGACGCAATAATAAAAGCAACAAAGTCCTCCAATAAGAAGAATATCATTGCTAAGTCGGGTTATACAAAACGCCTAGACGTCTGTCTACTCAGTTTCATGTTTTTATTTCAGTCCTCATTAAAATCAACAATGTCAAAATTAATCCTTCCCAATGTGCCAAACCTATCTATTTCTCTCTATTCAAAACACTTGAAAAACCTAATAACACTGCTCTAGAAGGACAAATTAGGATGGAGTTTCAGGGTGTGCGGCTCACACTGCCAGGAGCACTGGCTGGGGAATTGTGAGTACAAGACCTATCTCCAGCAATAATTCTTTTCTTATTCAGCGGTTAAAGATGACATTCAATTCCTTATATCTGAACTACATTGTGAAGAGAAAAATGAAAATGTATCCTTCTTACAAGACATGAACACATTTGCATCCAAAAAAGCTCTTGTCTGACTGGTAAAACCACACTTTTCTTCGTGGATTGGTAGTTAACGCAAATCGGTCACCAAATTTCACAATACAATTGCATACATTATTTAATAGACCTCTTGGGACCTGATAAGGCCGGTGTACTTACTTTGAAATTCCATGTCAGAATGGCATGCATAATCAACAAACTGAAATGAGTATTTTACAGGTCCAGATACAGATGGGAACTTAAAATGCTTACTTAAATATAAGGAAAAGAAACAATCAAGAAGGGTTGTCTTCTTGCCATTCTGACAAGGATTTTTTAAGTAACTACAACAATATCATTAAGTCTAAAGGGCCTGTCACACGTGTCAATGTCGTCAGCGATCTGATCGCTGACGACATTGACGGCTGATCGCTGGTGAGCTGTCACACAGACAGACTCACCAGCGATCAATTGACCAGAAACATCGTGGAAACGATTTAAATATCGTTTCCACGATGTCTTGCTCCCGCTGCCAGCCTGCTGGAAGCGGGAGCAGGCTGGTCTCCAAGGTAAACTGCGGGTATCTAGGCAGCGCGCGCTGCCTAGATACCCGACGTGTACCTTAGTTACCAGCCTCCTCCGCTCACCGGCTGGTATCTAAGGTACACAGCGGGTAACTAGGGACCCTAGTTACCCGCTGTGTACCTTAGATACCAGCCGGTGAGCGGAGGAGGCTGGTAACTAAGGTACACGTCGGGTATCTAGGCAGTGTGCGCTGCCTAGATACCCGCAGTTTACCTTGGATACCAGCTCCCAGCGCTTGTGAGAGGCGCTGGGAGCTGGAATATCGCTACTCCCGGTGTCACACGCAGCGATGCTGCGTGTCCACCGGGCGACAATCGCCAGGTTTTAGGACAGATTCTAAAACCTGGCGATCATCAACCAGCGATTTATCGCTGGTTGATTCAGTATGTCACACGCGTCAATATCGCTGCAACGTCACGTGCAGCCGATATCGTGCAGGCGATATTGATGCGTGTGACAGGCCCTTAAGATCTACTTAATAATGTATGCAGGTTGTATTGTAAAATCAGATGACACATCAGCTTTAATGGCCACCAGCAATACGTAAGTGTGAGCCAATATGGATACATTTCTATGTCTTCATATACAGTCTCCACAGTGGGGAGGAAAGAAAGTGATGTTGTGACAATCGGTGACCTGTCATGTCTGATGTGGTCTCTAAATACTAAAGTGAGTGCTTCTCGAATTGTTTCAAGTTCATTATTCATTATTGAATAACAAAAATAAAATGAGTGATGTTACAAAGCAAGCTTTCAAGACTATTCAGGTCTCTTCATCAGTCATGGTATGACAAAATATTTAAAGAAATACAAATATATACATGCAAAACCAGAGCATACGCAAGGTATAATAAATAGACATTTAAATAAACAAAACATAGCCTGGAGAGGTTGTTTAAGCAGCCACGTTTAGTGATGATAAAGTTTTTATGACCCTAATTTATATGTAAACCTGGTGTCTCTGAAAAACATTCTTCAGATGTTATAATGAACCATAAATCTGTCCGATAAGTTTAGCCCTTTTTGGATACAGTCGAAAGTTCTAATGGGCATGGATTTACAGACCCTTCGATGTTTCAATGTGCAAAAGGTATCACAACTACAAGATTATGATCTTGTTTCTCCCACTGAGAGCAAGCAACATTGTTTCAACTGGCACACAGTACCAAAACTTTTTTTTCTTTTATTCATTATTGTGTTGCTTATTTTACACATCTGTCGTCTGTTCTGGTTTTGCTTTAGTTTTTTTGCACTTTGTATATATGGGGGTGTGACTCCCCTTTCTTTGGGCTTTGCTTCTTGTGTATTTATCGTTCCACAGACAGGTAGGAAACAGTTCCAAGCCCTTCTCTGCCCCTGCTGCAAGAAAGCAAAAGGTTTCTCCATCTTGATTAGGTACACCTTGTTGTGATGGTGATGGTGTAAACTATATTATTTACATGTACTACTAATATTTATTACTGCAGGGTATTTGCTCATTTGTTTTTATTATAAGTTCTTTTTATTAATGACCACAGTGTGGACGTGCACCTACATATTGCACTTATATTAACAGGTGTTCTAGCCCATTGTTTGGTTGACACAAGTGTAAGGAGGTGGACTTGTGGTTGTGTTCCCCCCTGAAGACATCAAAATTGTTGTGATGATATGTGATTTATAATGTCAAGTGTAATATGGATTATGTCCTACTTTATTGTGTAATATGAATTGTGTCACGCATCTTTGTGAATAATTTACAATGTGAGCTGTGATTTAATGTGTAATGTACAGGAATATTGTGTGTAGTTTCAGACTGTAGAGCAAGAAGTGGTTAAGTGTTGGGACTAGCCCACAGGGGGATTGATTAGCTCACGTGGAGAGAGATGGTTGCCTTCTGAAATATCAGATAGGGCCCAACATGTGACTAGAACAGGCGTACAGTCTGAAGGTTGTTAAAGCTGCAAGTAGTGGGAGATCTGTGGCAGAAGAAGGAGAAAGAAGACAGGAGCTGAAATAGCATGATTCTGAACTGGTGACCATGACAGTGTGTGGGTCAATATAGAGTCTAGAGATGAAACATCGAACAGTGTGGCCCCCCGGCAGAAGAGATTGAAGGATGGAACTCTAGCAGCAAGGCCTCATGTTACTAGCAACTTAAAGGTAACAAGGCAAGACGGACTGGTGCGTGAGCTTAGTGGACTTTCTTGGGTAGAGCTCCCCAAGTGTCTGAGAGCTGAAGGCTCTACTCTGGCTCTGTTGGCAAAATCCCTCCTTTACTACAAAAAGAGACATAGATTCCTAAGCATCCGTGAGCACAATGCTCTATGGTTGTTATAGTGGCAAAACCCCTTCCTCTATGAGGAGAATGGACATGAAGTATCAGAAAGGGAAAGTGATCATTACCGATTTGACTGTGTTTCTGGGCTAGGGTTGTGCTGGGACTCACGGGACCAGTAAGAATGGAAACAACCCAGATGGAAGATAAAGTATGTCTGAATATGCTCTGTACAACTGAAATGTGTTAGAAGTTATGTACCCACTATTTTGTGTAGAAAGTAGATACTGAAAGACTGTTAATCTCCCAATAAGAAAAAATGCAAGCCCACAAAATATAAATAAATTATATGTTTATTAATATTTAAGAATAAAACAATTCATACCATACTATAGAATAGCACCTATACAAGAAAAAAAAGGCTAGACTCTTGATATAGTATAAACATAAATACTACACAAATAATTACTGGATTGCAGTAAGGCCTAGGTGAAAAAAATCTATGGGTTTAACAGTGGCGTGCAGAACGCTGATACGCCTGTACCTGTTAGCTACACATGCTGGCAGATGAGATCAGCCGGCATGTGTGGGGGATGACGCAAGCAGAGCGTTTGAGCTCACATCAAAAGGGAGGGAGACCAAGGATGTAACTCTACATTCTTGGTTGTGAAGCGGTTAAAAAGAAAAAAAAAGTTAAATTAATTAGACTTATTTTGTTGTTCTTTTTAAGTTTCCTAATCAAGCACGCATGGTGTGACGAGTTCTTGGTGACAAAAAGGGGTCAATTAAATAACAGTTTCAGTTTCACTTACCAGATAGGATGGTTGATCAACCAATGGTTATGTCCTGGGGAAGTGATGGCTATTGTACACCACTGTACCTAATTTGATGTTTTAGTGGCTAGTGGTGGAAGCTACCTCTGCATGGATTTGTGCTCATATGCATGGAGACATATATTTTTGCAATTTTGGCTGTTCAAGATATTGGTTTGCGGCAGTGTTCCGTGGCTCCGGTCCATGGGGGGCTGACAGCGGTCCTTGAATTTGGGATTTCCCTGGTGTTGTGCGGCTATTGGCATCTTGTTGGAGGTTCCAGGGGACACGCACTGTTCTTGGCTATTGTGGACTGGAGTTGGGGGGGCACTGGTTTAACATATTTGCCGCTGATTTTGGCTACTTCAATCTATTGCACAGTTTTCCAGATTACACTGAACAGGTGATGGCATTATTGCTAGTTTGGTTTTGTGGTAATCATGTAATGGTCAGAGAAAGTTTGTTAGTTGTAAGCCTGTCTACAGTATTGTTAAACTGAATTATATATTAATGCACTGTTTTCCTACCCACGATACCAAGATGGCACCACTGTAGCTAGGCTTGGTCTCTGGCTACTCGATGTTGGTGCTTTCAGACAACTTCGTTATCATGAGTCTAGCTACATAGCAGTAAAGCTACATAACATTATCTAATTTAGGCGTCCATTACTGAGTTTTTCTTAAGGGTTAGAGGAAAGTCCCTATACCTAGTTTAAAATTACCCTGTTGCTTTGCAGTGTCGAGTTTTAAAAGTAAGGACTCGATACTTTGTCAGTTAGGGCAAGGCCAGGATTATTTTACTTCATAGTCTATGTCATTCAGTTTCAACTTTAGCAATAATTAGGTCTGGGGTTGTATGTTTTTATTACAGTTAATACGGTATGACAAATTACAAAGTTATCATTGAGAATTAAAGTTAGTTATTTTGGTGGGGGTCGAGCCATTTAAAGTGTCAAATGGTCTCTATTGCAGCAGTTGGGGAATCAGGTGGAAATAGCCAGCAATTTATGGTGGACTCATTTTATTTTAATTGAAGCTGTTACACAATGGTGGTGAATAAGCTGAACTTTTGTAGTCAGCCTGAAGGATGTGATAATGGTAATGTTATCCAGTGGCAACTTAGCTGTTAAGCAAAGTAATGACAATCTTTGGTCATTGGGGCCCTTGAAGTGGTCTGGCTTTGCTACAATGGCAAGTCAGAGTGTGCTGCCCATGGATTGCTGCCTGTTGATTGCTGTACGGCAGGCAGCTCCGGGATCTCACATTATCCATGAATCTCAGAATATACTCGCCTAGCATTTCACTTGACTTTTACTATACTCATGTGATTTTAAATAACAGCTATCGCCTTTTTGACACCAAAAAATAAAGTGTTGTGTATTTTATTTTATTGGGCTATATATTTTGGGTCATGTGCTAATAAATGAGGGTTGATCCCATATCCGGAAGTCATGTTCAGGCATGATAATCTTTTGATGTAATAGCATCTACACATACTGCTGAACAGTGGTGGTCCAGGTCATGGGACCCGCACTGACTGATCAAAAAAAGCTCTGAAGCGCTCTGTTCAGGAGGCTGAAGCAGTCAGCCTCTGCATGAAGCAAGCACACAGAGTTGTGTAGGGCTCAATAAAAACCTATGGGCTAATAAACAGCGCAGTGTATCAATCCACTTTATCTACACACATTGTGTACATGCATTAGATACTTGCCTGAAAAAACATACATTGTTTTGGTTTCCTGTTAACACTCCAGAAATCTCATATAAGGGCCCAACATCATACTTGTACCCAGCCTACAAAATTGTATATTTAAGGAAGCTCAGAGGAACAGTGAATAAAAGCTGTTTTACTGGCCTTATATAACGGTGATGTAACGACGTTCTATAGACTATTGGACAATAGCTGCCCGCGGAGCGCTTGTCAATAGAGATACATTTTACTGCTGTTAATATATCGACTCCTGCAGGCTTCATACTCTAGGCCCATGTCCTAATTTCACCGTGGAGGATTTACAGATACAATTATCTAATGTTTGTCACCGAGTAAAGCCTGACTTAGTCCCTTTGCTAATTAAGTTAATCTACAGGAAAACAGAATGTACTGAATTCTGCAGCCTATTTCTCCATTAAAAGGAAGCAATTAAAATATACACATAATGAAATACACAGGAAAATGCAGAATAAAAATAAACCCACTAAATTAGACGAGAAAAAAACCCATCTTGAGCAAACATAACAGGCTCACCATTCAAGTCAATGTCTTTACAGGAAATTATGCATGTTCTTTTTGAAGGACTCTCTATTCTTTCAGCACTTCAGCATGAAAGGTATTAGAAGAGAAAGTGCTGTGAAAAAGACACAGTGGTTTCCAGCAGGCCGGGATGTAAATGACGTGTAATGTATGTAATGTAATTATCCTATAAAAAGTCCCTAGGCTTCATATTTAATTTAAAAGTGAAAATATATTACCTGCAAATATCCATTTCCATTAGATACAGTGGTCTCTCTGATCATGAAATCTTGTGCTGAAGATCCCCAAGGTCTATTGAAATAAAAATGTATTGTCGCCCCCTTGGTTTCCTGCAGTGATCACAATCATACAATTATAGTAGTCACCTAAATGCCTTAGATTAATGCACTGAAGGGCAAGTAATCCGCCTCTCCCTACATGGAATAAACTGCAACTTTTAGCATCTAATAGCATCTCCCCATGCTGTAGGAATCAAGTATAGAAAGAGAAAACTGAAAGTAGCAGCTTGGAAATATCGGTGTATAGAGTATAAGTGCATTAACCATGCAGAGTCGTAGAGACTTCTCATTACACTACAGTCAACATGACAAATGTACAACAAACCAAACACAAAAGATACTTTAATTCAGGATACCCTCATACATTTATAAACCATTGGTAGCAGAAAAGCAGCACATGATCCCTGGTGTCTTCCCTTATATTACCTTCCTTTTTGCAATTTTAGGATAAACATATGTATATCTCTGACACGTCTATATTCACTTATTGTCAATTTTCCAACCACATAGGTTGGGCTGGCTTCACACTTACGGTGCAAGCAGAACAGGCTCAAATCAGTACCATCTGCCCGTGCATCTGCAAACTGATGCCACCGCAGCTACTGGATGCCTGATAGAGGTGGGGAGAGGTGGGAGAAAATGGTAATATAATCTATTGTGTGCATGATTATAATATGTGGTAACCTGGTGAGGGGCTGCACAAGTGGTTAAAAGCACTACTTTATTCCAATCACTGTTGGAAGTCCCATTGGCTTTTGCCGGGCAGCGGGACGTCTATGCCACTTCTATACACAGAACGGTCAGAAGAGGCATGGGATCAGGAGATACGCAGCTTTTGACAGTTCTGTGTGTAGAGAATAGTGGGAAGTGGCGTAGAAATCCCGCTGCGCAGGCAGAACCAACGGGACTTCAAACAGTGATTGTAAGAAAGTACAGTAATACCTCGGTTTTCGTTGACATAGGTTATCGTTAGTTTCAGTTTTCGGTGATTTTTAATGACAATTGTGTCCCAGCTTTCTCTGATGCCTCAGTTTTCGTTGGTTTTTATAGATACATTGCTGCTAATTTTGCAAGAACAATTGGTGACCAACATGATTCCTCTTCCAAAATAATAGCATCTGCACCACTCTCTCCCCTCCTCACCATCTTCCATATGCCAAAAAGAGTGTTCAGAAAAATAAATGCCATGTTAAATGTTTATATATTGTTTACAATAGTATTTTATATTCATTCTATATTAATTTCTTAATGTTTTTACTATTAAACACTGCGTTAATTCTCTATAAAATGTGTTGTTTGGAATGTATTTTGGAGTGTCTATAACAAATTAATTGGATTAACATTGATTCCTATGGAAATCATTGCCTCGGTTTTAGTCAGTTTCAGTTTAGGCTGAATGTTTTCGGGCAGATTATCAACAAAAACAGAGGTATCATTGTACTGGTTGTAAATCACTTGTTCAGTCCCTCACCAGGTGCTCACATATTATAATCATGCACACAATAACATATTAATATTTTTACAAAATAACCTAAGGTTATGCCCTTTTTCTGAGGAGGGAATAGATGCGATATGAGCTGCAGGAACTGAACTCTGGGTATGCTCAGTGATGAAAAACAGATCTGGATGAACAAATCTGCCCCTTCCGGATCCATTCACCATTGGACACCATTCTATTTGTGGACAGATTCGGACGCATTCAGAGGCATCAGAATTTTAGTCCACTCCCAAAAACGCTACTTCATGCATCCAGAGGGGGTGAGAAAAAAAACTGATGTGGTAGGATCAGGCTGAATCTTGATGGCCCCATTTTAAGTATGGAGACACATGTCGATCAGGATGCTTCAGGATTTGGACAGATATGCACGCAAGACAAAAAATGCATATGTGAACCACCCTTACAAATGTATTCCAAACCTCCATTAATCGCTAAGTGTAAAGGCCACTTCACACACACAGATATCTGAGTCCAATATCTGAACAGATCTCTGGTTGCAGTGAAATCATGGATACATTGCTCCATGTTGTACACAGCCACAAAATGAACAATGTATCCATGATTTCACTGCAACCAGAGATCTGTTCAGATATTGGACTCAGATATCTGTGTGTGTGAAGTGGCCTTAATATTATTTTCTGACTCCCTTCCCAGAAGTAACGTCAGATTGTGCCCCTTTGTTCTTGCATTGAGGTTTCAATTGAAAACCTTTACCTACTGAACTTTATAGGGATCAAGCACAAGAAGAGACAACTTAGTATGCATTTTATTTTTATTTTGGTCCTGCAAAATGCACAATGTACTAATTTTAGTAAATGAAACTACTCTACTGAAGTCTATTTCACTTCATAATCAAAATCTAAAGAATGATGCCAGTTGTAAGATGGCAACCGGCTATATTGTGAATGGACGGTTTGTATCATAAAGGTGATTGTCCTTTGTGATGTACACCTGAAATATTTACTCTGGTACCTGTAGTATCACAAGTCTTGTTACACGGTAAAAGGGCCAGGTCTACAGATAGCTGGAGAGATGGATGGGTCTGGCATTCCACATACCTGCACCCATCAGCATATCTCACTTGTTATTATTAAATGGTTTGGCATATATTCAGTCTGTCAGAAGGAGCCCCTGAGAGAGGTGTTGTACACTAACCAAAGTCAGTGTGTGAGGAAGCTACCATACCTCCGTGAAAGGGGGTATGTCTACTGACCGGAATCAGTGTGTGGAAGCTGCCAAACCTCTTGAAAGGTAACGTCAGTGAAAAGGGTTGTCTCTACTGACCGGAGTCAGTGTAAATGGAGACTGAGATATGGCCAGTGGGATACTATGGTAGAGAAGAGGATCCATACCTGTGCAGGTGTACCTGTGAGTTGAACAGACTTTATACTATGTATATACTGTATGTTCCTGTAAAGACAAAGGAATGTTCCTATTTTCTGTATCCTGTGCCAGTTTTTGAAGTGTCTAATAAACTTTTAAATGTAAAGTATTTCCATTACTACCCTTATTAACCATATCACATATAGCAAGTGAACTATCACACAGAGTACCTGCAATGATACATTTTAATCTGTCCATTGAAATATAGGAATTAAAGGGGTTGACTTATGAATACAACACAATATCGGGAGTCCCCTTCCTTTTAGTCAGTTTTTGAGCAGTTCTACCTGTCCCCTCCTTTATAAAGTGCATAGTTGGATATTCATTTGACTCTCCCGACATGTAGTACTGCCCTGCCCTTACTGGTTCTGCATCGCCCAGTACTTGATCAAGAATGATTCCAAAAGCTTGACCCCCAAAGGATCAGCTGACTTCTAGGGTATCTGTTATCCTAGTTTCTATTTTAATGGACTGTGTTGAAAGAGATATAAAGTTAAGAGACACACATAAAGAGGCAAACATTTTACTTCTATTAGATACAATATTTCCATACTGAACACAATCCTAGTGGTCACCAAAATAACATAGATTAACACAGTCAAAGGCATGCAATTCACTTACCACTTGGAATAAACAGCAATTTAGGACACTTCTGCCTATTGCTCGCTCCTGTACAACCAGCTACAATCCACTGATCGCACTAATGACCATTACTTTTGAAAGGTTTCCTTCAAGGACATATTCCTTTTATTACATGAATTACATCATGAATCAATCTTACTTTTGACTCGATGGAACAGTGCAGTACGCTATTCTGAATCTACAATGGAAAGAATCACACCTATTCTGTCTTTTTTGGAGCAACTGAAGTGATGAAATGCTGAAGGTTGAAGCCCAAGACAGGCAAGATGACTGTAGCATACTGAAGTAGAAAGTAAAACTATTGAAAAAGAGAACCATCTTGATAACTTTCTGTGCCAAGTTATGTCACTTAAAGGGAAACGGATAGGTGCGCCATGGCCACAAATCTGCCAGCATCTGTACATTCTTTTGCTAACACCCTGCCTAACAAGACCTCTGTACAGTATAAGTGATTGCAACGTATGGCAAAAAATGATGTTCAAGGTCTAGTTACAATATGCTAATTAGTTTCAGAACAGTCAAGGGGGAGTAGGTTTCACCAGACTAGTCAACCTACAAATCGTATCATAATATTATCAGCAACTACAAGTGTCATACATGCATGCGACTTTCATCATTTCAGGTCAATGTGCAGTGAAGACAGCGAACGTACACACGTGTACATTATACACGGACATGAAATGATAAAAAAAAGTTTCTTATTTTAAAGGACACCTGTTGGCAGATTTTCAAACTCCAACCTAACATCATCAAAGTACAGTAATGTAGATACCATGCCTGAGATATCGCACAAGTGATTCCGTGGGTGCTGCAGATCACAGAGAAGAGTGACCTGTCAGTGAAAGACAAGAGGCTGGCGGCAGCGAGCAGGAAGACGGGACAGAGGCAGGAGAGCTGGCAGTGCAGAGTCAAGCCTCCTCTTGTGCGCAATTTGTATAAAATTTGCAGAACGATTTCAATAAAATGGAGGCACAGACTCAAAAACATAGGTATGGATGTAATCAATATTACTAGGACTTTACATGAATGATGTTATTTTACAATCTATAAAACTGCTTTCAGGTTCCTTTTAAACTTACTGTATTATGTTCTATACAGCATTCACTCTAATGGAGACAGAGGCTGGACAGACATCGGTCTGGGATGATTTAGTGAATCTTGCTTTGAGCTGGAGGTTGGACCAGATGACCCAGGAGGTCCCTTCCAACTCTACCATTCTATGAGACATCTCCAACACATGGCACCTAACAGAGGCATCATATGATGGCATGTATAGTGCCATTCAGCCACAGTACAGAGCCGTAGGGACTAGTTTGGCAATGTACAGCTTCTCCATGTTGCTCAGCTGTGTGTTTACATTTTGCACGCATGCAGATACCAATATTCAATCCTTGCAATCTCACTTCATTTCCCATGATGCATTTCTGTATAGATAAACTATGCATGTTGTCCCTCTATAATGAGTGTACAAGCTTATGAATATGTATGAGAAAGCCATGACATTTACAAAAGTATAGATTCCTCAAAGAGATATAAAGCAGCTGAGGTGGTTTGAGAATATTAAATCAATCAATCTCCATATTGTATTATATATTTTCTTCTCTGTTTTGGGGGGATGGGAGGTGATAATTTAGATACAGATAGAATAAAGTCCAGCCAATTTTGCACTGGAACAGAGATGAAAGCAAAGGATGAGCTATTAAAGTGTAATCTAACCACTGAAAACATGGTTAAATGCCAATACAAGAGCACGGTGGCTGAGCTTGTGGTTTGCTTGTATGAGTGATTAATTACCCTGAAACAACCACTCAACTCTTGCATAGATTAAGCTCATGAGAGAAAGATCAGACCTAAATGGGAGTTGGGGGTCAACGAATGATGTAAATCAGTAATAGCTGTACAATCACTTTTCTCTGTGGGGACCAGTTGATTAACACGCTTTCTACAGAAGAAACACTGGATTTATGAAGATCCTTCAATCCATTTTTTCATACTGTATGTGAACGTAGAGACCTCAATGAGCTATTTGGCTCAGTATACTATTTGACAATTAACTGATGCTTAACGACTTGCAGTTTAGATAATTTCATTAATAAGTGAAGGAAACTAAACAATAATTTCCATTGATACGTGAAGGAAATCGAAAAATAATATTCCTTACATGTGAGAATATGTGTTTTCACAGACATGTAGTGAGATTAACCAGCATACACAGAAGCCAATACTTTACATCAGAGCTTGTTTTGTTTCATAAAGTCCAAGTTAGTTTTTAAAGGCCAATAAATGAACTGTTCAAACCAAACATGGTGCACTCTTATGGCCACTTTACACGTCCCAACATCGTTTCGATGTTGGATACAAAAGTGGGGGAGCATGCATTTTTTAAGCAGAATTCCAAGATCGCATAGGAGATGTTACACAGCGCGATATCGGCAGGCAACGCAACAGTGATGAGTACACCCCCCTGTGCGGGTGACCCAGGAACGACCATTTAACATGGGAGTGAATAGGGGAAGTTGTACTCCAAATCGTTGTTGGGCTGTCACACAGCACGATCCTGCCAGATCGTCCATCCAATATCAGGCAGTTGGAGAGCCTGCTCATTTCTTCCCCGATATCGGTTTGGCATCGTTCTTGCATCGAATTGGACATTTACACCATACAATGCACGAACGATATCGGGGCCAACGCACGAACCATGTGACTTGTTATCGGACTTGGACGCCGATATCGGGACGTGTAAAGTGGCCATTAGCATGGCCAAGCAGCCAACATTGCCATCTATTTGTTTTTTTATCTGTCTCCTCCCCATCCTTGTTGAATAGCAGCTCTATTTTGTAGGAACTAGAAAAGAATGAAGATTAAAAATCAAATAGCTGGGAAGATGCCTTGAACAGCAGTTCAATAGTAGGCCCTGGCATAGGTGCCTGATGAACATTCATTTAGGGGTGATGACTCATTTTAAAATTTGTTTCCAGTCTTAGCAATGACTCACGCTGTTGTTCTTCCTCTGTGCTTTATTCTGGAACAGGGGAGTAGTTTGCAACATTTAAGCAGTTGCAGGCTACCTTGCAAATGTAGTTTTTTTAGATGTTGGATTTTTGACACAACTTAAAAAAAATTCTGCAGCATTAGGCCCCTTTCCAATCAGCGTTTTTTTAAATCACGGCGATGCGGTGAAAAAATGCATCTTGCCGCGATTACCTCATTACCGGCTGCGGTTGCGGCACGGTTGCGGCAAGCCCCATACAATGTATGGCGGCTTGCGGCAGGTGCGCAAGTGCGGTCTTGGCACTTGCCGCAGGTGCGGCCGCGGAAAAAAACCTGCCTGACGTGTTTTTTTTCGCGGCCCGCACCTGCCGCAAGTGCAAAAACCGCAACTTGCCACACGTGCCGCAAGCCAGCCTATACATTGTATGGGCTTGCCGCAACCGTGCCGCAAGTGCAGCCGGTATGCGGTAATCGCGGCAGATGCATTCTTTTCACCGCATCTGCCGCAATTTCAAATAAACGCTAGTGTGAAAGCACCCTAATTCACATTTTCAGTTAAGTCCAAAAAATTATTACCATACAAAATTGAAAGACATATTGATAGGATGTTTAGATTATGAGCCCTAATGGGGACAGTGTTGCAAATGTATGTATAGCACTATGGAATTAATAGTGCTATATAAATAAATGAATTAATTAATTAATAAATGTGGATCTATTACACAATCAATATTTGAAACACAGAGATACAAAGTATGTATTTCCCAAGGAAGAAGCCCCCAGAAGACTCTACATAGTGAAACACGCGTTAGGGTGATGAGCAAGGACACCAGGTTTACTATGGGAAGCTGCGAGTGTTTGCTCATAAACTCTTTATATAATAGCAGCTAAGTCTTGTATTTACACAAGGTAGAGAATAATGCAGATTTACAATATATGGAGCGTATAGCAGGACTGCCGCAGAATATATTTTATTGAACTACACCGTTCAATTGGGGGAATAAATGCAATATATTTAATACTTTGCATTGCTAGCACTAGACTAATATTATTTGTAAATATATTTAGCCTCTGATTGGACCCTTTTTCTATTCTTGTACATTAACATGCATGGTTTTGCATTACTGTTTTCAATTCGGGAAATTTTTATTGTACGTTAATTATATTTTTGGCTTAATAAGGATATAACATTTGATACAATTTTAGATGGTTTCTTTTTCGGGAGATACATACTTTATATCTCTCTGTGTTTCAGATATTCAATATACTATTTGACATGAGTTGTTAAACCCTCAGTAATTTAAATCCTCTTACAGATGGACACTGGTGGTGTACCCATTTCAATGTTATTTTTGGAGACTGGGGGCCATCTAAGGCTGGCTTCACACTTGCAGATGCATCTGCAGCGTTTTGCAGATGCATCTGCAAGTATCAGCATGCAGACCGCGGCCGCTATGTTTATAATGGGGCGCACCGCGGTCTGAAAGCACTCATTCATTCCTATATGTGAACCGTCCGCAGGCGGATGCCTGCTTACAGATCACACACTCCCGCCCGCACCATGGACGCGACATCTCGCGTCCACGGTGCGGGCGGGAGTGTGTGATCTGTAAGCAGGCATCCGCCTGCGGACGGTTCACATATAGGAATGAATGAGTGCTTTCAGACCGCGGTGCGCCCCATTATAAACATAGCGGCCGCGGTCTGCATGCTGATACTTGCAGATGCATCTGCAAAACGTTGCAGATGCATCTGCAAGTGTGAAGGCAGCCTTAGTACACACTCTTACTGCCAATGTTTCACAAAAAAGGGGGTAAATAAGCTCTCTTTAGAAGAGAAAACAAACACAATTCGGACCTGTATGAGATGGTTATCTGGTAATTCAGGCTTGCAACAAAATATCCATTTCATGGCATTTGCCCCTAAGCAGTGCAGATTCGACTTGTTGAACTGCTGAATATAGAAGAATGCTGCTAACTTTGTGCATCTATTATGTGAATATGATTGTTTTTTTTTCATAGAATTCATAGAATAGTGTTCTTGGTATGTCATGTTTTAAATAAAGCTGTGGATATAATGCACTTTAAGGGTGCCGTCACACCTGGTGACATCGCCCCCGGTTACACAGGTGACGCAGGGGCGTGGCCTATCGGCGGCAACAGCACCACTACGTCGCCTAATGTAAAGGTGGCGATGTCGGTGGTAAATATCGCCTCTGAGTGGTTGCCTGGTTTCTCAGCACTGCTCTGAAACCAGGCGAGCACTCTGTGGTGATGTGTGACATCGCCCCATGTAATATGCCGACCGGCGATGTTACAGGCGATGGGAGCCATAGGCTCCCATATTACAGCATCGCGGCTAGGGTTTGTAGATGCCCCAGTGGTGATGCCGCCTGTAGCATCGCCGTTGCGTCGCCGGAGGTATCACCGCATGTAAACACGCAACGGCACCGCTGGCAGGGCGCCAAAAATGTGCAAGCCCCCGAGCGGCGGTGGCTATATCTCTGGCGACATCACCAGGTGTGATGGTACCCTTAGAGCAATTGCGTAGTGGAAATGCACTAAAAACACCTAAGCATTTTTTTTTCAAATTGTGGATTATCTGAATATAACTCTACTAACTGTAGAGCCTGGCGTTGCCCGGACATAAAGCCCATATATGGTAATATTGATTATATATGGTAATGTATTTATGTGTGTATGTTTCATAGCCCCACCCCTTTTATAGTTCCGCCCCCACATATAGCCTTGCCCCTTCATAGCTCCACCCCTCCACATAGTCCTGGGGGCACGAGAGTGGGCATGAATATTTCTATAAATCGCATCCACTTAGCTAACACTGTAAGACACTTGGTTTTTTGCATAGCGAAATAATGAGCATCAAAAATTCCTCTAAAGAACTTAGCCTTAGAGTGAGCGCCCATAATCAGGATTAGTAGTGTGTTGGATGCAGCGTGTTTTCCCTTCGTCCAAATCGCTGCGCTCTACAGTACAAACACAGTGGATGGATGGATGACCACTGTGCTTCTATTTTACACTTACTGACATGTGACGCAGCTTCCCCAGCCACAGCATGTTAGTTTATGCTTGCAGAGATGTTAGTGTTCTCAGTGAAAGAACAACACAAATATAAGCTGCACCCAAAGCCCTGATTGTGGGCACATAATGCACATTCTCCTACACAGGACACTTGGGTCTCTGAAAGAGACATGACGCCTTGATTGCAGCGTCTGAGTCCTGATCATGGGCACTTACCCTTAGTATTCCGATAAAAGTAGAAATATTGTGCTACCACTGATCTTTGTGCTGCCACCATTAAGGTCTCCAATTTGTGGAGCTGATTGCTCTTGGTGCACAAATTTGCACGGTGCACTAACAGATATGACATTACCAAGGTAAGCCGTTCACTTTCTTCTTTAGCATGTCGTATAGAATTAACTGTTCTACAATTCACGTTCATAGACATCCTACTGAATAAACGGCACAGTCTCCTCTTTTCATGGCAGAGACTAAATCAGCAACATTGTACTTGGCAGCATCTCACCTAGCAGTTTTCACACAGCCAGCTCTGCCCAGCTAACCATGGAGCAAATTACAGTTAATGAATATCATGTAACAAAGGATAATTGTTTATAAGGCACTGGGGACCAGGGGTGGCTTCTGCCGCATTACCCACGGAAACATGCAACTAATTAAAATTTCTTTAAAAAAAAACAGCAAAGTTATGAAAATGATATAACACTAGACAAAAATGAGGATAAAGAAATGAGATAAAACCAGATTGTTCATAATAGGAGAACAAAACATACGCACTTTTACAGACGTGGCACAGCAAGATAAGAAAAAATGTTGAACTAAATTATGTATGTGAAAGAAAAAGCAAACAGAAAATGACAAAATATAATACAAATGTGATACTAAAAATGCAAGGAATGCTGGGCTGATAAAGTCAGCTACGGCTGTATGATCCCAATCCACTTGTAAAGATTTTATATACAATGTGAAGTGGATCTCTTTGGGCTCAATTATTGGATGCCAAATGCCATTTTTGAGTACGCTGGGAAGGCAGGATTATGACAAATGATACGATACAAAGAATCTGTCATCTAATCCTGACAACACTAATCAGCTTTGTATACTTTCACTACCAGCTAAAGAAAGCATTGCTATCCTCTGGTGGATCGCGGAACACTTACCCATTTAAAGATACAATTAATAGATCATGCCATTTTGTGATTCAGTTTGAGGAGCAGAATTTTCAAGCAAAAACCAGGTTACAAATATAATGAACGTCTATTTTTCCTTACCGGCTAAAAATCTAAATTTGGCTTTAAAACCTGAAACTCAAACTGTATTAATAACTCCATGGCCAAAGTCCATGTTCTCATATTGTGTCTTATTTTCTGCTGCATTTACTGTGTAGATAATCTGCTGCATTTGAAGGTCCAAGCAAAGTCGATGGGATTTTATGACAATTCCTGCCCCTTATGCATTTAAAGTTGTTGTTTAGAGGTTTAGAGCACAAATATAGTTGGGGAAGCGGGGGGCGAAGGGAGTTCACCGTTGTAAATGGCACTTTAAATAAAAGGCCTCCTGTGTTATACTTACCCTCTGGCGGCTTGATGTCTTAATGACCAGCGGCGCCATGTTGTGCTGGTAACTTGTGACTGGCCGGAAGTCAGAGGTTACGTCAAAATAGCTCAATGCATCTCTATGAGTGCCAAAACAAGGTCATCATGGAGAAGTATTGAAGAGTGACCTCTAAAGCACTGCATAAAACACTTGTGTTGATAGTACGTCACAAATTGCCAGAGACCGACCGTGCTGGAAAAAGATAAAACAGTAGCAGATTGAGTATAAGACAGGGAGAAAGGGATCTTACATTAATGACCAACCCAGCGCTTAAATGAACCTTGTGCTGGTAACTTCTGACTGCTGGAAGTCAGAAGTTATGTTACCAACTGCTCAATGCATCTCTATAAAGCCATAATGAGGCAGAATTGGGCTCTCATGAGATGTATTTAAAAGTGACCTCTGGCCGTTCTTGAAACACTGGGCTGCAGGCAGGTCATTTTCGCTTTAGACCAACCGAAGCGCTTCTTGAAAAGGATGATAGCATTTGCAGCATTTGTAAACGGCATCCCTGAGACACGTTCTCGCGTCCACAGTTGCTGCCAAGGTAATTTGAGGTCAATAATGCAGTCTGTCTGGGTTGCTGGTATAGTAGCCTGTTAGATCAATCAGTAACATGGTCTAAGAGGCATTATGTCAGTGTCACACTGACATGTATAATGCGTTGCCTTGAATGTCCTATTGTTAAGCATTATGTTCAGTGATCAGAGTTATAAAAGTTGATGTTCCAAAGGAGAACAAAAAATACAATTATTTAAAAAAAATTCCAATTACATAAATTAAAATAAAAGTTATACAAATAAACATGTGTATTTATATAAACACAAAATACAGTACATGTATTTGGTATTGCTGTGTCCAGAACAAATTGATCTATAAACTGACACACAATTTAACTCCTTCATTGAATATGATAAAAAAAATTTAAAATAGCTAACATTTATGCTTTTCATCAATATTGTCGAACAAAAGGGGAATAAACACAATCAAAAGTTGCATGTAAATAAAAATGCTAATAATGAAACCATCATCTTGTCCTGCAAAAATACAAGTTGCAATAAAGCTACTTCAGAAAAATACAAAGGCTACAACTTCAGAATAAACCTTTGTTCTAATACATTGTTTTTATTGTCTAAAGCAGCAAAGCATAACAAAAATATAAATGTTGCTATTGCTGTAATCTTACTACCCGAAGAATATATGTTATTTTTCAATTTAAAAGACGCACGGATTTATAAGACCCTTAAATTTGATGAAGGAAAAAGAGAACAAAATTATTTTTAATGTTTAAATGTGGTCATTCTGCTGGTACATAGCCCCATCCTTCTGTACATGGCCACTCATGCTGCTGGTACATGGCCATCCATCCTGGTGGTACATAACCCCTCCATCCTGCTGGGACATGACACCCCCATCCTGCTGGTACATAGACCCCCCCATAATGCTGGTACATAGACCCCCATAATACTGGTACAAACACCCCTCATCCTGCTGGTACATGGCTCCCCATTCTGCTGGTACATTGCCCCCATATTGCTGGTACATGGCGCCCCTTTCTGCTGGTCTACAGCCCCCCAATCCTGCAGGTACATAGCCCCCCCATCTTGGATAGAGCCCTCCATCCTGGATATATTTCCTCCCACCATCCTGGATATGGCCCCCCTGTCACGGTATATGCCCCCCCCCCCCTGCTGCTGCACACACAAAAATAATAAACAATGTTAACTCATGTCTCTGTAGCTCCCCTGTCTTCAGCACAGCAGTCTTCCTGTGTCCCGGGCATCGGATCATGTCATCGCAGTGCGCCCCGTTCACATCACTGTGTTGCACCAATCACATGATCAGATACTGGGCACAAACAGGAAGACAGAGCTGTGTTGGAAGCAGGGAGCTACAGAGAGGTGAGTTAATATTGTTTATTATTTTTGTGTGTGTGCCAGCAGGTAAGGCAAATAGCATGATGGTGGGCCATATCCAGGATGGAGGGTAAGTATACTTTAGGCTCCTGTAATATGAGCTGTCTCCCCGCCCACCTATCAGCACTAGCTTCAGCACTGAGAGGTGATGGACAGAGGGACGCAGTGCATATTACATAAGCCTAATTAGCGGGGTCATGTGACCACAGGCTGCCTTTGCAGTCTGCACCAGCCTCCTCCAGCCAGCTCCAGAGTTGTAGTTCCCACCAGCATAGCACTATATATTTGGACCATATGACGTACCCCCCCCCCCACACTTTCCCCCACAATTTTGGGGGGAAAGGTGTGTCTTATGATCCAAAAAATACAGTACCTAAGTTATCTTTTTTTACAACATGGTGAATGGTGTAAAACCCATTCAAAAAACAATTCCTGAATTACTGTTTCATGTTCATTCTGCCTCCTAAAAACCACAGTATAAAATGATCCAAAAATGTTATGTGCCCGAGATCGGTACCAATAAGAACATCAGCTCATGTCACAAACAGCTAGCCCTCACATGATTCTGTCAGCAGAAATCTAAAAGAATTGTAGCTCTCAAAATACGAGATGTAAAAACTTAGTTTTTTTTTTAGTTTTTAAATAAAAACAATTCTTGACAGGCTGTTGATTTATTCATTCTTCCTCCCAAAGATTGCAGTAAGGGTCAGCTCCCATACTGAGCGCATACACCAGGATTTACAAGTAAATCTCTGAAATACGTGATTCAGACAGAAACACCAACGGGAAATTTACTATAATGAGGCAGAATGAGTCATTTTTGAACTTGGTCTGTCTTAAGATCTGGCAGTGTCAGTCTTTTTAAGTGTTCATAATAACTAGTTTAGTGCACCTCTGAAAAGTACAAGCCTGAACAAAGGGCACATGGAGTCCAGGGTAATTCTACTGCCTCAATATAGTGAATGATTCCTAGGGGGTGTTATCTGAATATTGTCATTTAGAAATTTACATGGTAACCGTGATGTAAGTGAAGCACAGAGCACAGGATAAATTTGATACAAAATTACATGTAAAACATTCCCAAAAAAAGCCTTCAACTCAATCCACAAAGAAAACAAGTTGCCACTCAGGTCCAACATCATGTCTATGGAAATATGATGGGGGGGCTTCACATTCCTGACAACACAAAGGCTCTGGAAAAGCACTGTGGCTGCTCCTAAAGAAATCTTGCTTCTTATGTGGTCCCAAATTCAAATGCTCACCTTTCTTCTGTGTCTTAACCACATCCAACATACGCCTTAGGAAATACTGTAGTGAGAAGAATCTGCTCCATATACGAAGTCCGTGTCTACAGAAGCACGAGCTGTGCACAATATACTTGGCACTACAATATATGGGACACTATAACGGCAGATTTGCAATTTTCACTCAGCTGTAACTTCCACAATGGGATCACTTGAAGGGGAAATTCTGCTCTTCTAGCACTTAAAGGGAACCTGTCACCAGGTTTTTGCAACCTAATCTGAGAATAGTATAATATAGGCCCCGAGATCCTGATTCCAGCGATGTGTGGCTTACTTGGCTGCTCAGTGCAGTTTTGATTAAATTACTGTTTGATCAGCTGGAGATTATCATTAGCAGTCTACTTGGCCTGTTGCCAGGTAGTCTGGCATATTCACAGACTGCTAAATCTACAACAGAGAAAACACTAATTTTACCAAAATGACAGAACGCACCTCAGTAAGAGACACATCGCTGGAATCAGGGTCTCTATTTCAACATTATGCTGCTCTCAGATGGGATGGCAAAAACCTGGTGACATGTTCCCTTTAAAGGCTCTATATATGGAGTCTGAAAACTATTGTAGGAAAATCTGTCCTCCATGGGTCAAACAGCACTTGTGCCTTCACGAGTCTCGCGTTGTGGCTAAGCTGTAATGTATAGCCACATGTGGGGTATTGCCAGATTTAGCAGAAATTGTGTGACAAATGTTAGTGCCATTTTTACCCATTTGCCCATATGAAAATGTAAAATCGGAGGCTAAAACAAATGTTTTGTGCTAAAAATGTAGTTATCTTTCTTCACCAGCCAATGATGTAAAATTCGGTGACATACCTCTGGGGTTAATATGATCACTGCCTTAGATGAATTCATTGAGATGTGTAGTTTGAAAAATGGGGTAGCTTATAGGGGACTTCTGCTGTTCTGGCACCACAGGAGCTATGTCAATGTGACATGGCACCCGCAAACAGTAACAGCAAGATCTTCACTACGCCATGGCGCTCCATTCCTTCTGTGCTTTCCACTATAAATGAAAAGTTGTTCTTGATTGTAGGGTATTGGCACACTCAGAAGATATTGCACACCATTTTGTGCAGTGCAATTTTCCTATTGTATTTGTATTTTACAAAAACTAAACACTTGAGGCCAAACAAAATTTTAGTGGTAAAAATGTAATTATTCTTTATTCAAATCCCAATGTTATAAAGTTGTGTTATACACCTGTGGTGTCAACATGCTTGCTGCACCCCTAGATTAATTCATTGAGGGGTAGAGTTTGTAAAGTGGGTCACTTTTTTGGGGGTTATCAAATACAAAGCAGCTTTATTTAAAACAAAACATACTAAAAAAGAGACAAAAACCACAGCATCAAAAACATGATAAAAACGCATGTAAAAAAAAAGCACACAAAAGGCTAGTAATTTAAGGCTGCTTTCACATCAGCGTTATTTGAAATTGGGTAGTTCTGCCACGTAACAGCTCACTTGCGGCAAGCCCTGTTCATTCTCTATGGGACTTGCTGTCAGGTGCGATAAGTGCGGTTTTGCTGGATCCGGCACTTGTAGCAAGTCCAAAAAATGCTGCTAGCAGCGGTTTTTTTTTGCGCTGCCTCAAGTGCCGGACCTGCGGATCCGGCAAAGCCGCACCTGTCAGCAAGTCCCACAGAGAATGAATGGGGCTTGCCGCAAGTGAGCTGTTACGTGGTTGATGCTGCAAAACTGCCACATCTGCCGCGGTTGTACAAAACCGCTAATGTGAAAGCTGTCTAATGGGTACACAAATGCTGCAGAAAATCTGTACCATCAAAATCTCACCAAAGTGGGAACCTAACCTTACTATTAAAAGTGGCAATGCACACTTAAACTGAGGGGGTCCCTAGCCATACATGCTCCGAGTTGACTGCCAGTCCTCCCTTACAGTTACTTTGCTCACAATTCATTGATATGTGTCGCAGACTATCAATTTTATTCCGGGCTGTAAATCCTCCTTTACCAGCCCTTACACACAGTCCAATGTGCATTCGCATCAGCTAAAAAGTCTATTTCCTAGTAAAATGCTGACCCCAGTGCCGACTTCTAGCAAAGAGAAAACCTGACCCTGACATTATATGTGCCTTAGGGGTAATGTAACCTGGCGCACAAGTTAGTCTACCAATGAAACGGAAACAACGTATAATAAAACCGTGATAAACATAGCAGTGCAGAAAAATGAATGTCAAATAGTTATAGTGTCAGTGGCACTGATGTCTGCTCCTTTACAAGCAGCAAGGGGACAATTACAGATCAGAATCGGACAGGACAAGTAATAAATACACATGTGCCTGTGTGTCAGAGCCGCAGTCATGTGACCCGTACATAGAGGAATGACAAGGCGTCCCTGTCCTCCAGACATATTATAGACTGCAAAGCAGGTTTTTCTGCTAATAAGTAGCACAGCCCAGGGAAGCGGTGAACTCTAGAAGTAGAGCAGAAAATTGGAAAGACACATTCACAAGTCTATCCATGAGTCCTGTCCTCGCTCGCACTGAGATATCTTGCCATCAGAGTAATTCATTTGACACACACTCTCCCCTGCAGCTGACTCTTACCAGTCTTTAGTAAAAGATGGGTTTCTTCCTTGCAGTTAACAACTTATCATCTGCTGCCTATTTCAATTCTGCCATTCTTCCAAGTCCCTTTTCCCTGCCTAATGCAATTATTCTATAAGAGAAGAAATAAAAGAAAACTGCAAGAAGACAAAAAGAAGCCAAAGGATTAATTCAGGTTACCGATACCTCATGAAAAGACTCAGCATATTGAAATGTATTTTTTTTCTCCGTCTTGGTGGACTCAGATGGCCCGAGGCAGAGTTTTGTGGCGCGTTTCATCTCACCATGCTATCCTGATTTCAGCACACAATTTAAAGCTGTCACGGAGCCAAGTTTTTTTCTTTACCCCCTATACATTCAATCAGTTAAAAAAAATGTTAACACATTGACCTGCGTTCTTTGAGGCAAAATTGCAGAATACAAGATTATAGGATTATTAAATACATGCCTTTTATATAGACATAGAATAAAAATACGAAAAGCTAACAAATGTTTTTCATATTTTACACATTTTAGCCTACAAGTATATCCATTTTATTTGAAACCATTATGGAAAATTATTACTTATACCGAATATTTATTATTATTTTTATTAATAGGTATTTATATAGCGCCATTAGGATACATGGCACTTTACAATTTGGAGGGTAGACACAAACGATGACATATCACAATTAGTCATACGGGTACAGCAGGGTCGGGGATCCTGTCCGCGAGGGCTCACAGTCTAAAGGGGGTGGGGAGGGAGACAGTAGGAGGGGGAGGTGAGATGATGCAGTGGGTCTCAGTGTGTGTTATAGGCTTGTAGGAAGAGGTGGGTCTTCAGGTTTTTCTTGAAGGTTCCCAGGGTCGGGGAGTGTCTGATGTGATGGGGGAGGGAGTTCCAGAGTCTGGCAGAAGCACGAGAGAAGTCCTGTGTGCGGTTGTGGGAGGTGGAGATGCGGGGGGTTGAGAGGAGGAGTTCTTGGGAGGAGCGCAGAGTGCGCGAAGGGAGGTAGCGGGAGACCAGGTTGGAGATGTAGGGAGGGGACAGGTTGTGTATGGCCTTGTATGTCAGGGTTAGGGTTTTGAAGCAAGAACGCTGGGGGATGGGGAGCCAGTGGAGGGCTTGGCGGAGAGGGGAGGCAGGGGAGTAGCGGGAAGATAGGTTGATGAGCCGGGCAGCAGAGCTGAGGATGGTGTGGAGCGGTGCAAGGGAGGAGGCAGGGAGGCCGGTGAATAGGAGGTTGCAGTAGTCCAGGCGGGAGATAATGAGGGCATGGACAAGTGTCTTAGCTGTGTTGTGGTCAAGGAAGGAGCAGATGCGGGCAATGTTTTTTAGTTGGAGTCGGCAGGCGGTGGCGAGGGCTTGGATATGGGGCTTGAAGGAGAGGGAGGAGTCGAGGGTTACCCCGAGACATTTGGCATGGGGGACGGGTGAGAGGGTGCAGTCGTTGACGGTGATGGATAGGTCAGGAAGGGGGGGAGGGTTGTGAGGGGGAAAGACTATGAATTCTGTCTTGTCCATGTTGAGTTTGAGGAAGCGGGTGGAAAAGAAACATGCAATGGCGGATAGACAGTGAGGAATTTTGGATAGAAGAGAGGAGATGTCGGGGCCAGACAGGTAGAGCTGAGTGTCGTCGGCGTAGAGTTGGTATTGGAGGCCATGTGACTCGATGAGGTTGCCTAGGCCGAGGGTGTAAATAGAGAAGAGTAGTGGTCCCAGGACCGAGCCTTGGGGGACACCTACGGAAAGGGGGTGGGGCGAGGAGGTGGTGTGGGAGTGGGTGACGCTGAAGGTCCTGCCCGTCAGGTAGGAGGAGATCCAGGAGAGGGCAAGGTCAGTAATTCCAAGAGATTCAAGGATTTAGAGTAAGAGGGAGTGGTCAACAGTATCAAAGGCAGCAGATAGGTCGAGAAGGATGAGGACGGAGTAGTGTCGTTTGCTCTTGGCGATCAGAAGGTCATTAGTGACTTTGGTTAGGGCTGTTTCGGTGGAGTGGTGCGGTCGGAAGCCGGATTGAAGGTGATCAAAGAGAGCATAGGTAGAGAGGTGGGAGGACAGTCCGGAGTGGACGTGCTGTTCAAGAAGTTTTGAGGCAAACGGGAGAAGAGATATGGGGCGATAGTTGGAGACTGTTGTAGGGTAGAGGGATTGGGGATGGTTTTTTTAGGATGGGCGTGATTAGGGCGTACTTGAAAAGTGAGGGGAATGTGCCAGATTTGAGCGATATGTTGAAGAGGTGAGTCAGGGCAGGGATGAGGACTGTTGTAAGGTTAGGGATGAGGTGGGAGGGGAGTGAGTCAAGGGCGCAGGTGGTGAGGTGCGATCGTGATAGAAGGGAGGAGAGGTGGTCCTCAGTCATGGGGGTGAAACTGCATTTGGGTGGGGGGGGATGGGCAGGAGGTGGGATGGGGCGAGGGGAGTGTGGGTCAAAGCTTTGTCTGAGTTTGTCAATTTTGTCTTTGAAGAAGGTGGCGAAGTCGTCAGCGGAGATGAGAGGTGAGGGAGGAGGTGCAGGGGGGCGAAGTAGGGAGTTGAAGGTTTTGAAGAGTTGTTTGGGGTTGTGAGACAGGGCGGTAATTAGGGAGGAGAAGTAGGCTTGTTTTGCGGAGTCAAGGGCAGTCTTGAAGGTATTGAGGGAACGCTTGTATAGGGCATATATCAATTTGTTTATGTCTATGTTTTTCTTTCTTTTAATGAATAAAATACAGACTCCAGAAAAGGTGCTAATCAGAAACAGAAGCAAACTGGTGCTAGCGAAAAGTGAAACCTGGAATGAACATTCGCTAAGGGACAGTTTTTTTAAAGAAAATATTTTCAGGTGAACAAGTCCTAAAAGTGTCTATTAAAAGGGTTTTTCTACTATGCTGATCCTGATGACCTATCGGGGGTCCACTCCACCAGCCCACCACTCCACCAGCCCACAACTCCAACACTCTACCTCTTCACCAGTCCAAAACTCCACGAATCTACCACTCCGCCAGTCCACCACACTCCGCCAGTCCACCACACTCCGCCAGTCCACCACACTCCGCCAGTCCACCACACTCCGCCAGTCCACCACACTCCGCCAGTCCACCACACTCCGCCAGTCCACCTGTTTAGCAGCCACTCACTTGAATAAAATAAAAGTCAATTTGCATTTCTTGGGAGTATCCACTAAACAGTGTGACAAAACAATGATGTTCCCTCTGCAGACTGTTTACACCTGAGAATAACTGATTTATGGAGTTACCCAACAATTTGAAACTGATGACCTTTTGATGGATAGATCATTAATGGTATTAGTTTATACACATGACCATTTGTGGAGCCAAAATCAGTTTTTTTTTTTCATTTCTACCTGTTTTTTGTAGTGTTCTTAGGCTGGCTTCAGACTGCGTTTTAGATCCGATCCGTAGCTGTCCGCTTGAAGTAGACAGCCGTGGAGCGGATCAGCACACAGGACCGGGGGGCTATTATGCCCTCCGATCCTGTGTGCAGCCGCACGCAGTTCCTGCTGCTGACAGGTGAGGACCGCGGGCTCCGCGGTCCTGACCTGTCAGCGGCTGCGGGCGGCTGCACACAGGATCGGAGGGCATAATAGCCCCCCCCGGTCCTGTGTGCTGATTCGGTCCACGGCTGTCTGCTTCAAGCAGACAGCTACGGATCGGATCTAAAACGCAGTCTGAAGCCGGCCTTAGTGTTTTAAACCATATGTATCTTTGCATCCATGCCTTTTTTAATCACTTATTTATTTTTTAGTTTGCCACACTGAGCAGAGTTTAAGGTTTCAAGCTGCTTTAACTCAATTCATCATTTATGGCCTTATGAAAAGTTGCAAAATTGGTGCAAATGTAGTCCAGTCTTTCTCATGCAGTGATTTTATGCATGTCTGAAACTGTAACATTTTAGTGAAAACACGTATAAGGCTGCCTTCACATTTGCGGACCCCTCCGCAGCGTTCTGCGGAGGGGTCCGCAATGTGACCGTGCGCACCCATTCACTCCCATATGTGATCTGTGCGCAGGCGGATGCCTGCGCACAAATCACACAGTCTCGTCCGCACCAGGGATGTAACGTCGCGTCCCTGGTGCGGACGAGACTGTGTGATTTGTGCGCAGGCATCCGCCTGCGCACAGATCACATATGGGAGTGAATGGGTGCGCACGGTCATGCGCTGTCAAGCGCAGCACCGTGCGCTCCCATTATAAAGATAGGAGCTCGCGGCCGCTGCGGTCACATTGCGGACCCCTCCGCAGAATGCTGCGGAGGGGTCCGCAAATGTGAACCCAGCCTAAGATAGAATAAAAGAAAATAATTGTTTTTGAGCAAATGTCACGAGCTGTGTGTGCCATTTTGATTGACCCAAAAAACAAGCGATTCTAGTAGAACTGCAAATAATAAATCGGGTCCTTTTTTCATGGAGTGTAAGCATCATATTTTCTACTTCTATAACTCAACATGAAGTGATATACACAGATTAAAGTAGTCATTTTTCCATTAGATTCACGATCCATATCAAGTGGATACAAACTACAAACATAACCATGAGACCTTGGCGCTCAAGCACATGGCGCTTATATGATGCATATAATTCTAGTAGTCTTCATTCAGCTGACCGTAACATAGAACATTTTTTTTTTTTTTATCATGGCTGCAAGCCAAGGATTTATGACCATTAGGGCTTGTTCACACAATTGTTTATCAGAGCCGAGTTTAGTCCGATAGCACATGGGCCAATGTTATACTATGGGGCAGTGACAACTTGCGTTTTTTTTTCTCATCACAGTTCGGCATGAGAAAAAAATCACAACATGCTGAGAGTCGGATATACACTGACACAGACAATGGAGAAGACGAAGAATATCTGGTCTCCATCTTCTTTGCACGCGAGACATGATTCACACATGCAAGAGAATTGGATCACATTAAGAGACACTCAGCTCACACTGTGATCAGTGTGTGAGCGGAGTGTCATGAACATAAATAGGTCGATTATCATGCATGAGCGAATTCATGCTGTTGTGAGCGAGCCCTTAGGGCTTATTCAGACATCAAATTTTGCAGACACAAAAAAAAAACAGAACCTTTTTTTTTTTATCAAACTTAGATCAGTGTGGTCCGAGAAGTGAAAGTTTCTCCACCTTCTCCATCTTGAAAGTCAATGAAAAAGTCACCTGAGTGCAGTACAATTTTTTCACGGGCCCATAAACTTGCTTTGCTTATTATGATCCAACCCTCACATCAAAATCGGATGTGTCCATGAAAAATCACGGACTTGTGAAAGTCCTCTCAAACTATCACAGGTAGGAGTGCAATCCGTAAATGCCAAGAATAACACCTGTGTGCAAAAAATAGACGTCCGAATGTGCCTGTGGACTATGTTCAAACTATCTTATTTACAGACTGTTCCGGATGCACTGGTGTCTAAATTAACCATTCAAATAGATGAATTTACAAAAATAAAAACGAAAATCGGATTCCATATAAATCATCCATTTAGTACCCCATTTTGGTGATAATTTGCAATTCCTTAACATAGGAAATTATTTTAGATCTTGTAAATATTATTTACTGCCAATGTATAAAAACAGATGACAATACAGGTAATAAAAAAAATCATCCATTTAACTCGATGAATATCAGATGATTAGAATTATACTATCACGTGAACATAACTTGACTTAGGCCCCTTTCACATCAGCGGTAAACGCATAACGCCACGATCGCATACAATGTCTATGGGGCTTGCGGTAAGTGTGCGGCAGGTGCGACAAGTGCGGTTTCAGCACTTGTGGCAGGTGCGGCCGCAAAAAAAAAACGTGGCACACCGCGTTTTTTCCGTGGCCACACCTGCCGCACACTTAACGCAAACCCCATGGACATTGTATGGGGCTTTCCGCAAGTGTGCCACGATTGCGGCAGTTGCGGTTTTTTCACCGCAACTGTCGCGATCAGCATTAACCGCTGAAGTGAAAGCAGCCTAATACTGGCAAGTGGATCTCAGAAGACGTGAGTTCAGGTCTGTAATCAGCTTGGGATGTTTGGCCGTAATACAGATAGATACTAAACTACGCTGGCATGATGGCAGTCTCAGGAATTGCAGATAATTCTAGAAGCTGCACTTGATTTTCATTTTTAAGGTTAACATATTTTTTTTCTAGATATCACACAAAAACAAAAGCAACAATCGAGTGCTTCACGTTCAGCTGTAGGTAAATAATGCGTTCACTACACCTAAACGTATAAAACACATTCAATAATTACTGGTGTCTCCACAAGAGACATTAACACTACAGAGAAAAGTAGACAATTATATGGCGTTATTAATGTACACAACAAATGTTGACTAGCTGCTCAATAAATTTCCAGTGCGGAGAAATGTAATTACTTGTAAGCACTATCAGTATGCAGGTATTGTGTACAGGTCAACAATTACTATACAAGTTAATTTCCTAATTGCTTGAGCCTTGTCAGCTCGCACAATTTTACGTAGGTATGGAAGGTGCAATATACTGTAAATTCTGCGTTTATTGCCCGTCACCAATATTTCACACTAAGCTGAACATGTTCTTATAACAGCTCGTAAATAAATGCAGCTAAGTGGATGCAGCTGCCAAATAGAATAACGAATAAGATACCGTGATCTGTGATCTTGCACGTCACTAAGTAAAGCTCTTTCAGGCTTCGGCCTTCCTTTGCAATAACTTCTACACATCTGTGGAGAAAATGTAAGAAAGATAAGATGGATTAAGCCTTTACTTAAGTGGTCGAGTAAATACCTGTATTTGCCATATAATAAATCTAGTTAATACATTTTTATAACTCTGACTTAGCTTCCCCTGTCACTCCTCCTAGAAATCTATGACTAAAGCCCCCGTCACACATAATGAGATTGTTAGCGAAATCGTTGTAACGTCATACGTTTTGTGACGTAACAGCGATCCCACTAATGATCTCGCTACGTGTGACACTAAGCAGCGATCAGGCCCCTGCTGTGAGATCGCTGATCGTTACAAAGTGCTCTGGGTCATTTTTTGGTCGTTGCGCTCCCGTTGGGCTGCGTGCATCGCTGTGTTTGAAAGGGACAACGACCAACGATCTCAATACTACGCCCAAGAGTGACAATCGCCAACGACTTCTGTATCATTCAGGATCGTTCAGGATCGTTGCTGAAGTCGCTGGTAAGATCTGACACTTTGACATCTCACCAGCGACCCCAAAGTGACATACTAGCGATCCCTACCAGGTCGTATCGTTGTCGTGATCCCTTCCTGTGTATCTGTACGACTTGACTGTCCATATATATTGTAACCGTCCTCGTCTACCCTTCCACATGTAAAGCGCCATGGAATCTAATGGCGCTATATAAATACATAATAATAATAATGACTAACGACACCTGGATATAATTCATTTCCACTAGTCACAGGATTGTCGCTACACCTTCTGGTCAGCCAATGCTGACCGTGTATGGATAAATGCTTTTAACAAAGTGGAAACGATAACGACTAGTGATCAGTAAACTGGACTTTAAAGTGCGGAGTTCGTACCGAACACAGACTTTTACACTTTTTTCAGTGTTCGGGTGCTTTACATACACAACCACCTGTGCTCTGGTATACTCGGTGCTCAGCACAGTGTGAGCCGCTTGCAGTATTTCAATGGCTCACACTGGGGGTAAAATCAGCGTTATCAGATGTAGAGTGTACAAACAAAATGACAAAATCCCTACTCCCTTCCCCAGAAGTGCTTTGGTTATGGCTGGCTGTATGTGGGCGAAGAGCCAAACTGACCAATCAGTGACTTCAAATGAGGTTTGGGTCAAGTTTTGGTCCCAAACAGACCTTTATAAAAAAAAAAAAGAGTCCAGCTGAACCTCCAGAAGCCAAACTACCATGGGTCCACTCATCTCTAATAACAACCAGTTGTCAATATATTCAGACTTTTGTAGGAAAAAAAAGAGGGATAAAAACAAGAAAAAATACTAAGAAAATTATATTCACTTTTCTGTGCAGAAAGCAGAAGCATTTTTAGGTGAAAGGAGAATTTTATGCTATCACATCGGCAGAAATATAATTGAACAGATTCTTATTAGGATGTTGTGAAATATCACTAATCATTACTTTTCCAACTACTAAAACTCATCGTAGCCTACAAACGTCACACATCAGTGCCTGCAAAAGAAATGGATCGGATGAAGTGGTGCAATTTCCAACAGAAAAGTTTCATGAGGCTCCTCTCATTTCCTGAGGTTACTGCTGTCCTGATTCTGCTGCTCACAGAGTGCAGCAGCTCCTCCTGTGACTAATGTTCCTTCTGAGTAACAGTTCCCTAGGGAAGGTCTATCACTAATAATGGGACTCTCTCCATCATTGACTACTGCTCAGAAGTGCAAAACCCAATCAGGAATTTTTTTTTTAACCTAAATGTACACATTTCAAGCTAGAGAACATTTGCTTTCACTAATAATTTTGAATTGTTATACTTTTACAGACTTTGTTTCCCTGCACATTCAACTTTGATGTGGTCTGGGAACCATAAATCTTAAAAAAAGACATAACAACGCTGTTGATTTATATTTCTTTGTACGATGGCTTTACCTATTGGGTAATAAATAAAAAAAATTTGAAAAAAAGACATAAAAAATGTACAAACTCTCCAGTCAGAACAAGCTCACTGACAGATTCTCAGTTAGCTCATTCACCAATCAGCAACAAACTGTGCAACACAGAGGATATGTGAGGAAAACTTTGCAATGTAACCCAAATGCAAAAAATTATTTAAAGCTCAAAATACATGCATTTAAGTTAGAAAGAAAACCTGTTCTCCAAATACAATGGATAGGGAAAATTTTGGAGGAGATAAGGTATTAGCTTGTGCCACCCATTAAAACCATTGTAAACCAATATCAACCCTTTAATAAGTTTTGAAATATAACTAGAGATATTAATAAAGCTAGACACCCAACTACAAACAACTGTTTTAGGAGAACTCGCTCCTTCAGTTTGAATCAGTGGGTGACTGAATGAAACACCCCCGAAAACTTCACACTAACTGGTGCAGTACTTAAAGAATAGAACATTATTTTACAGGGTGGGTTCTTCACTATGTATACAGAACGGGTTGTCACTCTTAGGGCTCGGACACACATCCGTAAAACTTGGACGACTTGGACCAATGTTATTCAATGTCTGAGGGCACATTTCCGAGTGTCTGACTTTTTTTCTCATCCGATTTACGGACGTCAAAGCAGTCGCAACATGCTGCGACAGTATGTGATTCACGTCTGAGACTCGCCAATGCAAGTCTATGGGTCCTACAAAAATCACGGACCACAGTTGGATCACTGTCTGACCACAGTCGGACCATCCAACTCTGATCAGAGTTTTCACAGCTGAAACAATTGCCAGGTTGATTTCATTCAAAAATTGCATGCAACTCTTGGATGGCACTTGGACCACACTCGGATTAATGTTGGACAGCTCTCGGATGTGATCTCAGGAAATGTTGGACAGTCGCATCACTGTTACATGCAAAACAAATCAAAACTCTGACAAAAGTCGTCCGACCTTGGATCAGTGAATCGGAGCGTTTTTGTACTCGCATGTGTGTCCGTACCCTTACAACATTTTTTGGGGGATGAAAACAAAGTGCTGGAGGGTTCTGAAGTTTCCAGCATTGAGTCCAGATCTAAATCCCATTGGACACCTGTGAAGAGATCTTAAGATTGCTGTTAGAAGAAGGCACCCCACATATATGAGACCTGGAGTAATTTGCAAAAGAAGAGTCCAAAATTCCATTTGAGAGGTGTAAGAAGCTTGTTGATGGTTATAGGGAGTGATTGATTGCAGTTATTTATTCCAAAGGGTGTGCAACCAAATATTAAGTTGATGGTGTCAACAATTTTGACCAGCCCATTTTTGGGGTTGTGTGTGAAATTATGTCCAATTTGCCTTCTTTTCACAGATTTTTGCGTTGATCCAATCCACACAAATAAAACAGACGTGTGTATAACAAAACATGCCTAAGTACCCTTTCACATCAGCATTTTGTGCTGATCGCGGCAGTTGCGATGAAAAAAAGAAGCAACTGCCGCGATTAACGCATAACAGCTGCACTTGCGGCAAGCCCCATGCAATGTTTATGGGGTTTACTGTCTACAGATCTCATATGGTACTCTGCATCTCAATACCAAAAGACTAAAAAAAGTTCTGTGAAATCCAATCTTACTTATTACTTATGTTCTAAATGTGCATTAGGCGGCCGTCACACGCTACAATATCATGAGCGATATTGTAAGCGATCACGTGCACGCGCGATCGCTAACAATATCGCTCACATCGCTGGCGAGCTGTCACACAGACAGACTCACCAGCGATGTGGAGCAGCGAGATCGCTGGTAACTATGGTACACATCGGGTTACTAGGCGCCGCGCGGCGCTTAGTAACCCGACGTTTACCATAGATACCATCTCCCAGCATAGGCTCTGCCGCTGGGAATCGTTCATCGTGGTGTCACACACCACGATGAAGCAGATTGAACAAGCGATGATCGCTTGATATGAGCTCCGGCTCCCATATCTGCGATCTAACGATCAAGCGATTTTACATGATAAAATCGCTTGATCGCACGTAGCGATGCACAAACGATATCGCTTAAGCGATCAAAAAGCAGATCACTTAAACGATATCGTTCGCAATATTGAACCGTGTGATGGCCGCCTTAGGAGAAAGTAGGGAACAGAAGGAAGGGAGTGAGACAGGGCTTGTAGTCTGTTCCCACAGAGACATATGAATCTGCATCGAGCTGTAAACACATAAGGAAACCATTAATCAACACTTATTTTATTTAAGTGTCATTTTATTTGCATTGAGCGGCAACAGTTTGGTTCAGAGGATGGGCACAGCCTTTAAAGAGAAACTGAAATTTGAACTGTTTTTTTTTTTTTTTTTTTATATATCTTGAAATACATTTTAATTGCCTGGGGATCTGAATCTTGAGACCCACAGATCACTCAATAGACCCCGATACAGTGTACAGCTCAGCAGACAGTATTACTAAGCTCCAGATCAGCAATTCACTGAGAAGAGTAGCGATTCAATAGAAAGTATAGGCTGCTTGGCAGTCTACTGCGTGATAGGTGGGGGTCTGAAGAATAACCCCCCCCCCCCCAATCAGCAGAATATTAAAGTGCCTACCAAGCTTGGAAAAAAGCAAGTTTAGAGTTTAGGTACTATTTAAAGCTCAGGAACAGCTTGCACAGTTGTCAAAGCCCGTTCTGCAGACTGACCTCCCCATGCGGCCGGTCTCCACTAAGCAGGGAGACCGATGGCCATCAAGGGGTCCTGCACCGTCTGCTTTCCCTTCTATTAAGTCCCACTATTGTTACTCACCCAGCCAGCGTTCCAGTGATGCCTCCCAGCACTCTGTCCACTACCTCCTCTTCCCGTGGTCTGCGTCCTCCGAGAGAGCGATTTAGGTCACTTCTCTTAAAGGATCAATACACCTGTTTAGGATTTTGCCTCTCAGTCTATCGTTTAGAGGCTATATCTATTTAAGGGAGGTGCCTGAGCAACATCTCCTGCCACTAGTGGTTATGCTTTACTTCATTTTCACTGTCCTCTTCCCAGCCTATGCCCTTGACCTGGGTTTTGACTGACTTACCTATAATCCTTGTATCATCTAGAGCCTGTTACGAGTACTGAAGGACCGTCTCACCTGTACGCTACTATCTTCACTTGCGGTGCACCTGCTACTCAGACTTGGAGCTTGCTACGCCTGTGCCGTTCCAAATTTTACTCACATCTTGTGTGTCACTCCTGTCGGCCAGAGTACCACTATTCCAGGTCGTGCACCTCAACTCCAGGATTGGTTCGCAGCTACCCTACTACTCTGGGCCTCATGCTTGCTCCTCATTCTCTGCAATACCTGTCTGGTGAACTGTCCACTCTGTACTGGCGAATTCTCCTAATTAAAGACTATCTACATCTCCAGCCTATTTGTATCTATGGGTCAGTCTCCACTTAGGAATATATTATATATTGATTATTGTTTGATTATTTTCATCTAATTTCCATGTATTTTGGTGTGCTGAAAACGAAAAAAATATTGAAAAAAATCCTGGATGTCAGGATTTGCCACAAAATGCAAAATTCTCTTCAAATTTAGTACATTTTTCAAAATTTTTGGTATTTTTTTTATCTTAGGGTTTTGAAAGTCAAAATTACTATTAATTAATTCACATCAATGCATTGAAGATATACAATGCCAAAAAAATATAAAACTTTCAAAGAAAAGAACTTTCAGAGTGAGCTAATGAAACCAGCATCAACATGTTGCAAGCTGACCGAGCTGGCTCTGACATGCCCGGACTTGTTTCAATTGTTTTATCTTGGTTCTCGCCTGTTCACACTTTTTAATCTCAGTTCGTGTTAGCTCGTCATATTCAACCGTGTTTCTCAAAATTAGCATTATGGCTCAGCGGAAGTGTATTATTTGCCTGACAATTTCTGTTACGTTTGTGGTGAATATACAGTGTTGAAGCAACAGCTGAATATTACAGACTTTGTGAAAAAAATATACTCACATATTTCGAACTAAAGCTTGGAGATCAAGATAAAGCTTGGGCGCCTCATAAAGTGTGCTAACGGTGTGTTGACGACCTCCGAAATTGGTTCAAGGGTAAGAAAAAAGCTTTCCGTTATGGGATTCCTATGGTATGGCGAAAGCAAAAGAACCATAGTGACGATTGTTACTTTTGTTCATGCCATGTGAAAAGGTATAATTCAAAATGGAAGCATTCCATTTCCTACCCCAATATTCACTCAGCAATTCGTCCCATCCCCCATGGCACAGATACCGGTACCCAGGGCCCCTGCTACCTTGGAAGAGATAACTAGCTCTGATGAAGGTGGAGTCATACCTGAACCAGATGATGAATCAAGTTCTGACTTTGAAGAAGATACAAGACCAAAATTGTTTTCCCAGGAGGAGATGAATGATTTGGTAAGAGACTTGAATCTTCCCAAAGATGCCACTGAGTTACTCGGCTCAAGGCTCAAAAGCAAGAATTTATTGTTGCCAGGGGTGTCTTTTTCATGGTTCAGACATCGTGAAGACGAGTTTGTTCCTTACTTTGCCCAGGAAGATAAATTGGTTTATTGCATCGATGTTGAAGGTTTAATGGGTCAATTCAAAATGCAATATGAGTCAGCGCAATGGTGTCTTTTTATAGATTCTTCAAAAACAGTCTCAAAGCAGTTTTACTCCACCACGGCAGTTTATATGCTTCCATCCCTGTAGGTCATTCCGTACACCTCAAGGAAACCTACGAGAACTTGGAATTGGTTTTTCATAAACTTAAATATGAAGACCACGGTTGGCAAGTGTGCGGGGATTTGAAAGTCTTGTGCATGCTGCTCGGGCAACAAGCTGGGTATACCAAATACCCTTGTTTTCTGTGTCTATGGGACAGTCGAGACAGACAAAATCACTGGACCAAGAAGAATTGACAGCCGAGGGTGCTCACAGTTGGTGAAAAAAATGTCCTCCGAGAAACTTTGGTTTCTCCCCATAAAGTTCTTCTATCACCTCTCCACATCGAATTGGGATTGATGAAGCAATTTGTAAAATCACTTCCAAAAGATGGAGAATGCTTCAAATACTTGGTCGCCAAGTTTCCAGGCCTCTCGGAGGCAAAATTGAAGGAAGGTGTGTTTGTCGGACCAGACATTAGAAGGCTTACAGCTGATCAAGAGTTTATCAATACCATGACGCATCCTCAAAAAGAAGGGTGGATTGCATTTATAGAGGTCATAGAGAAATTTTTAAGCAATAACAAAGACCCTGACTACAAACAAATCGTCGGACAAATGCTGAAAGCATTTCAAGTTTTAGGTTGCCTGATGAGTTTGAAAGTGCATTTCCTTCATTCCCACCTTGCCAACTTTCCTGAAAATTTGGGAACTGTGAGTGAAGAGCAAGGTGGAACAATTCCACCAGGACATTAAAGAGATAGAAAGAAGATACCAGGGAATATGGAGCATTATAATGATGGCAGAATACTGTTGGACGCTTCAGAGAGACATTACAGATGCTACTCACAAGCGTAAATGTACCAAGAGAAGCCTCACAAGGAAGAAGAATCAATTTTGGTGTTTGTTAGTGAGCTCATCGCAGTTAAAAAAATTATTTTCATGAAACATCTATTATATAATCACGAATGGGATTTTTGCCCCTTTTGAGACCGCTCTCGCTGCGAGTCAGCGTGGTCATGTGGATACGAACGAAGCATTGGCCGCGCAGCGGCCATTGCGAGCAGCTCTAAGGCGACTTGCTATGCCCGCGCAGCGGGCATGGCGAGTCGCCTTAGCAGCGCGAAGCATTGGCCGCGAAGCGGCCATTGCGAGTCAGAGACTCGCTCTGCTAGAATCCCGATGCATTGTGCATCGGGCACCCATCTAGTTTGTAATAAAAAATTATTTTATGAGTCTATTTTGAGGTATTGTCTTATTTAACACAGTTACTTAAATTGTTAGAAAACGTTATGTCCTATGTCAAAACGGAGGTCATTTTCAGATTCAGCACACTCAAAAATGTAAAGATTACGTGGAATAACCAAAACTGCTCTTGAAGAAAAGTTTTTTGCAGACCTGTGTAATCAATATATCAATTTTGATCCTCTATATACTACACAGATTTGTCCTAACTTACAGCAATCATGATATACAATAGAGTAGTGTCCCGTCCAAATATTTCTTTCATACTTAGGTCTTTGTTATGAAACATATGGAACAATAAATTTCTCCGTTATTACTCTGATACATAACCCTCTTTCGACTCTCCGGAGAGCTGAAGATCTCTGCCCAGGGTTTCGTTGTGCTCAGCAGACACAAATAGAAAATAAAAGCCACATGTTTCATGTGTAATACAGTAAAAAGGGAAATGGAGCGCACATAGGGTAATTTCCTTTTGTACAATTATCCTCAGTGCCCCCCTTTAGTGGAAGGACTCACCTGATTTGGTTGTGCAAGTCACAACCAACTAACTCCGCTCTCTGTTATGGTCGCAGCAGGTGCCCAGCAAAAGTAAGGATCCAAAGGTTAACAGAAAGTGCTGGGTTTCATAGATCCACCGCGCTGACCTCCAGTGAAGACAAACAGAGTGATGTTAAAACTCTGTTTAATGGCAATTTGCCTACCGGTTTCGTGATTTCAGTTATCACTTCATCAGGCCTGATGAAGTGATAACTGAAATCACGAAACCGGTAGGCAAATTGCCCATTAAACAGAGTTTATACATCACTCTGTTTGTCTTCACTGGAGGTCAGCGCGGTGGATCTATGAAACCCAGCACTTTCTGTTAACCCTTTGGATGTGTAATACAGATCATTCACAAAAGATGCAAATATGCACGATATGGCTTCTTTAACATCTTTAGGACCGCATTAAAATTAGAAATGGACACCATGACAAGCAGATCTTCCCCAGACAAATTTTTTCCATAAGAAATGTATTAGACCATATGTGGTATAGTATGGTCCTGAAAAAAGGCAATATTAGAGTACGTGAACAGGCCTTGATAGATTACCCCGCTTTATGTGTAAGCATGCCTCTGTTAACGTCTTATAACTTTTTGGCACAGAGCAAAACTGCATTTTAAAACACCAGGAAATCTTATATAGTTTTTTTTAATTGCTGAAATTTTTTGTGATGTTTTCCATTTATTGGCTTATCCATTCAATGTCATATTTGTCCCAAAGCATTTTTCTGGGGTTTTTAAGTTCTAAAGGAAAACTCATGAAGCACAAGTTAGAACCAAACCCAGAACACACTGCATAATGGCACTATCCCAAAAAAATACCATTAAAACACCGCTAACCATAATCACCTGTCTACACCACCACGTTTTTAACATCATAAAACTGTCCTCAGAGCAAACTGGCCACACGCTTCACTTTACCTCCCCCCCAAAAAAAAGCACACCCCATATAGAATGTTTAATTTTTGTCTATAAATTCAGCCTTGGCTTCTCTCATTTAAACGTGGCATTTTTCTACATGTAAGAAAAACTAACAACATTTTCTAATCAGCGTTTGATCAATGTGGTCTGAGTGTCATCAATTTTTCTCCTAAAAAAATGTTTCTGCGCCTTCACCATTCCTGCAGTGCATTAAAATTGGACTGCACTCAGAAGTCACAGACTCACAGACTTGCATTGCCTATTGTTATCTGACCCTCAGATCAAAACTGAACATGTCACCATGATTTTCAGAAAAAAATATTGACATGTGAATGGCCCTTATAGACTACTGCAGGTATAAGTGCCGGTCGCGATATGGCACTCGTGCGCCAAAACCAGATGCCTGAATGAGGCTGTATATAGGTTGTCTGTGATTAAAACACGTACCAACAGTCTACCAAAATCAGAACCATCTTTTCACTTCTGTAGCTGAGATGTATTACTAAACATGACTGGCTTCTCACTGTGATAAAAAAAATGACTACTGGATTACTGTACAAAAATAATCTGAATAATGAATAAAAAAGTGAAAATAATTTATAAACATACATTATATATAAATATACAAGCTGTATAATATATATTTTATATATATTTTATATATATATATATAACTAGAAAAAAATACTCTGCAGCACTCGGTTGCTACCAATGATGTACATATGCTAATAAGCTATATATATATATATATATGAGAAAAAAGTTAAAAACTTAAGATTTTGAGTTTTTTAAAAAAAACGTATCTTTTTATTCTGAAGTTCTTGGTACACACATTGGCCAATGTCTGTTTGCTCGTCGACTGCGACAAAGTGACTTCAGGTCCGACGAGTCCTATCGCTGACACCCAAGTTTTTTTCTAGTTATTTGATCCAGCAGCCCTGCTGGCACCGGTTCACATTAGTCTGTGAGTGCTATGCAGTTTTTTTTTCAGTTTTGTATCTTATGGAGTGGCTGGCTCCTTGCTGCAATTTGCACCCTCGTTGCCTACAGGTGATCTAGGGTCTAGATGGTGTCCGCCCACTTAGTAGTGGGGTAGGGTGGACAAGGAGGACTTGGGTGTCAGCGATAGGACTCGTCGGACCTGAAGTCACTTTGTCGCAGTCGACGAGCAAACAGACATTGGCCAATGTGTGTACCAAGAACTTCAGAATAAAAAGTTAAGATTTTGAGTGTTTTGAAAAAACGTAAGTTTTTAACTTTTTTCTCATATATATATAGCTTATTAGCATATGTACATCATTGGTAGCAACCGAGTGCTGCAGAGTATTTTTTTTCTAGTTATTTGATCCAGCAGCCATGCTGGCACCGGTTCACATTAGTCTGTGAGTGCTATGCAGTTTTTTTTCAGATATATATATATATATACACACACACACGTATACAGTGTATAATGTATGTGTATTATATATATATATCATACATATGTGTGCATATATCTATGGTATATGTGTGTTTTTCTTTAGTATTCAGATTATTTTTGCAAAATAACCAAGCAGTCATGTATATATGTGTATATATATATATATATATATATATATATATATATATATATATACACACACACACACACACACACTCTATGCAGTGTATACATCCACTGTACATATTATATATATATATATATACAGTTAGGGCCAGAAATATTTGGACAGTGACACAAGTTTTGTTATTTTAGCTGTTTACAAAAACATGTTCAGAAATACAATCATATATATAATATGGGCTGAAAGTGCACACTCCCAGCTGCAATATGAGAGTTTCCACATCCAAATCGGAGAAAGGGTTTAGGAATCATAGCTCTGTAATGCATAGCCTCCTCTTTTTCAAGGGACCAAAAGTAATTGGACAATGGACTCTAAGGGCTGCAATTAACTCTGAAGGCGTCTCCCTCGTTAACCTGTAATCAATGAAGTAGTTAAAAGGTCAGGGGTGGATTCCAGGTGTGTGGTTTTGCATTTGGAAGCTGTTGCTGTGACCAGACAACATGCGGTCAAAGGAACTCTCAATTGAGGTGAAGCAGAACATCCTGAGGCTGAAAAAAAAGAAAAAATCCATCAGAGAGATAGCAGACATGCTTGGAGTAGCAAAATCAACAGTTGGGTACATTCTGAGAAAAAAGGAATTGACTGGTGAGCTTGGGAACTGTAAAAGGCCTGGGCGACCACGGATGACAACAGTGGTGCATGATCGCCGCATACTTTATTTGGTGAAGAAGAACCCGTTCACAACATCAACTGAAGTCCAGAACACTCTCAGTGAAGTAGGTGTATCTGTCTCTAAGTCAACAGTAAAGAGAAGACTCCATGACAGTAAATACAAAGGGTTCACATCTAGATGCAAACCATTCATCAATTCCAAAAATAGACAGGCCAGAGTTAAATTTGCTGAAAAACACCTCAAGAAGCCAGCTTAGTTCTGGAAAAGTATTATATGGACAGATGAGACAAAGATCAACCTGTACCAGAATGATGGGAAGAAAAAAGTTTGTAGAAGAAAGGGAACGGCACATGATCCTAGGCACACCACATCCTCTGTAAAACATGGTGGAGGCAACGTGATGGCATGGGCATGCATGGCTTTCAATGGCACTGGGTCACTTGTGTTTATTGATGACATAACAGCAGACAAGAGTAGCCGGATGAATTCTGAAGTGTACCGGGATATACTTTCAGCCCAGATTCAGCCAAATGCTGCAAAGTTGATTGGACGGCGCTTTATAGTACAGATGGACAATGACCCCAAGCATACAGCCAAAGCTACCCAGGAGTTCATGAGTGCAAAAAAGTGGAACATTCTGCAATGGCCAAGTCAATCACCAGATCTTAACCCAATTGAGCATGCATTTCACTTGCTCAAATCCAGACTTAAGACGGAAAGACCCACAAACAAGCAAGACCTGAAGGCTGCGGCTGTAAAGGCCTGGCAAAGCATTAAGAAGGAGGAAACCCAGCGTTTGGTGATGTCCATGGGTTCCAGACTTAAGGCAGTGATTGCCTACAAAGGATTCGCAACAAAATATTGAAAATAAAAATATTTTGTTTGGGTTATGTTTAGTTGTCCAATTACTTTTGACCTCCTAAAATGTGGAGTGTTTGTAAAGAAATGTGTACAATTCCTACATTTTCTATCAGATATTTTTGTTCAACCCTTCAAATTAAACGTTACAATCTGCACTTGAATTCTGTTGTAGAGGTTTCATTTCAAATCCAACGTGGTGGCACGCAGAGCCCAACTCGCGAAAATTGTGTCACTGTCCAAATATTTCTGGCCCTAACTGTATATATATATATATATATATATATATATATAAATGTTCACACAAAATCGATAGATAGGCGAGGCAGCACTCCGAATCTCAAAATATTGTTTTTTCAATGGTCCATACTTTAACACAACATTTCAGTCCTCTGACCCTTCTCAAGTGGTGTCAGAGCACTGAAACGTTGTGGCAAAGTATAGTCCAATAAAAAAAACAACATTTTTTTGAGATTTGGAGTGCTGCCTCACTATTTTTGGATATATTACTGCAAGACTAAAGGATTGCAATTGTGGTATTTGCATCCAGAGACTGTAGTTCATGTGCTGCTCTTTTTTTGAGATAGATAGATAGATAGATAGATAGATAGATAGATAGATAGATAGATAGATAGATAGATAGATAGATAGATAGATAGAATCCACCCACTAAGGCTGGCTTCACATTGCGGCGGGATCAGGTCCGGGGCTGTCAGGGGTGGACGGAGCTGGATGGAGCCGAATGGCAGTTATCTGCCATCCGGCTGCCATCTCGCCGGATGAATCCAGGAGAAGTGGGATTTTTCTGCCGGATCCAAAAACTTTGCATGCAACGTTTTTGGATTCAGCAGAAAAAAACCACTTCTCCAGGATTCATCCGGCGAGATGGCAGCCAGATGGCAGATAACTGCCATCCGGCTCCATCCAGCTCCGTTCAGCCCGATAGTATACTATGGAGCAAAAATCCGGTCCCGGGCTGTCACCCCTGACAGCCCCGGACCTGATCGCACCGCAATGTGAAGCCAGCCTTAGAAGTGGGACAGGGAGGACCAGGAGGTCAGGGATGTCAGCTTAGGACTCATCAGACCAGGGGTCACCGTGTCGTGGTTGATGAGCCAACAGCCAATGTGTGTACCAAGAACCCCAGAAAATAAAAAAAATAAGAATATTGAGTTTTTTGAAAAAAACATAAGTTTTTAAATTTTTTCCTCATATATCGCTTGTTAGCATGTGTGCATTATTGGTAGTAGCTGAGTGCTGCAGTAAATTTTTTCTAGATCGATAGATAGATTCAATACCTCCCCTTCTAAAACCCATTTATTTTATACTGACAAATTGAATTGACAGTGTTATCAAGTTTGGCTAGACGTCAAAAAGACTGCTGTCAACATTTCTTGAAAAGTACCTGAAGAAGTTGTCGATGTGATTCGCAGGACCTCTGAATGTCACCCATGGGCAGTTAGAAAGAATTGAAGGTGTGAATAAAAAAAATGTTCAGCAAGAACAGAGGTTGTAATAGAGATTGGAATGCATACATTAGAATATTCCTCAGGACAGCACTATGCTTGAGTCACTATATTCAGTTTCAAGCCTGAACCAGAATTGGTCTGAAGAGGAGGTTATTAAAAAAAAGCAAAAAATAAATAGTTTATTTAGTATCTTGGCTCCAAATAGTTCCCATACAAAGTATTTGCAGATTACTAGTGATGGAAAAGACACATTCTACTTCATTATGTTCACGCAAAAGCTTTATCACATACTGTATGACCTCAGACTATTCGCACCTTGATCACAAGCAAAAATAGTGTTTACAACTAAATGAATGCAGTAACAGTATTCTTAATATCTTCAGAAAAATAGGTCCAGTAGAGGTATCAAGTAGATAATGACAATACTACAAAATCTTGTAACTGATAACATCAAAGGAACATTGATGTGTTCTATTTAGCCAATTACTGAAATATCTTGAGTCAAATGGTCATTCAGGTGGATGTCTCACATACAAAATCAAGAGAAACTGATGCATGAGTAGTATCACGCTATTCTGTCACCAGACATGGGTTCTGAATAATCCACTAATAATGTTTAGCCTGTTACATTATTGACCGCTTTAAAACTCATGTCACGTCTATAGAAAAATACTTAATTTGTGTAAAGAAGCATTAACTTGACATATAGGGGGCAAATACTTTTACCAGTGATCAGTAAATACAATAGGGTACAACATTTTAACAATGCAAGTTTTTTTTCTCCCTTACATAATAATTTATGGTATTAAATTTGGTTGTAGGCTATTTATACTGAAAAATTGAAGAAAGAAAAGAAAAGGTTTTCACCCCCTCGCCCCACTTCACTGAGCGCAGCTGTTTTGAAAGTAACTTTCTTCAAGTTAATTTTTATAAACCTAATTTAACTGTAACACTCATCCAGCTCCTGTCAAATTACCAAAACCTTTTCATAACATTCTGTAAAACAGCTTGATTGATTGATACATTTCCCTCCTGGTATTGTTTCTCTCCATCAGAATGAAATGTTATAGACGTCAAAAGGAAGGAAAGGAAAGTGGAGGCTTTTGAAGGACGAGACCTTGGGTTCTCAGCTTTGCTACCATCATGCTACTAGATATCACATTAACATACTTTTGAGAGACTCCCGCTCATAGCAAAGGTCATGAACAGCACGCATTTAGAAGCTGTGTGTTGTCCTGGTGGAACATCAATGTACCCAAGTTGTGATTAACACTGAAAGTTCATCTTCAAAGAGTCTTCTCCTAGCTTTGAGGAAAGGGAAGTCGTGTTGGTGGCAGCTCTTTATGCAGAATTAAGACTTGGAATAAACAGATGAATTTAAATAAAATGGTACCGTGTACCCAAGATTTTGAACAAAATTTTTAGAAACACAAGTTCAAATTTTGTCTAATAATATCTGGTCCAGAACCTTTGTTTGTTATAAAAGTCAATGTAACACAATATCAAGATTTCAACATCATAAATATTTTGACCACTTTCAGGTTCACAACTTAGCCATTTTATATGAAACACTAAAGAGGATTTTGACAAAAAAAATAAAAATCCAACTACTGTATTTTTTTAGATTATAAGAAGCACTCTTTTATCCCAAAATTGGTGGGAAAATGTTGGGGAGTGTTTTATAATCCGAAAAGCAGCAGGCAGCTAACCGAATGGAAGGTGCGGTGGAGCGGGGACACAGGAAGCAGGGTCATGGTGGTGCGGGTCAACGATGGGTGCACAGTGGACCCGAGGTTATGTGAATGGGGGGTCCCAGGATGTTATTACCGAACGCCATTAATCTCTCAGCAATTGATCCAATGGACCAAAAAAAAAACGGCTGCGGAGGCAGCGCAGGTGCAGATGGGAATCTCCATCTGCACTGCCTCCACAATCATTTTCTCAGAGATCTCCATCTGTGCCAGCACTGCCTCTACAGTCATTTTTTTTTCTCCCATCCCTTCAACTGGTGGGAGATTAGTGGTGCCTGGTGATACAGTCCCATACAGCCTTGGGATTCCTGCAGTCTGCCCTCCTCTTCTGCTCCTGACATCACAAAAAGCAGGAGCAGAAGAGGAGGGCAGACCCAGAACAAGAGGAGGTGGCAGCAGAACATAGAGGGGGCGGAACAAAAAGAAGGAGGCAGGGAGGAGCACCTCTTAATCAGACTCGATCCATGCGACCTCTCAACTGTAAAGTTTGCAAAGTGTTTTTTCGGGGTACAGGGAGGCTAGAGCCTTAGTACACAGCTCCCCTGAATGCAGCAGACACGCTGCATTAAGTGGTGCGGTCACTCTTGAAAGCACCAGGGGGGTGACAGGTCCTCTTTAAGGGAGCTGCAGGTATATAAACAAATTTTCACATCCCTCAACACACAAATGTTTTTAATTGAAAGTTAAATACAAAAAGCAATTGACAAATGTTTGAACAGCCTAGCTTTCATGGTTAAAATACAATATTTAACTTTTTCAGCTTGTCTATATGTACCCTACACGGCTGACAACGTTTTTTTGTTCTTTTTTGCAGTTTTCTAATAGTGAACCTTTGCAATTCACTGCAAATTGGTTACAATTTACAACTCAACTGCCTTTAGTAGTTAATGCAAAGCCATGTAGCTGTCCAACTACCTTGTGACTTATTTGATTTATCCTAAGGAATGACAACAAACAGTTCCATATTGACTTTTGTCATGTGCAACCTGCATTAGAGATTATCGTATACTGGCCAATATGGTGAAAAAAATTCAGTAACAAACCTGAGGTTCTACGGTACTTAAAGGGTTGGTCTGAATCTAAAGATGAAAGATGATATTAAATCCTAAATGTCTATTTAAAATAATAAACTAATTACTTTTCTAATATAATTCAAAAGCTATTTTGTATTATTTTCCTTATAGCGCTAATAACTTGCAAGCAGGGAGTTGCTAACTACTTGCCTGTTCTGCACTGACCTCTGCCAACTCGGATGTTGGCAGACCACTGCTGCTGCTATTTCATTTACCTCACATCAACAAAGCAGCTCTTCCTCTGCTCAGTCATTGGGGCGTCACTGCCAATGTCATTCTAATTGACGGCTCCCTGTATTAGGCAGCAGGAAGACAGTTGTCTATCAGGATGATGTCGGAAGTGACGTCAAATTGACAGAGCAGAGTGGAAGGAAATAAGCTGCACTGTTGACGCGACATCGATTAGGACACAAAAACGTTGGAAGCACCATCCACGACTGCTGTGAGCCAGCAAAGACCAACACCAGGTAGAACAGGCAATTAGTTATAAACTACCATCCTGTAAGTTCATAGCCCTATAAGTAAAACATTGTAAAAGTCCCAAATAACCGCTTTCATATAAATGTTTCTACTCTTCCCCCTCTATGCTGTTCAACAACTATTACATTTTTTTGCTTCCGATTTGATGACATTTCGTTTTAGAATTACAGATGCATGCCAGGAAAGGATGTCCTTAGGAAGCCGAAGCTACAGTCACTGCCACAATTGAGTCCCGCACACGGAAACGAAGCATCATCACTGACATGAGCTAACTGAGCTAGTCCCTGCTCTACAGAGCATGTATCGGTTGTCAATTTTAACACATGCTGAGTATGAGCTCCCTGCGTGATACTGCGTTCCAGTGAGCAGTGACAGTGCGCTCCTCTACTGGCTCTATTGAGAAATGACAAGCTGTCAGCGCGCATTCAAAAGATGAGAACACAGAGAGAAAGGATAGTAGAGCCCAGCCCTGAAACAGACAGCACTGTGACAAGAGGAAGTAAAAAAAATTAAATAAAGCAGACAGATAATGTGGAGAAAATGATAGGAACTTTTTAATGAAAGTATTTTAGAAAAGCTGTTAGTCTGTTACATAAATCATTTAGGATTAAAATGAACTTTAATTTCGGACCACCCCCTTGAGCATGCAGCAGCTGCTGTCTTAGGGTGCCTTCACATTTGCGTTTGGAACGCAGTGCACTGAACGCAGCCAAACGCTTGCGCACATGCGTTCCTATGTTTAACATGGGAACGCACGTGCCTGTGTTTGGCTGCGTTTGCGCTCAGATGCGCATAATTTGTGCCATACGCATGCAGACACAAACACAAGTGTGAAGGCACCCTTAAACAGAGCTGTGAAGTCTGTAGGACATACCTCCGAATCCTCAATTTCCCTGACTCCGACTTCCTCATATATGGCTCATGTTTAAGTGATAAATTTATTTTAGTACAATGGGTATCATCAGGCTTTTAATCATTATTATGACACAATAATCAAGATATTTATATAGATCATAATAATTTACAATAATATTCAGCACATTCTGCACTGAACTAGTGAAACAAATGTATTATATATTTTAAAAGTCAGAGTCAGTCCATTCCATACCAACTCCACCAAAATGGGCACCAACCCTGCGTCCACAGCCCTGATCTTCGTATACTTCATTCAGTTACCTATTTTCTTAAATGGATTCACACGGACCTTTAATAATAATTGAAGAATATACCTTTGAAGTTAATGGCATACTTGTATTACCTACTTTGAATGAACAGTATTTTTTTTTTTATTATTATGAATTACAGGCATCACATCAATTTCAGACTTGATAAAATATATATGTCTTATTTACTGAGAGCTAAGACAGCTTTTGCTCCTGGAAAACCACAGTCTTTGTTCCAAAAAAAAGGTGATAGAAAACATCAATTTTAGTTATACCGTATATACTCGTGTATAAGCCGACCCGTGTATAAGCCGACCCCCCTACTTTTGCCCAAAAATCTGGAAAAACCTATTGACTCGTGTATAAGCCGAGGGTGGACCCCAGCACAGTTATACAGCCCCCAGCAGTGTGGTATACAGGCCCCCCACTGGTAGTATACAGCAGCCCCAGTGGTAGTATACAGATTCCCCAGCAGCCCCAGTGGTAGTATACAGGAGCCCCAGCAGCCCCAGTGGTAGTATACAGATTCCCCAGCAGCCCCAGTGGTAGTATACAGGAGCCCCAGCAGCCCCAGTGGTAGTATACAGCAGCCCAGTGGTAGTATACAGGAGCCCCAGCAGCCCCAGTGGTAGTATACAGGAGCCCCAGCAGCCCAGTGGTAGTATACAGCAGCCCCAGTGGTAGTATACAGGAGCCCCAGCAGCCCCAGTGGTAGTATACAGGAGCCCCAGCAGCCCCAGTGGTAGTATACAGCAGCCCCAGTGGTATACAGCAGGCCCCCAGGGGTACATATAGCAGCCCCCAGGGGGTACCCAGCAGCCCCCTGGGGGTACCAACAGCCCCCTGGGGGGACCAACAGCCCCCAGGGGGGACCAACAGCCCCCAGGGGGACCAACAGCCCCCAGGGGGTACCCAGCAGCCCCCTGGGGGTACCAACAGCCCCCTGGGGGTACCAACAGCCCCCAGGGGGACCAACAGCCCCCAGGGGGTACCCAGCAGCCCCCTGGGGGTACCAGCAGCCCCCTGGGGGTACCAACAGCCCCCAGGGGTACCAACAGCCCCCAGGGGGTACCCAGCAGCCCCCTGGGGGTACCAACAGCCCCCTGGGGGTACCAACAGCCCCCAGGGGGACCAACAGCCCCCAGGGGGTACCCAGCAGCCCCCTGGGGGTACCAACAGCCCCAGGGGGTACCAACAGCCCCCTGGGGGTACCCAGCAGCCCCCAGGGGGTACCCAGCAGCCCCCTGGGGGTACCAACAGCCCCCAAAAGCTGGCACTGTCCCCCCTTGTAAGGCCTCCCCCTCCCGCTACTTATACATTACCATCCCGGTGTTCTGATCGGCGCCGCTCCTCGGTGCTGCGTCGCCGTCTTCATCCTCCCGCGCTGGCTGCATCCAGGATCTCCGGCGGTCGCACGATGACGTCATATCGCTGCGACCGCTGGAGAACCCGGATGGATGCAGCCAGCGCGGACGGGAGGATGAAGACGGCGACGCAGCACCAAGGAGCGGCGCCGATCAGAACACCGGGATGGTAATGTATAAGCACCGGGGGGGGCCCTTACAAGGGGGGACAGTGCCAGCTTTTGGGGGGGCCATATGCACTGCTTCCCCCTGCGCTGATTGACAGGGGAAGCAGTGCATATATAATGAGCGGCCCCACGTGACGGGGCCGCTCATACAGCAGCCCCCCCCCGCCTCCTCCAGCCTCCACAGCCCCCACCACACAGCCCCCACCACACGGGTCTACCGTATAGACCCGTGTATAAGCCGAGGGGGGGACTTTTCAGCCCAAATTTTGGGCTGAAAAACTCGGCTTATACACGAGTATATACGGTACTTATTATTAGTAGAGATTATCAAAATACATATTCATCACATTGTTCTCTTTATGAGTAGATAGCTTTTAAATAATATTTTGGGTGTTTAATTTAAAGGCCTAATTTGTAATAAATATTTTATTTAATTAATTATTGTATTTTTTTATATTAAGCAATAGTAAATGCAGTGATTCTGCAGTAGGTTATAGACGTTGTCGACTAATTAATGAGTAGGATGTGCCTAGGTCTGTCTGATTTAAAGAAGTGGTGTAAGCTCTCTGTACGTTGAACCTATTGAAATGCAGTGCAGCGTGAAACGGCCGTTGTTCCTTTCCCCACTGTTCCCACGTCCATGTGGTTTTAGCCGTGACTAATGAATGACGTTCTGCCTGTCATCCAGTGAGTGCTTTCCATTTCCTTAAGTGGTTGGTTCTAGAAGTTGTCTTAACTGACTTATGTGCTGGATTTATCAACAATGATAGAAATAGAGAAGAGGAGATCCTGTCAGGGCTGTGGAGTTGGTACGTCAAATCACTGACTCCAACTTTGACTCTGAATTTCCCAGACTCTGACTCCATCATACACAGCTCATGATTAAGTGATAAATTTATTGTAGTACAATGGTAACATCAGGCTTTCATCATTATTATGATACAATAATCAAGATATTTACATAGAACATAATAATTCATAATAATATTCAGCACATTCTGCATTGAACTACTATACCCAATGTATTATATATTTTAGGAAGGCGTTGGTCCATTTTCTACCGACTCCAAAGCCCTGGACCTATCCCCATTCTCTAGGTCTGAAGTTTATGCGATATGTCATAGCAGCAAGTATTTAACACCACTGCTTCAGAAAGAAGAGAAAACTGACAATTAGAGAAAGATGGAGCCTATAGAGGAAGAAAACTGATGAAAGATGAAGGATGCAAGTCATAAAAGGGTCAGTTATAGTTTTATTACCCACTTGTTCATATAAAAGCTTATTTTGAAGCAGCAGCAACATTATAATTCTATGAGGTTACTTCAGTTCCAAATATTCTATTTTTGAGCCTTTGCAGTATTTTAACAGCATCCCTTCAATGCATTTATAGAGTTGTGCCTACTGTGTATTGTGTAGGCTAGCACTAGCCTAAGGCTTCTATAGGACTTGCTATAAGCTATATTTATTTCATAGGCTTCAAGTTAACACCCAGACTTAGTCCTTGGCAGTGAATGAGTCACATAGTTACATATCAAAAAGCTACACAGAAAAAGGCATAGTGATTATGACATGAGCATCATATTCTTCATACTGTATTCTTCAACATGCTTATGAGAAGAAAAAACCCACCAGAGTGCCATACTAAAAAGTTCTATGACTTCCACAAGGTGGAAAGGTTAATAGAATAAAGAAATGTCGGCTTCTAAACTATCAAACGAATTCAAGAGAGACTTAAATTATGGAAAATAATTGTATGTAGAACAGGCAAAGTTTTTTTTCTTTCTTCGTCTTCATGTTTTTTTGTTGTCTATCACTCAGATGTTTGGTACATGGCATTAGTGCCAATTGAAAGGAACTAATGAGGAAAAATGACTATGGAGCTTGCAAAAGTAGTGGTCCTAGGAGACCTTGTTACTGTTTGTGATGCACTTCAGGGCAAAGTGAAGCTAATTGGAGTTGCCATACGCTGGTTATCAGACTTCACTTTAAAGGCCCGCATTTCAATCACCTCCAGAGGTGTGAAAGAGAATGGCACCATCAGAGACATTAATGTAGTGCTTGATGAAATTGGAAATTAACATTTGAATGCGTCTTGCAAGTCTCGATTATTTTTGCACTCTATTAATTCAAAATGTTCCTTAAAATAAAAAAAAGTTACGGTCAAGTCATGAAAGTGACAGGCTGAACATGCAAAATACAATTAGAGTGTGACATTAAATACAATTACAGCATGGCATTAGGTGAACCGGTAATTAGAAACATTATTAACAGCGATACGTTGGTGGCGCTTTATTCTTAATATGATAAGTTATGAAGGTTTTAAAAACAGACCACTAAAAACGAATTGTGCTCATTGTTTTACTACATTACTCATTGTTAATAATTTATTCACACATCATTTAATATTCATTATTGGTATTCATTATTTTTTTATTGTATTATTATTTATAAGCAACATGTTACATGTTCACGTTCATCTATATTTACTTGCACTTAGTACAAAATTGTACTAATCATTGATAGATAATAGGTATCCAATGATTGGCATCCATTACGCATTTATTTTTCAGTTTTAACCAACACTTGCCTACACATCATACCACCACCCCACCAGTCCTTCAATGGCTTGCTTTCTCCCTCTGGCTCTGGTGTTATCTCAGCCGTCACTCTTTGGTGCCTAACTAGGTCATAAGTGATGTCACAAGGTCATGTGAGACCTACTCAGTGACTTAGAACGAGAAAGGCTGAACACAGAAGAGAAGACTATAGGTTGTGAGAAGACGTTAGAGAGCGGAAAATTGGGTGATGGAAGTATGGAGGCAGGACAGGTGAGGGAAGACGAAGGAAAAATAATGGGCATTCACCAGCAATGGGATTTAAATCGAAATTCCCAGCTGAATCAGAGTGAACCTGATTAATTACATTTCAGCAGATTTGATCATCTTTACCTGTAATTTATGGGTAGCAGTTTACTATAAACAGTAAATCAGAAAATTAAAAACAGGATTGGATTATAGAAAGAGCAGAGGAGACAGTTTGCAAATAACTTACACCTACTATTGGTTTTTACCATTTAGTTTTCTCTGGCACTTAATGATCCCTTCTTCAGCGAGACGTCAAAGTTCAATAAAATTTAGTGTTATCTAAAAGGTTTACTTCAGTCTCTTTGCGATTAGTGTGGTGTACCTACTACTTAAAAAGATCCCTTCACCCTTTTTGTTTGCCTTAACAGCTGACCTGTCAAGTAAAACAATGCTATTAACTTGCAAGAAAAGGAGTCAATCTGCAGGGTAATAGTGCTCAATACAGTGTGCGGTAACTGTAACAGCACCCTGAAACTGACTGACAGCCAGCTTTTACTGATGCACTGCAGAACCGTCGCTAATCAGTCTGTATTGGGGTGCAGTTACATTTCCATTCACAATGTACTGGGTGGTGACTATTACAGCTTTGCCTCTAAGACTGGTGTGGGTGTCACGGGGTACTAATGAGTGGAGTAGTAGTAATAGGAAGGCAGAAATGGACTGATGGAATCGGGGAAGCTAGTCTGACACTGTAGACTGGGGTTCCCTCGCTGACAATGATCCCAGAGTTACCCCTAAAGATGGAAATGTCTGGGCCAACAACCTTGCCCTGCTCCTATCCAGCCCTGGGCCAACTTCCACCCAGTGAAAGGAACAGTGACTCCCAACAGATGATTCTCACAAAACGGTTTGCTTCAGGAAAGATTCTGTAACACAGCACAACATCCTCACAGGACAAGGTCAGGGCATGTCTAAAATCTATTAAGACGTCTAGTGGGAAAAGGAATTATTTAACCCCTTAAAGAGGACCTGTCACCCCCCTGGTGCTTAGCAAACTGAATGCAGCGTGTCTTCTACATTCAGGGAAGGGTTCCCCATGTCTCTGCCCCCTGTAAGCTTTAAAAAGAAAAACCTTACAGTTAAGGTCGCCTGGGTGGAATCTTATAAGAGGTCCTGGCTGCTTGTACAATCCTCCCTGCCTTCTCCTTGTGTGTTCCTCCCCCTCTATGTGTCTGCCGCCGCCGCCTCTTCTGCTGGGTCTGCTGGGTAGTGAGCACCTTGAGCCCCCAGGTGCGTCATAGAATTTTAAAAAGTTGAACTGTGAAAATGAAAAAGTCCTTATTTTTTCCACAAAAATTTTCTTTTAGCCTCACTTTTTTAATTCTAACAGGGCGAGAGGATAAAATGGATCCCAAAATTTGTTGAGCTGTTTGTATTAAGCACACTGATACCTCATATGTGGCGGAAAACTACTGTTTGGATGCATGGCAGGAATCTGAAGGGAGGGAGTGACATTTTGTAATACAGATTTTGATGGAATGGTCTGTGGGTGTCAGGTCAAATTTGAAGAGCCCCACTGTGCCGAAACAGTGGAAAACCCCACAAGTGACCACATTTTGGAAACCAGACCCGCAAGGAATTTATTTGGATGTGTGATGAGCACCTTCAAACCCCAGGTGCGTCACAGATTTTTGTAAAATTGAGCTGTGAAAGTGAAAATATGGAGGCTAAAACATCATTTTGTGGATAAAAAAAGGAATTTCTTTAATTTTCACACAGGTAACATGATAAAATGGACTCCAAAATATGTCGAGCAATTTCTCCTGAGTATGCCGATACGCCATATGTGGTGGGAAAACAAATTTTTGGGCACACAGAAAGGAGTAACGTTATTGACTGGGGACCTGGTACGTGAATTTTAGGCTATGCGCAGATATCACTTTTTTTCTGCATATTTTTGACAATTCTGCAGTAGAGCACCTTCCCTGCATAGTGTATGGGAAATCAAAAGTGCTGTGCCCATGCTGCCGATTTATCTGCAGCAGAAATTGCGCACATTGTACTGCAGAAAAATCTGCAGCATGTTAGTTGTTTTAGAGTATTGTGCCACAATTTTCACCCATAGAACTCAATGACAGCTCCAAAATACTGTGCAAATACGTAGCACTGTTCACATAGTATTTGTTATGTATTTAGTGGAGATTTTCCACTGATGACATGGGGCTCTGCTGTATTTTTGGTCACTAGCACAGGTACAGCAGGGAGGTACAGTTTGCCACCCACCCCCAGCTGCCTAGTTTTACCTGGCTGGTAATCAAAATACAAATACACATTATCTCTGAGGCTTGGGTCAGTTCACCAGATGTCGCCATGGCAACCTCAAGTTGCCATGGTGATCGGCCCGCCCATCGCAATTACATTATGATGGGCCTATCACAGTGGGGAGAGGTGGTGACCCTGTGCTCCCTCTCCCAAGATCCTAAGTGTTGTGATTGTAAGATCCCAGTACTTGGGGGGTGACACAGAGCCAGGGACAGCGACCACACATTGATCGCTGTCCCTGGCTGTCAGATCTCTCCTCCGCAGTCCCATCTCCTCCATACAGGGGATAAAGTTGAGAGGAGCGGGGCAGAGGCGACGGGTGGGCAGCACAAGATGGAGGAGGATAGCGGGCACCGGAGGGCAGAAGACGGAGGAGGGGCGGTGGAAGGAGGGATGTGGTGGGACGAGAGCGGGGAGCGGAGGCACGAGAGCGGGGAGCGGAGGCACGAGAGCGGGGAGCGGAGGCACGAGAGCGGGGAGCGGAGGCACGAGAGCGGGGAGCGGAGGCACGAGAGCGGGGGGACGAGAGCGGGGAGCGGGGGGACGAGAGCGGGGAGCGGGGGGACGAGAGCGGGGAGCGGGGGGACGAGAGCGGGGCGCGGGAAGACGAGAGCGGGGCGCGGGAAGACGAGAGCGGGGCGCGGGAAGACGAGAGCGGGGGCGCGGGGGGACGAGAGCGGGGGGACGAGAGCGGGGGGACGAGAGCGGGGGGACGAGAGCGGGGGGACGAGAGCGGGAGCGGGGGGACGAGAGCGGGGAGAGGGGGACGAGAGCGGGGAGAGGGGGGACGAGAGCGGGGAGAGGTGGGACGAGAGCGGGGTGAGGAGGGACGAGAGCGGGGAGAGGAGGGACGAGAGCGGGGAGAGGAGGGGCGAGAGCGGGGAGAGGAGGGACGAGAGCGGGGCGCGGGGGGACGAGAGCGGGGAGCGGGGGGACGAGAGCGGGGAGCGGGGGGACGAGAGCGGGGAGCGGGGGGATGATATCGGGGCGCGGGGGGACGAGAGCAGGGAGCGGGGGGACGAGAGCGGGGAGCGGGGGGACGAGAGCGGGGGGATGAGAGCGGGGAGCGGGGGACGAGAGCGGGGAGAGGTGGGACGAGAGCGGGGAGAGGGGGACGAGAGCGGGAGAGGGGGGACGAGAGCCGGGAGAGGGGGGACGAGAGCCGGGAGAGGGGGGACGAGAGCCGGGAGAGGGGGGACGAGAGCCGGGAGAGGGGGGACGAGAGCCGGGAGAGGGGGGACGAGAGCCGGGAGAGGGGGGACGAGAGCCGGGAGAGGGGGGACGAGAGCCGGGAGAGGGGGGACGAGAGCCGGGAGAGGGGGGACGAGAGCCGGGAGAGGGGGGACGAGAGCCGGGAGAGGGGGGACGAGAGCCGGGAGAGGGGGGACGAGAGCCGGGAGAGGGGGGACGAGAGCCGGGAGGAGGGGGACGAGAGCCGGGAGCGGGGGGGCGAGAGCGGGGCGCGGGGGGACGAGAGCGGGGAGCGGGGGGACGAGAGCGGGGAGCGGGGGGACGAGAGCGGGGGGATGAGAGCGGGGAGCGGGGGGACGAGAGCGGGGAGAGGTGGGACGAGAGCGGGGAGAGGGGGACGAGAGCGGGGAGAGGGGGGACGAGAGTGGGGAGAGGGGGGACGAGAGCGGGGAGAGGGGGGACGAGAGCCGGGAGAGGGGGTACGAGAGCCGGGAGAGGGGGGACGAGAGCCGGGAGAGGGGGGACGAGAGCCGGGAGGAGGGGGACGAGAGCCGGGAGCGGGGGGGCGAGAGCGGGGAGCGGGGGGACGAGAGCGGGGAGAGGGGGGACGAGAGCGGGGAGAGGGGGGACGAGAGCGGGGAGCGGGGGGACGAGAGCGGGGAGACGAGAGCGGGGAGCGGGGGGACGAGAGCGGGGAGAGGGGGGGACGAGAGCGGGGAGAGGGGGGACGAGAGAGGGGGGACGAGAGCGGGGGGGCTAGAGCGGGAGAGAGGGGGGACAAGAGCGAGGAGAGGGGGGACAAGAGCGGGGAGACGAGAGCGGGGAGGAGGGGGACGAGAGCGGGGAGAGGGGGGACGAGAGCGGGGAGAGGGGGGACGAACGGAGACGGGGAGAGGGGGGACGAGAGCGGGGAGAGGAGGGACGAGAGCGGGGAGAGGAGGGGCGAGAGCGGGGAGAGGAGGGACGAGAGCGGGGAGAGGAGGGACGAGAGCGGGGAGAGGAGGGACGAGAGCGGGGAGAGGAGGGACGAGAGCGGGGAGAGGAGGGACGAGAGCGGGGAGAGGAGGGACGAGAGCGGGGAGAGGAGGGACGAGAGCGGGGAGAGGAGGGACGAGAGCGGGGAGAGGAGGGACGAGAGCGGGGAGAGGAGGGACGAGAGCGGGGAGAGGAGGCAAGAGAGCGGGGAGAGGAGGCAAGAGAGCGGGGAGAGGAGGCAAGAGAGCGGGAGAGGAGGCAAGAGAGCGAGGAGAGGAAGCAAGAGAGCGGGGAGCGGAAGGAGGAGACTGGGGACCTGGCACAGGAGTGGGGGGTCATTGGGCCCAGGCAGGGGATGAGTGCAGGAGCCCGACACAGCTGACAGCCCAGATCCTGCAGCGATCGCGCAGGGAAGTGCTTATATTCAGCACTTTACTGTGCAATCATGATGTGATCGGTCAGTCAGACTGACTGACCTACCACATCGCTCTGAGTGGGGGGACCACAAACAAGGGTCCCCATGCCTCTTCCCCTGTCCCTTAGCTATCACTGACTGCTTTCAGAATTGAACTGTCACTGTTTGTTTACAAGCAATGACAGTTTGAAGCCATGACAAGATTAGCAGTCATGGTGCAGAAACTGACATCTTTTCATGATGGCTAATCCCGTCATTGGTCGTAATGGGGTTAAATACTAGGACATGCAGAAAACAATACAATACAACACACAATACAATGCAACACACAATAGCTCACCTGAGGAGCCAAAACACACCATATACAGCAATACTGCAGCAGCTACTGACATTAACCTCTAAGCTATAACAGGAATTAAAGACATTTAATCACTGCAGAGCAGTTCAAGAAGTCTGCAGCGCACGCTAAACATGACAGTTACTCCCTCCTTTATGAGGGGAACCTCTGGACCATAAACCAGGCACACTAGGAAGAGGTCCACATCTTCTGAGTGTTTATTATGAAATGTGTTACGAATATTAATCACTGGATATAGTTCGAGTTGGAATAGCATACGATTGATAAAATGGCCAATATCCTAAATGGACCAATAACTCCAGAACTAGGTGCCCTAACTGCAGATCTCCACATGATGTGTTTATATAACACCCACATGAAATCATTCACCCTCAGGTCTGGACCTGATTGGTTATTGACATACATCCAATCACAATCAGAGAGTACATCCATAGAAAGACAAACAAAGGAGGCATCAACCCAAGCCCCAGGACTGCCTCGCTTGGGGTGCACAGTAGGAGCGATTGCCCTCCCCTGAGCCCTCTTACTAAGATAACATCTGGACCTAGCATTAGCCTGAGGCGTGGGTTGAGCTTTTCCCCAATTCTCCAGTAAGCTCATAAATACCTCAACTGGCAATGCAGGAGTAAGCGTAATCAACAAAGGAAAGATTGCAATAGCAAGGTAATTACTTTCACAGAACTTACCCTGATAAATTAGGAACCCCTGGTGAAAGAGAATCCCTATGCACAAGTTCACATTATGCACAACCTGGAAAGAACATTCTGCATGAGAGGAACTGAGTCTATGGTGGAGATGGGAATGGGTCCTTGCTAATGCGTTACAGACGACACCATGGATCTGAGCAAAGGAATAATCAATAAGATAGACTGCTCGTGCCGCTATCAACTAGCACCGCCACAGTTTGTTTTGCCATCAAATACCACCTTGGCAGACCGTGAAAACGGAGACCTTGCAAGGAAGGAAATATTTATCCCCTGGTCATCTTCCAAATGACCAGAGGAACAGAGAGTCTGAGACTGAGTAATGGGTTTGGAGCAATGTGAACACACCTTAATGAAATGTTGAGTTTGTTGAGTTTAACCACAATAGAAACATGCTCCACCAGCCTGATGATCCGCAGAAGGTTTTACATGAGCAGTAATTTCTCCAACTGCATCAGTTCAAAAAGTCCATAATGTGGAACCTACCCAATAGGGACTGCCACAAGAGTCATGGTTGGTCTCTCTCCTTCAGACAACTGTTTACCCTGATGGCTAGGGACATAACAGGTCCCATTGACACAAAAGGGCCATATTGAACCAAAGTCTAGCTTACAGACCCAAGCAGAATTGACTCCTGAGGGCAGGATCATTCCACTGAGTGTCAGTTGCCCATATCCGAAACTCCTCCACTGCCCAAGTCCTCTGCTTGAGTTTGCAGAGATAAGCAAGTGTCATTATCTGGTTCACCATACACCTGAGCCAAGGCAGAAAAAAAACTCATCCACCAACCACAGAGATGGTGAGTCAGTCAGGAAGGAGAAGGTCAGGCCTTGGGATCCCCCTTAAGAATAGAGGTTATAATCCCTGTTCCTCACTCTGAGATAATGAAGACGAAGCCTAAAAGTCAGCTTACAGGCCCTCTCTAAGCACCAAGAATTTGCCTCTTATCTCAGCAAATCAGAGATATCTTGGGTTCTGGTATGGCCTGGATGTGAGCAGTGGGCAGGTACGCAACATTTGATTTAGCTGATGCACCACCTAGGTATGCAATTCAACAACCCCTGCGAGAAGGCCTCAACCAGGAGTGCAAAAGCTTGCGAGATAGCCATATGGCTTCAGAAAAATGTGTGTCACTATTAATTATTAATGTCATGGTGTGTTATTAGCGCACAAGTGGAGTAGCAGCAGGAAGGCAGAGATGAGCTTAGGCAATCAGGAAGCTAGTCTTACACTGTAGTCTGGGGTTCCCTAGCTGGACCATGATCCCAGAGTTACCCCAACAAGTGAAGATGTCTAGGCCGCCAACCTTCCCCTGCTTCTATTCACCCTGGGCTACCACAACCTCACCTCCACCCAAGAAAAGAAACAGCGACCCCCCCAACAGATAATTCTCACAAAGCGGTTTGCTTCAGAAAAGCTTCTATAACAGCACTAGATCCTGACATTAACCCCGAAGTTATCAACAAGAATTAACATAGTTAAATCACTGCACAGCAGTTCAAAACGACTGCAGTGTAGGCTACATGTGACACTGGGTGCCTGAGACTATTAGCCTGCAGATTAGCCCCATATCAACAGGTAAATAGCATTTATCAAAATGGCAGGTTACCTTTAATGCTTTGTCCACCGGTCTCTACCAACCAATAACACATTGTTACAGCTCTGGACATTTAATAAGTTTATAAAGCCAAAAGTAAACTTAATGAATAGCAACTCGAGCCTTTAAGGGTAAATGAGGACAAATTGTACTTATAATATGCCATTAGTTTAATGGACACTTCAAGAAAGCTTTATTATATTACAACTGAAATTAAAATCAATTCAGCTATACACATAGCAATGGAACAACATGAATACCTGGAGGTGAAGAATATTCAACTCATCCTCTGCATGAATCATATCACAAGTGACATAAATCAACATCAGATATTCTAAGGCATGGTTTGCTTTGTCTTCAAGACAATTTCAGATAAACATGACTATTTACTCAGCAAGCAGAAAATAATCATCTCTTCATGGTGTCCATCACAGATAATTTACATCAAATTCACCAAGTAAATAATGTATACTTGCCCCTTCCTCAATATAAAAAGGTCTTTACTATGCACATTGCAAATTGATTTAATTTTTTAATCCTATTTTCCTGAAATAGCTGGCACCTCCTGCAGGAGAATCTGCTAAACCTTTAATTGTAATGTTTTATTGTATACCATATTGTGAGCTTTGATAATATGCACTTATTACTTTTATATCAGATATTAAAATGACAACCAGTATTTCAATTGGATGTCCAACTTTAGAGCAAAGTTGTCTCAAGCTGCCAATTACAGAGGGACCAGCTGACGTATCTTACGTGTACGTGGGCTTCCCCACTCTCCCTTTCGAAAGAACAATAGGGCATGTGGAATTATAATGGACACAGTGCTATGTTGGATTTGTTTTTGCTGCTGTGGTGATTGCACCCAATCCCCTGTAAATCCACCTGGGGAAGAAGGCAGTCTGCCGTAGAAACGCGTAGTGGTAAGTTCATAATAAACTAAGTGACTAATTACTTAAAGTTTCCCATAGTCTAATCTGTGCAAAAGCGCTCTCCATGACCACAAATTCTATTTATCTTATAATCTGTATAATAGAAGTATCAAAAGAAGAATTGGGCTCCACACATATTCTGCTATAGATGTGCATCACATCTTACCCAAATGTTGCATGAGAGGGGGCACTTATGCCTTTTGCAATGCTAATGATCTGGAGAGAGCCAACTGACACTACCAATTGCTATTTCTACAAGGTGCCCATATTGGCCACCATGAATTTCATTAAAAAAAAAAAACACAGAGAATTTTTTTTAAAATTAGAAATTAAACAAAAAAACACATTTAGAGACTCCATCTTTATTAAAAAGAAAAAAAATTCTCAGTCCGACGTAGTCCACAGGGACAGCTCTGCTACATCGCTCTGTATAGACAAGCGTCTATACAGAGTGAGAAGCAGGCTGAGACTGACAGTGACAGTCAAAGTTCAATCAAGCTCATGGCTCGGGCCATGAACTTGGGTTGAACCCTGACTTCACCGCGAGCACTGCAGACATCGGCCGAAAACAGCCGAGTGCCAAGCAGTGGAGTGAATAACCCCGGAAGTTAATGAGTGGCCCCGAAATTAGAAGTAGCCAGTAGACAGTGGGAAAGGTAAGTATAATAACAATGTGTGTTCCACGCCCCCAACCCATAACTGTGAAGTCCAAGTTGGGGGTTCAGACGCAAGTTCGAATTATCTCCTGCCCCGAACGCGGACTTTACAAATAGCTTGGGCAAGTCTCCCGATACCGAGCATCGAGGGGTACGCCCATCACTAGTCATGAAAGAAAATAACATATTAAAAAACTGTCCTCTCCGACATTGGCTTCAGCCATGTAGTAAAAATGTACTGCATCCAGCTCTTGTTGACCCACATAAGATTTTATTACCACCATTGCATATCAAGTTGGGTCTAATGAAAAACTTTGTAAAGGCAATGGATAAAAATGCAAAAGCATTCAAGTATCTTATGGATACATTTCCATTCTTTATTGGACCTCAGATTTGGAAGCTTCTTCAAGTTTCTCTGCTTGTTGCAGAGCAAAGAAAATGCTGCATAGGTGCATTTGCGTTAGTGGAAACTAATTTTTTTTTGAAAAATGAAGAGTTTATTGAATGTCTCCTCAAAGCATATAAGGATCTCGGCTGTAATATGTTCTTAAAGATTAATTTCTTACATTCACATTTAGACATTTTTCACCAAACTGTGTAGCAGTGAGCAACGAGCACGATGAGAGATTTCACCAAGATATTGTGGCAATTGAGAAAAGATCAAGTAGAATTGAATACATAAATATCTGCAGATTATTGTTGGACAATAGTAAGTAAGAGATGATCCAATTGAGGCGTACAAGAGAAGAGCAAAAAATGATTGTCACTGACTGAGGACTAACTTTTGTAATGCAATTTCTGTAATGATTAAGATTTGCAATAGTGTTTAGACTTGTTTTAATCATTCAAAATGATGCCAGGCTTCCTCTAAATAAATAATCAAAATATTCTGCATTTTTATATTTCCAAAAACAATGACGTTTTAAAGTACTCAAACTTTTATGCATTAATCATACATAGCAGTAATGAGAAAACTCTGATAAACAAAAATCATTGTCAGATTTTAATTCAGGTAATCAAAATGATTAAGAAATGGCTTATTTCATAACTGAACCTGACCACTTTAGAAAATATGTAGAACAGTGTAGTGAAACTCTGATAAATGTAAAAGGTGCCCAAATTCTAAGGTTATTTAACTCTAATAATAGCTTCTCCTTTATTCCTTATTTTACATACCGTATATACTCGTGTATAAGCCGACCCGTGTAAAAGCCGACCCCCTACTTTTGCCCCCAAAACCTGGGAAAACCTATTGACTCGTGTATAAGCGCGAGGGTGGACCCCAGCACAGGTATAAAGCCCCCAGCATGTGGTATCAGCCCCCCAGTGGTATACAGGCCTCCCCAGTGGTATACAGGCCTCCCCAGTGGTAGTATACAGCAGCCTTCCCAGTGGTAGTATACAGCAGCCTCCCCAGTGGTATATACAGGTCCCAGAAGTATTACAGCAGCCTCCCCAGTGTATATACAGCCCAGCAGTATATACAGCAGCCCCGTGTGGGTATACAGCAGCCCAGGGTATTACAGCAGCCCCAGTGGTATATAGAAGCCCCAGTGGTATACAGCACCCCAGTGGTATGTATACAGCAGCCCCAGTGTAATAGCAGCCCCAGTGGTGTGGTATACAGCAGCCCCAGTGGTATACAGCAGCCCCAGTGGTATATAGCAGCCCCAGTGGTATACAGCAGCCCCAGTGGTATACAGCAGCCCAGTGGTATACAGCCCCAGTGGTATACAGCACCCCAGTGGTTTGGTATATAGCAGCCCCAGTGTGTGGTATAGCCCCAGTGGTATATAGCAGCCCCAGTGGTATATAGCAGCCCCATGGTATATAGCAGCCCCATGGTATATAGCAGCCCCAGTGGTATATAGCAGCCCCAGTGGTATACAGCCCCCAAATTTTGGCACTCGCCCTCTCCGTTGTAAGGCCCCCCTGCTGCTTAACTTACCATCCCTGGTCTTCTGCACCGCGCCGGTCCTCCATGCTCCGTCCTCCATGCTTCGTCGTCGGCTGCATCCTGGGTCACCGGCCGTCGCGTAGCGATGGTGTCATGCGACTGGCCGGTCACATGACCCCGGATGCTGCCGAGGACGGGAACACGGAGGACGGGAGCACAGAGGGACCGGTGCGGTGCAGAATACCAGGGATGGTAAGTTAAGCAGCCGGGGGGGCCTTACAACAGAATATCCACTTTCTCAAACACTTTCTTAAACAGCGGGAAAATGTGATTACCCACTAATGCAGCCATGGACAATCACGTGTGCCCACTGTTTAATAAAATGTATTATGCACCAGTGCATATATTTACTTAAATAGCGGGCACACGTGATCACCAGCAGGAGCTGCTGCAGCCTGCTTCTGCCTCCGGTGACCAGCTCCATCAATGCTTCACCCTCACAGCCACACTATACATCCGGACTATGAGGTACACCCTTACTTTCCTCCAATATTATTATGATTATTATTATTAGGTATTTATATAGCACTATTGGTATACATAGCACTTTACAATTTAGAGGGTAGACGGAGACAGGTGGTCAAAGACGACCACAGACGACGACAAATCCACAATAAATCATGCGGGTACAATAGGGCAGGGGATCCTGTCCGCGAGGGCTCACAATCTAGAGGGGGTGGGGAGGGAGACAGTAGGAGGGGAGAGGTGAGATGGTGCAGTGCATAGGGTCTCAGTGTGTGTTGTAGGCTTGTAGGAAGAGGTGGGTCTTCAGGTTCCCAGGGTAGGGGAGTGTCTGATGTGGTGGGGAAAAGAGTTCCAGAGTCTGGGAAAGGCGCGAGAGAAGTCTTGTGTGCGGTTGTGGGAGGTGGAGATGCGGGGGGTTGAGAGAAGGAGTTCCTGAGAGGAACGCAAGTTGCGTGAGGGAAGGTAGCGGGTGACTAGTTCAGAGATGTAGGGAGGGGACAGGTTGTGTATGGCCTTGTATGTCAGGGTTAAGGTTTTGAAGCGAGATCGCATGGGGATGGGGAGCCAGTGGAGGTCTCGGCGGAGAGGGGAGGCGGGGGAGTAACGGGGAGATAGGTGGATGAGTCGGGCAGCAGAGTTGAGGATGGCGCAGAGAGGTTCGAGGGAGGAGGCAGGGAGGCCAGTTAACAGGAGGTTGCAGTAGTCCAGGCAGGAGATGATGAGAGCGTGGACGAGTGTCTTGGCTGTGTTGTGGTCAAGGAAGGAGCGGATACGGGCAATGTTTTTTAGTTGGAGTTGACAGGCAGTGGTGAGGGTATATCTTTATAGAAAAAAGTGTGTCTTAGTGCAAAAAATACAGTACTTCTTCTGCTTTGGTTTTGACCACCTGCCTTCCCAGATATGTAGTGGCAGATGGTAAAAACTTCCTCTTCCACATCCAGGTAATGTAGCCAGTGTTCTTCAACTTTGTATCTACTAACTATGCTTCCTACTTTATATCTTGAAACAATCAATTTTGAGAAGTCCTGGAAGATTCCGGAGAGGCTGTCCATCATCTAACTGGATCCTCCCAAAAAATGTAAAATTGGGATTTGAAAAAGACAGTTGCTACATTCAATCCAAGATTAAGAGTGAATTGGAGATCATTGCCCATGTGGAATGGGGCTGAGACTCATGAGGAACACTGCCAGAAGCTGATGTTAAACTACACTTCAAGCTATTGTATATCCTGCATAACGCTCCGGTCTGGCTCCCCCAAAACAGATTTTATAGAATAAATGCTATCTTTCGAGACTTTATTTGGCAGGGTGGTCAAACTAGAACTTCTCCAAAAGCCTAAAGACGAGGGTGGATTGGCACTGCCGAATCCCTGGATTTATTATCTGGCATCCCAGTGCCAGCACCTGGCACGGGGCGCTGAAATGAGCCCGGTTGACTCAGTGGGTAGGATTGTTGAGTTCCTGGTGGGGAGAGGATCACTGCTCTCACATCTGGAGGCTGACAGACTGCGGGCCGTTGGGGTGAGGAGCCCGACACTACTTCTTATGGTGAAGGTTTGGGAGAAGGTAAAGAGCATTAGAGGTGTCACAGCATACACACGATATACCCCCATATGGGATAACCATAGGCTCCCGGAGCTGCAGTCACTCAAGGGCTTTGCACAGTGGAGAAGGATTGGCATCTGGTGGATGGCACAGCTGTTGAGAGCTGGAGTGCTGAAAACCTTTGAGGAACTGCGGGCGGAATTCGCACTGCAACACTCGATGTTTTTTCAGTACCTACAGCTACGACATGCTTTCAATGCCCAACAGCGTATGTCCTGTATTGTGATACAACAGGACATGGTGGTTAATATTCTTGGCTCTTTGTCGGCCTGTAAAGGACTGATTTCCTTTATCTATGAATGCCTTTTCACTGTGCTATTGTCCAAACACCCAATGGTCTCTAGGAGTAAGTGGGAGTCGCAGTTGGGGATTATTACGGATGATCAGTGGGATTCGATTTTGCAGAATGTTCCCAATTTATCCCTCAGTGAGCCTGCGCGCCTCTCGCAGCTTTACGTTATTTATAGGGTCTACCGGACCCCTAAGTGGCTCTTTGATAGGGGGTTGCGGCCAGATTCCACTTGCCCCAAGTGCCAGATGGACGACGCAGATATTCTCCATATGCTATGGACATGCCCAATTATACGCATATTCTGGAACAAAGTGTTTACTATCATTCACTCAGCTATGGGACAGAGTGTTCCATCGGACCCACTCATCTGTGTACTGGGGTGTACTGAACCACTGTATGGTGATGACCTCTCTCTACTAGCAATTACCAGAATGCTCTTTATTGCTCGTAAGCTGATCGCTCTGTATTGGATATCTGATCGATCCCCTTCCCGCAGGGAGTATATAAACAGGATTAATCTCAATGTTCGCAGGGAGAAAGCCATTTACTCCAAGCGAGGGAAGGAGAGGGTTTTCTCTAATATTTGGAGTGGCTGGCTGGATTCCCCGGGACTGGCCTCTCCTGATTTGTAGTGATTTACTCAGAAGGTGACTCGTGCTTGATTCTTGCATGTTACTTTTCATGGTTTCGTATTTACCTACGTCTGGCTGCCTAAGGGAGAATGGGATCGTCTTGGGAGGGGGTGGGAAGGGGAGGGGGTCTGTTCTTTTCTTTTTTCCTTTACTAGCTCTGTTTTTTGTTGCTTTATTTCAACTGTAGTAGTTTTTCTTTTTCCTTTTTTCTTTTGGACGCCAAGGGTTATGCTTTACTTTATTGGCATTGTCATGCTATCTGTAATGTTCGTTTATGTTGATAAAACAATAAATACTACCTGATAAAAAAAAAACTACACTTCACATTGCAGCAGGTCATAACAGTCTGCACTCTTCTAAATACTAAAGAAGCTTGACATGAAGGGGGTTGAACAATTCTGCAATAGTCAATAAAAGTAACATTGGGCATTGAATTTGAAGAAACCACTTCTTATTTTACTTGTGTTAAGGTATTTAAATTGTTCTTGTTTCATTGGTTTATTGTAAACCGCAGAAAGTGTGTCAATGTTGCTAATAAGCCTAATTTACAATAGGGATTAATTATTTTGATTGCAGCTGTAGATTAAGTCATTTAATGCTCATTTGCTGCTAGCTATACAGAATACAAACTGTACATCTTAAAACTATGAAGTTGAAAAACGCAGTTTGACTTGGATGTGGCACTGAGCCAAAGGTATATGATAATGCAAAGGGCAGCTCTAGTTACCTCTTATTCACATTGGAAAATGTTTTGCTTTTTCCAACTATTTTTTATTATCATCTAAAACAAATTTGTTCTGCAATGCAAATCTATATTTTATTATGTAAGGCATATATTGCTTTTTCCTAACTACAGGGTGGGCCATTTATATGGATGCACCTAGATAAAATGGAAATGGTTGGTGATATTAACTTCCTGTTTGTGTAACATTAGTATGTAGGGGGGGGGGGAGGGGAACTTTTTCAGATGGGTGGTGACCATGGCAGCCACTTTTAAGTCTGCCTTTTTGGATCCAACTTTATTTTTCTCAATGGGAAGAGGGTCATGTGACACATCAAACTTATTGAGAATTTCATAAGGAAAACAATGGTGGGCTTGGTTTTAATGTAACTTTATTCTTTCATGAGTTAATTTCAAGTTTATGACTACTTATAAAATGTGTTCAAAGTGCTGGCCATTGTGTTGGATTGTCAATGCAACCCTTTTCTCACCACTCTTGACACACTGATTGCAACACCACAGAAGAAATGCTAGCACAGGCTTCCAGTATCTGTTGTTTCAGATGCTGCACATGTCGTATCTTCACAGCATAGACAATTGCCTTCAGATAAGTGATGAGGCAAACATTTTTGTGAATGGTGAATTAGTTAGATAGGACCGTTCTGATAAGGGTCACTGTGGCGAGGTGGAACGGCTTACGTACAATTTTTGCAAAAAACTTATTAACTAAGTACCCTGTTTTTGATACAGTTTTTTACTAAGCACTTGCTTTTTATTATTACCTTTTTATAGCAGTGTACTTCCACACTTTTGATGTACTGTTTTTTTCTGTGGTCTAGTTATGTGGTGGTGTGAACGCATTCCTACAGACCCGTTCACATTGTGCCCTGGCTCAGTTGCAGTTTTTCATTCATTCTCTTGTTTAGCAAGACAAGGAGTGCTCCACCCCTCCTTTTCTGAGTCAGGCACAAAGTGCTGTCTGCTGCACTGTGTCCATATTGATTCTGGCCCATCTTCACCCTGCATCCATGAGTTATATTTATACAGGATCAGGTTTTAAATTAGTTAGATAGGACTGTTCTGATAAGGGTCACCGTGGTGAGGTGGAACAGCTTACGTACATTTTTTGCAAAAAACGTATTAACTAAGTACCCTGTTTTTGATACAGTTCTTTTACTATGCGCTTGCTTTTTATTATTACCTTTTTTATAGCAGTGTACTTCCAACACGTTTGTTATACTGTTTTTTTCTGTGGTCTAGTTATGTGGTGGTGTGAACGCAGTCCTACAGACCCGTTCACATTGTGCCCTGGCTCAGTTGCAGTTTTTCATTACATCTCATATCTTCACAGCATAGACAATTACCTTCAGATGAGTGATGAGCCAAACCTTTTTGTGAATGGTGAAATTAACAAACAAAACCACCGCTATTGGTCTGACACTAACCCACAGTGGATAGATCCCTCCAAGACTGTTGGAACATGAAAAATGATGGTATGGTGTGGTATATGGGGTGCAAAGATAGTGGGGCCATTCTTTATCAATGAAAACCTTAATGCCACTGGATATCTGAAATTGCTAGATGATTCAGATATCCAGTGACAGTGAGATTTCCATTGATGAAGAATGGCCCTACTATCTTTGGCCCCACTATCCATATAAATGGTCCACCCTGTAGAATGCAATAAAAAATTAAAGAAACACTTCCACGATGTCTTTTATTCAATGAACGTGTGTAAGTGCATCTAATATCGTGGATGTGCTTTAATGTACTCTCCCACTGCAGCTATCTTAAGGGTCCAGCGCAGATCTTCTATCTTCAAAATGATGTAAGCGCTCTGCAGGGACTCTACAGTCATGGCCATAAGTTTTGAGAATGATACAAATATTAATTTTTACAAAGTCTACTGCTTCAGTTTTTCTAATGGCAATTTGCATATACTCCAGAATGTCATAAAGAGTGATCAGCTTAACAGCAATTACTTGCAAAGTCAATATTTGCCTAGAAAATGAACTTTAACCCCCAAAACACATTTCAACATCATTGCAGTCCTGCCTTAAAAGGAGCAGCTAACATAGTTTTAGTGATTGTTCCATTAACACAGGTGTGGGTGTTGATGAGGACAGGGCTGGCGATCAATCAGTCATGATTAAGTAAGAATGACACCACGGACACTTGAAAAGGAGGCTGGTGCTTGGTATCATTGTTTCTCTTCAGTTAACCATGGTTATCTCTAAAGAAACACGTGCAGCCATCATTGCACTGCACAAAAATGGCCTAACTGGGAAGAGTATCGCAGCTAGAAAGATTGCACCTCAGTCAACAATCTATCGCATCATCAAGAACTTCAAGGAGAGAGCTTCCATTGTTGTCAAAAAGGCTCCAGGGCGCCCAAGAAAGACAAGCAAGCGCCAGGACCGTATCTTAAAACTGTTTCAGCTGCGGGATCGGACTACCAGCAGTGCCGAGCTTGCTCAGGAATGGCAGCATGCTGGTGTGAGTGCTTCTGCTTTGAGCAAGGCCTGGTTTCAAGGAGGGCAGCAAACAAGCCACTTCTCTCCAGAAAAAACATCAGGGACCGACTGATATTCTGCAAAAGGTACAGGGAGTGGACTGCTGAGGACTGGGGTAAAGTCATTTTCTCTGATGAATCCCCTTTTCGATTGTTTGGGACATCTGGAAAACAGCTTATTCGGAAAAGAAGAGGTGAGCGCTACCACCAATCTTGTCTCATGACAACTGTAAAGCATCCTGAAACCATTCATATGTGGGGTTGCTTCTCAGCCAAGGGAATCGGCTCACTCACAGTCTTGCCTAAAAACACAGCCATGAATAAAGAATGGTACCAGAATGTCCTCCAAGAGCAACTTCTCCCAACCGTCCAAGAGCAGTTTGGCGCCCAATAATGCCTTTTCCAGCATGATGGAGCACCTTGCCATAAAGCAAAGGTGATAATTAAATGGCTCAGGGAACAAAACAGAGATTTTGGGTCCATGGCCTGGAAACTCCCCAGATCTTAATCCCATTGAGAACTTGTGGTCAATCATCAAGAGACGGGTGGACAAACAAAAACCAACAATGCATTGATTATGCAAGAATGGACTGCTATCAGTCAGGATTTGGTCCAGAAGTTGATTGAGAGCATGCCAGGGAGAATTGCAGAGGTCCTGAAGAAGAAGGGTCAACACTGCAAATATTGACTTGCTGCATTAACTCATTTTAACTGTCAATATAACCTTTTGGTACGCATAATATGATTGCAAATATATTTCTGTATGTGATATAAACATCAGACAAACATAAATAAAAACCTGAGGGCAGCAGATCATGTGAAAATATAATTTTGTTGTCATTCTCAAAACTTTTGGCCATAACTGTACAGGTTAAACACTGTGCCCAGTCAAACCCAGAAGTGACTTTTACATAATAAGTCTATAAAGTGTCAGAAAGAGGCTCCATAGACTTATATATTGTGAAAAGAAACACTTCCAACTCACGAATAGAGCGGGCCAGCTGACGTCGCTCAGAAGCAGAGAACAGTGCTGGTCACCAGAGAGAGCTGCGTAAGGAGAGTTTATTAACACACACTACATTACATGCATATATACACATTTAACAAATAAAAACTTAATGGAAGTGATTCTTTAAGTAAATATTTGCGGTCTTAAAATAAAATCATAAATTACAGTCAACACGGACTTAATTATGTGGCATAACCAGTGCTTTTTTTGTAAAAAAATATTTCCTGGTACGCCTCTTGGCGCAGGGGGATTGGAGCTGGTGGTGGGGTGGCGAGATTAATATATTTAATATATTAATATATTTTCTCCGAACGTTGCACCCGGTCTTTTTTTCAGGGGGGAGACATACACTCACAGTACGGTGGCTCAGTGGTTAGCTGCCCCTCCTGTACCTGTACGTCCTGATCGCCTAGATTTAGTGTACTTGTTCTTGTCTCCCTCATCCTCATGTAAAGCGCCATGGAACCCAATGGCGCTATATAAATAAATAATAATAATAATATATATGGTGGCTCAGTGGTAGTACTGTATATGGTGGCTCAGTGGTTAGCCTGTATACGGTGGCTCAGTGGTTAGCACTGTATATGGTGGCTCAGTGGTTAGCACAGTATATGGTAGCTCAGTGGTTAGCATTCTACAGTGGCTCAGTGGTTAGCACTGTATATGGTGAGCCTCAGTGGTTAGCACTGTACGGTGGCTCAGTGGTTAGCACTGCGCGATGTCTCTGTGGTTAGCAAAGTATGATGGCTCAGTGGTTAGCAGCACAGTATATGGTGGTGTGCAGCGCGGTGTAGACGCAGGATGAAAGGCTGGTGGGGTGAGGCAGGAGACGGAGGCTGGAAGGGTGAGGCAGAGACAGAGGCTGGTGGGGTGAGGGCAGGAGGACAGGGCTGGAGGGGTGAGGGCAGGAGGACGGAGGCTGGAGGGGTGAGGGCAGGAGGACAGAGGCTGGAGGGGTGAGGGCAGGAGGACAGAGGCTGGAGGGGTGAGGGCAGGAGGACGGAGGCTGGAGGGGTGAGGGCAGGAGGACAGAGGCTGGAGGGGTCATCAGAACAGCTAGTGCAGAGGACAACTTTACTTTATTTACATAAACATTAGTTTGACAATCAGAGTGAGTGATCGTCCCGGGGGCTCTGTGGTGAGCACACAATCCACCACCATTGCACACACTGCACACAAAGCTAACATTACATTTTACACCAAGCCACACACACTGCTCCATTGCACACACATTGCACACACATGCACACAAGCCACAAACCACAACTGCACACAAAGCACACACACCACACTGCACACACATAAGCCACACACTGCACACACATAGCCACACACTGCACACACAACCTGGCTGCACAGCACACTGCACCTTCTGCTGTCCTCTCTTCATCTCCTCTGCAGTTGTTCACCATGCCGCCAGCTCCCTGCCCGCTCCTCCGGAGTCCGCTCTCCGACTCCTCACTCGGCCGGCCTGGCAGACAGTGCTGGTCCTTGCCCTGGCCGGCAGAAACCGCACCGCTGCCATCAGCGGTGTTCGCCCGCCGGAGGTGCGCTGCCGGCCACGCCCACAGTGGAGACACACAGCAGCCAGGTCCTGCTGCTGCTTGCTCCACGGCACGGGCGCATTTCTCCAACAGAGGAGAGGCCGAAATTATAGGGCTGCACAGATGGGGGGCGGCAGGCAGCAGATATTCCGGTACGCCGCTCCAGGTTTTCCCGGAATTTCCGGTACGCAGTACCGGCCCGTACCGCTACAAAAAAAGCCCCGGGCATAACAATATCAACCTCTCAGTACTGCCTTTTATTTGAAGAAAAATACAAAAAGACAATGGCCTTATTGTTAATAAAAATGCAATCTATAACTTTTCTACAGTGCGCGAAGGTATCCGAAAAAGGACAAATGCATAACATATACTATACAAAAGTAAAGTGTGTGATGATACAAAATATGGGCTGCAGCTCATTCCCAATACACTTGCCCACCAAAGATATAGATATGAAATACTAAATAGTGCATATGCCTTCAGGAGATAGACAACATATCAAGGTTCACTGCTTGTAGCCAGTGGCAATTTATCTAATCTTTCTGGACTCAAAAGGACATTGAATGACATACTAGTGGATTTGTATACAGTTATAATATACAGACAAGCATTCATAAAATTCTAATTTAGTACAATGTCCTTGATTTTACATTTGGTTATTTGTGGTAAATCTACATATGTGCTGTAAGTGTATTTTCATTATGCATTATTGAAACAGTTCAGTGACCAACTGGCCTAAGCTAGATAAATATAGAATAAATCTGACTTGTAAATGCCCTTTAATCATTCCACTGCCAAAGATGGATCTAAAGGTACCGTTACACGATACGGCGTTGGAACGATATCTGCAACGATCTCGTGGGCGCGTAGTCATTTTGACATCATTGGTGAGATGTCACACGTCTAGATAATGTGGACAACTCACCAACGATGTTGTGAGCAGGGACCACTCGCAAACCATGCGAACGATCCCTGCTCATTGGTGTCAATGGGCGAAGTTGTCCATGACATCGTTATCGCCGTGTCACACACAACAATCTACCACGTTGGTGGATCGTTGATCGTCAGGTTTGAGAACATGTTCTCAAACCTGCGATGATCGATCCACCAACTTATTTTTGTTGAATCGCGGTGTTACACGCGACGACATCCTAACGAGGTCACTGGTACGCCTCCAAACCCGTAACGCATCAGCGACATCATTAACGATGTCATGCCATGAAACGGGGCCTTTAAAGGTCCTAGCAGGTAGCAACTCAGGAGCTGTGGACGTAGGTGATACGTTATGACCACGAATGGTCATATTTCAGCTTGGCTTGTGGCTACAGAAGTGATCCAAAGCTCAGTCCTAAAATATCACGGGGAAAAAGACAAACAAAAATTTTGCATCACCACATCTGTGTCGATCTGAACTTTAACAGTAGCTTTCCACTTTGCTCTCCCAGTGAAAGCTGTTAGACGGAATCAATCAACAGGTTTTTGCCACCTAATCTGAAAGCAGTATAATGTTGAGACCCTGATTCCAGTAATCTGTCACTTTCTGCACTGCTTAGTGCAGTTTTGATAAAAAAAAAATCACTTTTACTAGCATAAGACTTTCACTATCACTAGTGTTAGCAAAACTGCTGTCATGTAGTCCTTTACATACATACTCTGTATAACACCATCCGCAATCAATGATTGACAACTTTCAGTGTACATTATAGAAGGACACAAAGGTGCCGAATCAGTGTCTGGGTGGGTTATGAAGAACTCAACAATCAGAACTTGTAGATCTGCATCAGAGAAGACTTTATCAAAATGACAGCAAGCAGCTCAGCAAGTAAATAATTGTTAGAATCTTGGTCTCCGCACCCCCATATTATTCTGCTTTCAACTGGGGCAGAAAAACCTGGTGACAGATTAACTTTAAAAAAACTTAAAATAAAAAATAATCCAGAATTTCTAATTTTTGGTGCTCAAATATTAAAATAAAAAGTCACAAGTCCAACAATTCTATTAATTACATTTAGTGTGTCCTGCAGAAAAAGACCTAAACCCTCATATACCTATGTCATTGGAAAAAAGTTATGACTCTTAGATTATGGAAGCATGAAAATTTTTTTATGGGATTTTACAGTAAGAAACTAATAAAGAATAAAGGTATATATTTAGTATCACTATGTTGAACACGAGAAACTACAAAATGAGCATGCTATTTATCTCATTCTAAACTGCTTTTAGCCTCTCTTTTCTTACTAGCAATCTGCAAGGTGGTTGCAAAGAACCAATTCCCACAACATCATGTCTGGCACATGCTCTTGAGCAGTTTCACTGATGATTCCTTTGATCTCTGAGCACAATTTGTCTGGGCCCCCTTCTACCTGAGCAAGTTAACCTGTTACTCACTTGGATTGCATACTGTATAGGGATTTCACCAAAACCACACTTCCACCTTCCACCACATGGATGCATGATTGATCTTGTATAATCTGACTCTAACATTGGCTACAAGTTGGTGATCAAACCTACAGTCTGCACCAAGTATAGTTTTGGCAAAGAAAAATAAACCCTTCCACAGAAAACTGATCGCTTCCATTTTTCTTGGCGGACGAAGTATGATAGTCTAGCTGTGATGCTGTCTATTTAGGGATGTCCAGTTGTAAAGTCAACTCTTGGGGTGGGTGAAAAAGAAGTTGGTAAGTCGTCACGTCACATGAGCCCTGGGTCCAATCAACGCTGACTTCACGGTCTGCAACTTCGGACAAATCAAACATCAATAGTAAGCCAGAGCTGCGGCTGCATCTCAAATCCTCCTGATGTGTAATACGACCAAAGATGAAAACATTGAAGTCCGCGCTGATTGGTGCAGGACTCGCATGACGCAACATCATTTCTTGAGCCTTGGGAGAGTGAGTGCCAACACCATTGGAACAGTGATAGTATCAATAGTGAGTATAAGCATTGTTATTTTAATGAATGCAAAAATGGTGATTGATGAGAAGTTGTCTGAGTAGTGGACAACCACTAAGCAGGGCTGCAGGGTTCGGGGTAAGCTAAACCTCTGACTCTTTAATTTTCCTTAATCCGACTCCCTCATACATGGTTAATAATAATCTTCATTTATATAGCGCTAAGATATTCGGCAGTGCTTCACAATTCAGATGTTCATATTTAAACAATCATAAAAAAGTTATGCGAAAATACAATACAATACAAAAAACAATAAAATACAATACAAAGCATAATACAATACAACAATTGGAGCAAAATAATCACAGCCCTGCTCATAAGAGTTTACAATCTAACAATGAGGTGGGGGGGTGACACAAAGTACAGGTGTTTACAATGATGGTATAGTCAACTTGAGGAGATGGGGAACAGATAGGAGCAGTATACGTGGCCACCAACGATTATTTGTGATCCACTTGATACTGGTAGAGCAGACAGGCTATGTCTGGATGACTTTGACTAGGGATTATGATAGGCTGCCCTAAAAAGATGTGTTTTAGGGATCGCCTGAAACTATGTAAGTTGTGGATACACCTAATTTCTTGGGGTAGAGCATTCCAGAGAATTGGTGCAGCTCAGGAGAAGTCTTGGAGCCAGGAGTGGGAGGTTCAGATTAATGCATAATTGAGTCTAAAGTCACTTCCAGAGCGAAGAGAACGGGTAGGGCGATAGACAGAGATGAGGGAGATGTAGGGGGTGCTGCACTGTGAAGAGCTTTGTGGGTGAGAACAAGCAGTTCGAATTGGATCGTATAGTGTATAGACAGCCAGTGCAATGACTGGCATAAAGCAGAAGCGTCTGAGTAACGGTTAGCTACATAGGTGATCATGGCTGCTGCATTAAAGATGGACTGGAGAGGGGAGAGTCTAGTGATAAGGAGACCAATTAAAAGAGAATTACAATAGTCAAGGTGGGAGTGAATCAGGGCCACAATGAGTGTTTTTGTGGTTTCCAAGGTGAGAAAGGGGCAAAGTCTAGAGATGTTCTTCAGGTGCAAGTGGCAAGAGCGGGTGAGAGATTGTATATATGGGGTGAAGGAAAGATCAGAGTCAAACATAACAGCCAGACAGCGAGCCTGCTGACTAGGCGTTATCGTGGTGCCACACACTGAGAAAGAGATGTCATATTTAGGGAGGTTAGTGGAGGGCAGGAGCAGAAGTTCAGTTTTGGAAAAGGTTTAGTTTCAGATAGAAAGCGGACATGATAATGGGAACTGCGGTTAGACAGTCATTGGTGTTCTTTATTAGAGTGGGAGCAAGGTAAGGCGAAGAAGTGTATAGTTGTGTGTCATCAGCATAAGGATATTACTGAAAGCCAAATTTGCTGATGGTCTGTCCAATAGGGGCCATGTACAGAGAGAAGAGGTCCAAAGACTGAACCCTGAGGAACTCCAATAGTGAAGAAGAGGGGAGGAAGTGGATCCAGCAAATGATACAATAAAAGAGGTCAGAAAGATAGGAAGAGGACCAGGAGAGAGCCGTGTCCTTGATGCCGATGGAGTGCAGCAGGCAGAGTAGGAGATGGTGGTCAACAGTGTCAAAGGCAGCAGAGAGATCAAGAAAAATAAGCAGAGTGGTCACCATTACGTTTTGCTGTCAGAAGGTCATTGGTCACTTTGGTGAGGGCAGTATCTGTAGAATATACGGGGAGGAAACCAGACTGTAATGGGTCTAGAAGAGAGTGTGCGGAGAGGTAATCAGTGAGACGGGAGAAGACCAGGCGCTCCAGGAGTTTAGAGATGAAGGGGAGATTGGAGACTGGTCTGTAGTTGTTTGTGCAGGATGGCACGAGAGAAGTTTTCTTTAGTAATGGAGAAATAATAGTGTGTTTGAAGGAGGAGGGGAAGATGCCAAAAGAGAGGGAGAGATTGAAGATTTTGGTTACGTGAGTGGTGGCGACCACCAGAGTGACTGACTGGATTAGGTGTGAGGGGATGGGGTCAGCAGTGCATATGGTGGGACGAGAGGAAGAGAGGAGTCTGGAGACTTCTTCTGGACTGGATCAAAGTGGAGAATGAGCCAGAGGAAATGTGGGGAGAGGTAGGGGTAACAGCAATTTGAGGTTGGGAGTTGATTTCTTGATGTATGTTTTCTATTTTCTCTGTGAAGTAAGAAGCCAGATCATCAGCACAGAGGTCAGTAATAGGGGCCTGCACTTTAGGACTGAGAAGAGAGTTAAAGGTGTCAGAGTTTTTTTGGATTGTTGGATAGTGAGGAGACCAGGGTGGTGAAGTAAGTCTGGATGGTGAGGTGAAGAGCAGACTTTAAGTTCTCAGCATAAATGTATAGTGAATGAAGTTTTCTGGAGTGCGGCTTTTCCTCCATAGACATTCAGCACTCCAAGAGCATCGCTGGAGGAATTGAGTTTGTGATGTGAGCCAGGGCTGTTTCACTCTGTGTTTGGAGGTTCTGATGGTGAGGGGCGCTACATGGTCCAGGGAGCTTCTGAGAGAGTAATTTAAGTGACTGACTGCCAAATGGGGACAGGAGAATGAGGAGATTGGGCACAGTGATGAGTGCAGTGTGTCTGTGAATGTATGATGGTTAATGGCCTGTAGATTTCTGAATGTGTGATAGGTTGAACTGTGCTGGGGTGGGCGAGGGTTTGTGAGCGTGAAGGAGAGAATGTTGTGGTCAGAGAGGGGAAGAGGTGAATTATCTAAGGAGGAGGTTGAGCAAAGCTGGACAAAGATCAGTTCAAGGGTATTACCATCCTTGTGGGTTTCTGAGGTTGAGAGCAGTGAGAGGCAAGAGATGTGGTTAGAGATAGGAGCTGGGATGCAGATGGGGAGATGGGGCTGTTTATGGGGATGTTTAAGGGTTGGTAATTCTAAGGACATGAAATGTGGCACCCATGCGGAGAAATGGCCGAGGAACTGGGTGGGTGACCCTGGGGGCGGTATACACCACTACTCTGAGGGGGAGGGGATAGAAGAGCATAAGTGTGTTGACCTCAAAAGAGGGGAATGAGAGTGATGGGGCTGGGGGGATTACCTGGAAAGTACATTGTGGGGACCGGAGTAAGCCAACTCCACCACCATGTCTGTTCCAGGTCTAGGGGAATGAGAGAAATGTAAGCTGCCATAAGAAATTGCGGCAGAGGACACTGTGTCTGAAAAAGATTGCCTATAGGAATACCTCTACCTGCTATGCACCTCTCATCTGGCGTACATTAGAAAGAATTTCATTTTCATTATATACAGTGATACCTCGGTTTTCGTCCACTTCAGATATCGTTGGTATCGGTTTTTTGTTGATTTATTTATAATGAAAATCGTGTCTCGGTTTTCATCAGTTTTTGTCCGTACATCACTGCTAATTTTGCCTTAAAAATGTGTTTCCCCTTCCAAAAAATAAAATGTGCACCTCCTCAGCGTCTTACATACACCAAAATGAGCTTTTATAAAAAAATAAAATATCATAATAAATGCGCTTTTTTCTGTAAATTAGTGTTTCATATTCCTTTTATAGTAATTTCTGAGTGATTCTAGCATTAACCGCCATCTTTATTCACTATAAAATGTTTTTCTTTGCATGTCTTTTTCAGTGTCTCGAACCAATTAATTCATTTTACATTGATTACTATGGAAATTCACTACCTATGTTATCGTTGGTTTCGATTTTCATCAATAGTTTTTGGACGAATTATTGACAAAAACCGAGGTATCACTGTAATAGCAAATGTTTGCCTTATGGAGTATCTTATCCTAAGATGTACAGGTGAAAAGGTTTATTTTCTCTTTTTTGGGAATAAAAATATTGTTAACCTGACCAAACTAAGGGTGCTTCACATTGCGATTTTTTTCCTGTCCGTGAGATCCTACTTTTTGAAGGACCCCACGGCAGGAAAGAATCGCATCGGAGGTTTGCTTCCTGGTGCTATTTCTGTGTCTGGGGGCCGTGATTTTCACGGGTCCGGACACAAACAGCTGACAGGAGGCAAGCAGGGTACTTTCACTTCTGCAAAGTATTTATACACTGCGGAAGTGAAATTAAGTTAAAGCAAGGGTTAAAAATAAAAAATATGTATTCTCACCTTTCCAGCGATCCCCCGACGCCTCCATCAAGCTGTTGATGGTTACAGGACCTGGCAAGGCGGGGTTACCCAGTCAGCGTAATCGGTCACATGACTGCAGTTATCGCAGTAACCGGTCATGTGACCGGATCAGCTGATTGGGTTGCCACGCAACGCCAGGTCTTGTAACCATCGGGAGCTTGATGAAGAGTTGGGGGATCGCTGGAAAGGTGAGAATAGATATTTTTTAATTTTTAACCCTTGCTTTTACTTAATTTCACTTCCGCAATGCATATATATATACATTGCGGAAGTGAAATTAGATGGTACGGAGCAGTTTTAGCGTATGGAGCATGCTCAGTATACTGAAATCGGGTCCGAGAAACGATCAGCTGTTCTCTCGGACCCGTGCTACCTAAGCCCCCATGTTAAAGGTCACTGATCATTTCAGATCCAATTGTGTCCCGATTTGGTCCGCTGTGCCCAAAAATTGGAGCAGTCTCCAATTTTGGGCACAGCAAAAAATCAGACACAATCGGATCCGACACAAATCGATCCGATGCCCATAGGGATACATGGGGGCCAAATCAGATCCATGGCTGTCCGTTTACAACGGACAGCCACGGATCCTAAAAAATTGCAATGTGAAAGCAGCCTAAGAGAGTAGACTGTACTCTGTCTAGAACATTGTTCTCCTAACTCCGCAATCTAAAGGTGCATTACACCTGATGACCGGCGGTACTAAACGACTGCTTATCAACTACTTGTTTGCTAATCAGCGGTCATTTAGCATCCTGTTTACACAAGTAGACTGTGCTTCGTTTGCACATTGAATGTCATGAAATAAAATCGATCGTTCAGTGTGCATAGGCTGCCATTGTGTTTAGCAGCGCAAGTCCTGTTTACACAAGCCGACAGCGCTTTGAATGCACACTGAGTGTCATATATTAAATAGATTGTTCAGTGTGCATAGACTGCCATTGTGCTTAGCAGCACAACTCCTGTTTACACAGGATGATGCGGTGCCGAGCACAATGAACTTGTGTGCAAACTAAAAGATTATTTAAAACAATATAGCACATGACATATCACAATATTCATGCAGTGCTAATGAACGTTCAGCTTAAGGCCATGTACACACACTCAGTATCTGGTCAGTATTTTACATCAGTATTTGTAAGACAAACCCCAGAGTTGGTGAAAAAAAAGACATAATGCTGACATGTTCATATTATACCGTACTTTTCTCTGATTGTTCTACTCCTGATGTTGGCTTACAAATACTGATGTAAAATACTGAGCAAATACTTAACATGTGAATGTGACCTTATTTTTAATAAAAGCATACATACTGTAGTAGAATTATCAGAACACGCCCCACCTTATTGAAGTGTTCCTCAGCACGGAGATGTTTTGAGTGCCTAAGATGTCAGTTTCAAGCATGAACTGGTTTCTGTATGTAAAGCTTAGAAGTAATTTTTCTATTAAACATTTCTGTTAATAGAGATATAGAAAAGAGGTTTAATTTTTTTTCATCAACCGTAGGATTGATATTATTCTATCATGAACAGCACTCTGCTACCCCCTACTGTCAGGACAAATGCGCAATTGACTGAATTAATGGACAAGGCTGCGACTGTTTCCACGACTAGGTTGATTATTAAGTAACTCACAGTTTGTGCATTGTATACTAGTGCATCTCAACAAATTAAAATATCACCAAAACAATGTGATATTACTAGGTTTCGGGGCATTTCTTGGATCCCTGAAACACATTGACTACTAAATCAATATCATGTTAACCCTTTTGATGGGATATGGCAGGGCAGTTTTTAAAAGTATATCAAGGAGTTTATAAAGGGTTCTCAATTTTTTTTTTTGGGGGGGGGGGGAACTTAAAGAGGACCTGTCACCAAAGCAGGCATGGTGATCAAATGACAGCACTGGATACAGCATGTCTGCAGCATGCAGGCAAGGGGTCCATAAGCACTTGAGCAGCCCTGTACCCCGAGATAATACAGTTAGAAAACTTACATGCTACAGCCACTAAGGAGGTGGCTAGGGGCTGCAGCCAAGGGCAGATTCACACCCCCTGCCTGTGTAATCTGCCCACCGCTGCCAATCATCCTCTCCCTGTCTCCAGCATTTAAACACAGTTTTTTTTTCTCTCCCGTGTAGCTCTGCCCCTCAGGGCGGTTACAATCACATACTTCCCATCTGGCGAGTCATAATAGGGATGATCATGGGATTTGTGTGGCTTCAGTCTACAGGAAAATTATGAGATTTCTTAATTTTCAGATATTTTCGTACCTGGAAATCCCAGGCAAAGTTGTCATGTTTCTTATCACAATTCAAACTTTCTATAGATAAGTAACATGGCATGGATTGCAACATACATGCCAAAAATGCACCTCCTATAAATATATATTCAATACAAAGCCAAATATTTATATCTGAAGAGATACATGAGAGACAGAGTGTCTACCCAAACAAGCTTTGATGAGAGGCAGCCTATGCGTTAAAAAGCAGTTTCTCTACTCTGCGTCAATGCTCTCAGTCTTGTTGTCTTTCCCAAGATTTCCTATGCTACAATTATCTGTCCGGACAATGGGGTCATAGCTGAAAAGGGGCCAGATGTACAACCCCTGGCAAAAATTATTGAATCACCGGGCTCGGAGGATGTACATTCAGTTGTTTAATGTTGTAGATAAAAAGCAGATCACAGACATGGCACAAAACTAAAGTAATTTCAAATGGCAACTTTATGGCTTTAAGAAACACTAAAAGAAATCAAGATAAAAAATGTGATAGTAAGTGTATTTTTTTTTTTCAAACCAAGAAGAAGGAAAAATTACGGAATCACTCAATTCTGAGGAAAAAATTATAAAACAAACACACAAAAGAACACTACAATACATCACTTAGTATTTTGTTGCACCACCTCTGTCTTTAATAACAGCTTGCAGTCTCTGAGGCATAGACTTAATGAGTGACAAACTCATCATCAATCTGGCTCCAAGATTTTCAATTGGATTGAGATCTGGACTATTTGCAGGCCATGACATTGACCTTATGTGTCTTCTTTCAAGGAATGTTTTCACAGTTTTTGCTCTATGGCAGGATGCATTATCATCTTGAAAAATGAATTTCATCATCCCCAAACATCCTTTCAATTGATGGGATAAGAAGAGTGTCCAAAATATCAATGTAAACTTAAGCATTTATTGAAGATGTAATGACAGCCATCTCCCCAGTGCTTTACCTGACATGCAGCCCCTTATCATCAATGACTGTGGAAATTTGCATGTTCTCTTCAGGCAGTCATCTTTATAAATTTCATTGGAACAGCACCAAACAAAAGTTCCAGCATCATCACCTTGCCCAATACAGATTCGCAATTCATCACTGAATAGGACTTTCATCCAGTCATTCACAGTGCACGATTGCTATTCCTTAGCCCATTGTAACCTTCTTTTTTTTTTGTTTAGGTACTAATGATGGCTTTTGTTTAGCTTTTCTATAAGTAAATCCCATTTCGTTTAGGCGGTTTCTTACAGTTCGGTCACAGACATTGACTACAGTTTCCTCCCGTTCATTCCTCATTTGTTTTGTTGTACATTTTTTGTTTTGGAGACATATTGCTTTAAGTTTCCGGTCTTGCCGTTTTGATGTCTTTCTTAGTCTACCACTATGTTTGCCTTTAACAACCTTCCTATGTTGTTTGTATTTGGTCCAGATTTTAGACACAGCTGACTGGGAACAACCAACATGTTTTGCAACATTCGTGTTGATTTACCTTCTTTTAAGGGTTTGATAATCCTCTCCTTTGTTTCAATTGACATCTCTCGTGTTGGAGCCATGATTCATGTCAGTCCACTTGGTGCAACAGCTCTCCAAGGTGTGATCATTCCTTTTTATCCTTTTTGGATGCAGACTAACGAGCAGATCAAAACTGATGCCGGTGTTAGTTTTGGGAATTAAAATTTACAGGGTGATTCCATTATTTTTTCCCTCTGCTTGGTCTGAAAAAAGGTACCCTTACTGACTACCACATTTTTTATCTTGATTTCTTTGTTTCGTAAAGCCATAAAGTTGCCATTTGAAATTACTTTAGTTTTGTGCCATGTCTGTGATCTGCTTTTATTCTACAACATTAAACAACTGAATGAACTTCCTCCGAGCTTCCTCCATCATTGTTGCCAGGGGTTTTAGTATTACCTCTTTCTTTCTTCCTCCAGTTCTAAATTTCTCTCTCTCTAGCTATAGTTAATCCAACATGTTCTATGGATATGTACTCTCTAGAGACTAGAGAGATGCCTTATGAATTTAACAATTTATATAAGACACATTTGTATTCAGCACCTTTTGCGATTGCAGTCCAGTGACATCCCATATGTGCTCAATACAGACAAGTTTGGAGATGCTGATGGCCATGGTAGCATGTTTAGACTACGTTTACACGTAGCGTACTTACTGCGTTTACGCAGCGCTATTTTGCGCTTGTCTAAGTGCAGTGAAACACAATTATGGAAGCGCAATCCTGCAAAAAGCTATGGCTTTTGCTGAAATGCATTCACACGCTGCGTATTTTTGCATGCATGCTTTCACTGCAGAGCGCACGCGCTAAAAGGATATCCATGTTGATTCTTTGCGCTTTTTTCAGTGCGCTTTTCCCATAGGCCACATGATAAAATGGACTCAGGAAAAGCGCACCAGGAAAACTGCACTGTGTGAATACATTTGCGCTTTTTTGCGCAGTACGCATGCAAAAAGACGTGGCAAATATTCCACGTGTGAACATAGCCTTAGGCCACATAGTCTGTTTATAGTAGCATCAGCAATATGCTGCCTGGAGTTTTCGTTTAAAAAACTGGCTGTAACCAAATGGACTCCTTTAATGTATAACATATGATGGTTTCTTATGTAGACAGACAGTATGTGTATTTTGTTTTCTACCTTGTTATGGCCCACTCATTGTTCCTACAAGTCTTGTAGATGCCTGGTAGTGTTTAACGTGTGTAATGTAATTATCTCACCTCTTTGTCATAGAAGGCCAGAGAACTTAATCCTCCTAAAAGTCCTTTGTATTACTATGTGTATTGCTGATTCTATGTAAATTACTTCAGCCACCATTGTTTGTTGTTATGAATAGCAGACTGAATGGGCTTCGCTTTGGCCCTTCGCTGCCAACATCACTTATATGAATATTGTCCAGGTAGCTTGAGATCGAGCCAATGAGAACACAGTCTTATTCCACCAATCGTGACGTCTCCAATGTCCTGCAATGAGTGATCAAGGATATATAATATGACCTGTTCATTAACCAAGGAGATTTTGTTTAGTGACCTCAGTCTAGCCCCGACTAGAGATGCATGGGACTTGATACAGGCAGCTAATCTAGGATCTACATATCCGATTGGCAGGCCATAACCCCAGGCCTAGGCACTTCGGTGCCGACCAAGGGGATCAGAACTTGGATTATACAAGGACTTCAGCATCGAATGATTGGATTCGGCTGGGATATCAAAGACTGCATAAGGAAGCAACACTGGTTGGGACAATCCAGTCACCTGGCTATAGACTTTGCTGTGCTATATTCTAATCCCTGGTGAGCCAGTGGAAGGGTGAGACTCTGTTGCCCGTTACATTTTGTGTTTTGCTGGTTATGTCTTATGTGCTGTTGTTTGGGAATCCAATAAAGTCTTAATATTGTGGTTACCTCGCCCTGTGTTGTCTGAGTAGTGTCCTGCCCATGGTTAAGGAGCTCGGGTGTTCAGTTTGGGATGAGCCCTGGTCTATGCGGTCTTTCTAAAGACGGCTGGGCCAGCGGACGACAGCACCCACTGACCCCCGGGTCTCCACAATGGCTTCTAGGACCCTTTGCAGAAATGGTCATTCAACTGGATTCAAAAACTAATTAATGTAATGCTGAACTGTTCATCTTCCTAAAATGAAGACAAGATAGGTGGCTGTTATACTTTATGCCTCACACCATAGGACCAGCGTTAAACTAGAATAATCATGCATAGTGATTCATTCTGCACTGTAAGTTAATTTACATGTCACATACAAAGCGTAATATGTCAAATGGTGGCTACAAAATTCTAGCAGAAGGTGTTTGCACAACATTGTGTTACCAGATTGTCACTTATGGTACCTTTACACGCCGCGACGGCAGGCTGGATACATCCCGCTACAGGCTACAAATGTAGCTTGTAGCGTCAATGTAGCCCGTCGTAGCGGCGTCTGAAGACGCGACGCTACAGCCGGCGACAGATACATCTGTTTATGGGCTCTGCTCGAAAACTGATGGCTACATCGCCGATGGTAGCGAGCTGTATCGGCGTGTAAAGAAGCACCGGAAGGGAACTCTGGACACCCTGCGATGTAGCTGCAATGTAGTTAAGGCGTGACCCAGGCTCCGGGATACCCCGCCCCATCACCGATCATTGGAGGAAGCTCCTGCATGACGATTGGTAGTCGCTGCCTAGGGCGGCATATTTAAGGAGCTGACCAGTCACACTACACAATCACTCGAGCGTGCTGTATTACTCAGCCTCCTGCGATGCCTGGCCAATCATGATGATATTGCGATGTCCTATCATCGTACAGACGGCTCGTAATCCAAGATTGTGGCACGCCTATGTGCTGTCCCTGCTGCACCAGGTCCTCCCATAGTAGCTGGTTGTAGCGGTGTGTACATGAGCTACAGCTGGCTACTTGAGACACCCGGCGATGTATCTAGCTATAGATGTAGCGTGGCGTAGCGCACCTTATGGCGGCGTGTAAAGAGGGTGCGTTGACCGTTTGTAGCCGTTTGAGCGTGCTCGTGCACGTGAAGTAGCGGGATGTATCCAGCCTGCTGTCGCGGCGTGTAAAGGTACCATTACATATGTTCCAGTGACCTCACACAACCACTCTCTAAGGCTATCATGATGCAGAGTAACATGGAAATGGAGGCTGGGATGTCTCTCCCCATCTTTGATAACTCCTACTTTTGTCTTAGACACAATAAGTGGAGATTGATTTGGAAACCACATGAGCAATTCTATGGAGACGTCTTCATGAGGTAAAGTATAAAGTGTCTCAAGAGTCGTTTGTCAACAATACTGGGCAAGCCACTCAAATGCATCCAGTGTTGCAGAACATTCCTCGAACAAGCATTAATATCTTTATTAAAACCATGCAAATGTGTTTTTCTACTCAATGCTGAATAAATTGAGATGTTGTCAATGCATTTTTTTTCATCATCTGTTTATCATTAAAGCTGTTTTCCCACGAATAACGTTAATTTATAAGTTCATTTTAATTAATAGATCTTGGAATAATAATAATTTCCACAATTCAATATGTTGAAAAAAATGTTCCTGTGCTGAGATAATCTTATAAATGTGAAGAGAGAAAAGAGAGTGGAGGGGCGCTCCTAGTGAAGACCTGGTGGTTAGCTGTGTGAGCTTTGTGTAAGTCGCTCACGTGTGGAGGTTATGCAGCGGGCATAACGCCGTGAAGGAACGCTGTATTAGCTGGTGCGGGGGATCTGACAGTGCAGGGTTGCGGTCACATGATGCACCACGTGGGATGACGTCACCACAGGTTCTCCAGCGCTCAGCGTAAAAGAGTGTCTCCTAAATTGTTCAGCAGTCCACGGCTCGCCCTAGGGCTAGATGCAATGTATAAGAGAGTAATGGCGGTTTAGGGGCGCTCAATAAGGAGACAGAGGGATAGATTAAATACTTTCCTTTACTATACACCACAAGGGGTCTTCACAACGCGTTTCGGCGGTAAAATCCGCCTTCATCAGGAGAACTGATGAAATAGGACGAAATACAGTATACAGACATTACAGCACAAATAATTATTTCTTTGTGGTAAAACATTTTTTACAAAGAGGCAGAGAAATGTTTTACCTCATACAAAGAGTCAGCTGTGATCCTGTGCTGTAATGTCTGTATATTCTCTTTCCTTCCTCCCCTGCCCAGAACACGTGGTATGATCAGACCGTGTTCCGTGAATGGTCAGACACAAAAATTAAACTGTACATAGCAGGGACACATATATAAGATTATCTGGGCAGAGGAAAAAAAAATTCACACATATCCAATTGTGGAAATTATTATTATTCCAAGATCTATTCATTAAAATGAATTTAATTTGTTGGTAAACCCCTTTAACGGGTCCATCAATCCTGTGATTATCAAAATCCATGACTTTACTTTCTTAGTGTTGCAATTTCAATGAGGAATGAGGAATGGAGAGAACATTTGTTTAATCATGCCATGCACAAGTCTACAAAAGAGGGCTAGAATTTTTCCACCATTGGACAGCTCTGTAACTCAAAGAGGAAATCACTTTAAAGACCTAAATATTGTTGGTCATAAGAAAATTCATAGTAATCAAAATATACTCTAGTAATATGTTACAATAATCATTGTCCTTTTTTTTTTTAAATCGAATGATCTGTGACAGATTTCTTATGAGAGATGCATGAAATAGTAAAACAACATTGCTAATGATCCATATAGAATTGGAATAACTAAAGTAATCCATAATTTGTAGGAGCTGTTCAGTGTCCCAAATGTAAATAGGTACACACAACACCACAGTCTGAAGACATACATACAAGCAAGCAGGCAATTAGTCAGCTAGTTCCAGAAACAATGGGATATTATTGGAACGACTTCTTTTTATGGATATTTTAGCATTGGATGAAAAATATGAAACTTGCTGGAAATGACACTGAGATGTACTTTGCCTCTATAGATGTAGAGATTCTGGTTAAAACACCTTTTTGAAGACAAGATCATTTTTGCTTGACATATTCTCATCTTGCTACAATAAAGTCAGCTGTTTCTCATATAAAGCTTTATCTAAAATGAACACTAAGCCTCTCTTGTCAGAAGGGTGGATGATAGCAGAATTCTTTTTTAGCTCTTATACAGGTAGCTTTTTTATGAGGTTAAGTTGGATAATGTAGTATTTATCGATCTCTGTGTGAATAATAGCTTAAGATCACGCTCGATAGTGTTGAAAAGTGTCTCTAATGGGACGGGACCAAACTTGAATTGATTCATTTTATGTTAATTCATTATAAAATATCTTCCAAATATATTCCCTTTTAATTTCATAACAGATACACAGTTGAAACCAAAATTGATTGGTATCATGTATCAGGTATACCTGAGGAAGGCTTTTTAATATATTTTAGTTGAAACGCGTTGTTATATTCTTTTACTTACCAATTAATTTTTAAAATACTGGATATGTGACTAATTCTCTGGAAGCGCCTGTGATATACACCGGATTTTTACTTTATCATTGAATCTGACTGCTCCCCAGGCTGGGGTGGTTTAGTTCTTCCGGCACAGAGCAGCAAGCCAGACAGTCTTCAGCTAGACCAAGTTACCCTTAACTGGGTAGAAGTGCAAGCAGACAAGAAGCCTGAAAGGTGAGATAAACCTCCTTCAAAAACTTTCTATACTATTGACATCTGTACTTAGATCGTCTTTTTTCCTTTCTCCTCCCTATTAGCAGACCTTGCAGTTCTGTGAGGTCTGTCATCTAAACATATTGTAGTAATGTCCCCATCCTGGTCCTCATCATGTAGTAATGTCACCATCCTGGTCCTCATCATGTAGTAATGTCCCCATCCTGATCCCCATTTTGTAATAATGTCCTCATCTTGGTCCTCATCATGTTGTAATGTCTCCATACTGGTCCTCATCTATTATGATCCGATGACTTAGAAGTAACATAAGGATTCCACAGAAGTCGTGGTAACAATACTGACAGCGACACCTGACTAAACACCGCAACTAGAAGTAGCCGTGGGATGTAACTAACCATGCCCTAAGACACCTCAGCACGGCCGGAGAACTAGCTACCCCTAGAGATGAAAATAGGAAAAGCTATCTTGCCTCAGAGCAAAACCCAAAAAGAGCAGCAATCGCCCCACAGATATTAACTGGGAAACAGGAGAGGAAGAGACACACACAGGCAGAATATTGAGTTCAGCAAAAGAGGCCACACTAGCTAGATAGTAAAGACAGGCTAGTATTTGTAATACTGACAGCAATAGTATTCTATCAAAAATATCCAACAGCAGATAGTGTCAAAAATTACCCCGAGTCCACTAAGACTCCCTGCCCTGTTTATCTGCAGAACTTCTGTGAGTCAAACAAGAATAAACAAGTACCAATATCAACAATACTGGAAATAGCAGATAATAGTGAATAGCAATTTCTGTCCAGGAAGAATACTTCCTAAGGTAAACAAATATGCAGACTAAATTTCAAACCCACAACTCAGAACAAGACAAACTGAAAACAGATCCACAAGCACACAACATGTGCGCTTCAAAGTAACAAAAACCATTCACTTAGCTTGAAATGATTTCAGCAGACCAGGAGAAACCAGGAAAAGGTGTGGACACTCCAAGAACATTCACAACTGGCAAGGACTGACCAGCTTCAAACCACTATATGCTCCAATCTGAACCTGACTGCCAATCTTCAAGATCAGCTGTGGAACTCTCCAACACACAGCCAGCTGCATTACCAGCAACAACCACCGGAGGGAGGTCACAACCAGAATTCCTCCTTAAGGCGGAGTCACACGCATCAATATCGTGAGCGACATCACCTAAAAGTGACGCATCAGCGATGTCACTCACGATATCACAAGTGCGTCGTGCTGTGTAACAGCGTGACACAAACGCGATCTATCGCTGGTCGCAGGTTGACATGTTTACCAGCATGAACGCAAACCTGTCAATCTGCAACCAGCGATTAGGCTGGATCGCGCCGTCTGACACCGCAATAGGATGTTGGCGGCGATCCAGCCTATATTGCAGCATTGCTGCGTATCGCACGCTGGGCTGATCCCAGCCCAGCAAGCGATGGCTCCGCCCACATCTCTGCGGCGTCACCGGCAACATCCTGCCATGTGCACCAAGGCTGCGATGTCGGAAGTGAGCGCGCACCCGCGCATCGCTTCCGACAAGCAGCTTTGGTTGCTGCGCGTGACGCCAGCTTAAATGAATTCACAACACTAATCATGTAGTAATGTCCCAATCCTGGTCCCCATATTGTAGTGAAGTCCCCATCCTGATCCTCATCTTGTAGTAATGTCCCCATACTGGTCCTCATCATGTTGTAACGTCACCATCCTGGTCCTCATCATGTTGTAATATCCCCATCCTGATCCCCTTCTTGTAGTAATGTCTCCATCCTGGTTCTCAATTAGTAATGTCCCCATCCTGGTTCCCTTCTTGTAATAATGCCCCCATCCTGCTCCCCTTTTGTAATGATGTCCCATCCTTATCCCCTTTTGTAGAAATGTCCCCTTTCCTGGCCCTCTTCATGTAAGTAATGTTCCTCATCCTGGTACCCTTCTTGTAGTAATGTTACTCATGCTGGTCTTCCTATTGTACTAAAGTCCCCATCCTGATCCCCTTCTTGTAGTAATAACCTCATCCTGGTCCTCATATTGTAGTAATGCCCATCCTGATCCCCTTTTGTAGAAAAGTCCCCTTTCGTGGCCCTCTTCTCATAGTAATGTCCCCATCCTGATCCCCATCTAGTAGCAATACCCCCATTCTGGTCCTCTTTAGTAGTAATGTCCCAATACTGATCTTTTATGTAGTAATGCCCCACACTGATCCCCTTTTGCAGTGATGTCCCCCATCCTGATCTCCTTTTATAGTAATGTCCTCATCCTGGCTCCTTTTTACACACACACACACACACACACACACACACACATTCTCTCTCACACACACTCACTCTTACAGTGTATCACAATCACACACACATTCTCTCACACACGCTCTCACACACACTCACACATTGTCACACATAAGTGGCGCTGTTTTTCACCGATCAACCAAACTTATGGGCTTCTTCACATGAGTTTAACAGTAACTTTCCAGTTCAACTGTAATTTACACAATGTTCTATAGCTGGCGCTGTTTTCAGGACGACTTAAGACACACAGACCAACAGACAGACTGGACAGTACTCTTATATAGTAGATAATATATAATGCATATATAAAATTGTTGTATAATACAGTAAGTGTAGAATACGATGCTGGTCTAAGTAGAAAAAAATGAAATGAGGATGCATGGTGAACAATATCACCTGCTCAAAGGTGACAGTTTATTTAGTGGGTCACTTTAATCATCTGAGATACAGTATATGTTTGCCGAGTAAAACCTTTAGAACACAATTTAATGTTCGTGTCCCATCTCTTCATCATGTAAAATATTGCCCGTGGGCCTCTAACATTTCCTGCGCGGATTATACAAAATGTCACAATGTCATATTTTTTTTAAATAATGTGCCTGATATGCAATCACAAGAGGGGCAATACATCGCGGTACCAATTTCTTAGCTGCCGGGTCCCCGCTTGAAAGCAAACAGCATATCTGAGTTCCTGTGCGAGGAAATGAGTAACAGAGCTCAAGAGAGATCCTACACAATCACAGATGTTTAAATAACAGCCTGTCTCACAATCCCACTTGGACTTCAAAAGGTTAAAGGTGGCAAAGAATTGCAAGCCTTCAGGATATTCACAGTAAGAGCCATAATGTACTGGGCTACAGCTCTGGCTATTTTTAACCATTGTGGACATTGATGGTGTCCAGTGACTGATTATGTCACTAAAAGATAATTCAATCCAGAGTTACTCTGTACGTTGCATCGGGCTGTTACTTAAAAAGAAAGATATTGTTCTATACTGAAAAATAAGTATGTCTGATCAAGCCAGAGAAGAAAGGCCAGTATAGATCCCACATTAATCAATCCTGTTAAGTGAATCTAGTGCAGTGTGTAAGCTCAATATTGTAAGACGCTATTTCAGTTATGGGCACATAGTTACCCAATTAAAGGAAGCAAATAGGCAATTTTAACCCCTTCAGCCCAGAGTCTGTTTTCACCTTCCTGCCAAAGTCAAATTTGACAATTCTGACAAGTGTCACTTTTTGAGGTTATGACTCTGCAACAATTCAACATACCCCATTGATTATGATGAGAGTCTGAGATAGTTTTTTTGTGATGTGTTTGACTTCATGACAGAGGAAAATTTTGGTTGCCATGATCTGCATGTTATGAAGTAGTGACAAAAAAATTAAACAAATTAGCAATGTGAAAATGTGTGCACTCACGCTCCCAGCGTCTTAAAGACTGTGATCACTATTAAAGGACTTATCCAACTTAAATCAATCTTTACAGTATTGGGCTACACAGATACAAGTAGATAGATGGTAATTACCTACCTGATCTGCTGTAAGCACTTCAGCACCTGTCTCAGAGAGGTCACATGACCCCTTCTGCAGTAATTTTGCTGCTTCCTGTGATATCACGTCCCGACCACACAGCATTAGCTTATCCCCCGCCCTGTACACAGCATCACAAGCTCAGTCACTGTGAGTAACAGCCGACTCCCCTCTGCTAACCCTACCGATGTGTGCTGAGTAGAGAAGAGCTGTTTGAGGCAGGATTGCATGGACACTGCAGGTACACTGAACAGCTCCCAGACAAGTGCCCCTGTCTGTATGCAGTGCCTGCTCTCACCCAATTTTTCCCTCCTTGCACTTTCAAGTACATTGCTGTAGAAGTTGCTTGCTGGACCCTGTTTGTGTAATAATGATGAGTTGTTTGTGAATGATCCTTCCCTGCTGTAGCACTGAGACATTGTAGAGTGTCCTGGTCAATCAGGGTGCAATGTGTGTGCAGAGAGGAGTGTGGAGGGGGCAGAGAGGTATGTACAGGGGGTGGTGATCAGCACAGGCTGTAAGTAGGAAAAAAAAATAACAGGAAGCTACCTAATCATGAAATGCTGTATGTAAACATCCAACATGGAGGCACTGAACACAGAAATTGAGGAAATGATGGTAGGAAAACAAAAAAAAAACACTGTGGGAGGCTTTTTTTTTAATACAATTCAGCACAGATTAGCTTTTTTTAAAATAACACGTTTTGTGGGCGGAAAGGTCCTTTAATGGTGGCTTTTACGGGGGTAAAAAGCCACAGGCTGGAGCTCGGCTATCGCTTGAGCTAAGCTCCCAGCTGCATTTGTGCTGGCACAGCTCCTGTGCCCTGCATGATTGCCATGACTTACCCATACGTCATAGGTCATGAACTCCTTCCAAGCTATGATGAATAGATACATCAAAGGTCGTGAAAGGATTAAGGGAGCATATAATATTCAATACCAAATATGGGGTATGATATAAGTCATGCACTGATTTCCTAGACCCTGCACAATGCATAACACATGATCAGTTTTTGCTGAATTGCTCCTAATTATCATTGTTATAAAGCATTGTAATTTCTAACTTTCTTGAAAAAAACACACCATTTTCAATTGGATAAATAAAGTGTTAAGTGTAATACTGGAAGACAGGGGAAAGTCCAGCTTTAAGGAAAAACAAGTGGGGAAGGCGTGGCTAGCAGCCCTATGGAGTAGAAGTGTCCTCCTGGAGCTCTGGTGCCCAGCAAAAAGCGACGTGATTATCGGTCTGTTCCAAGATAGATTCTCCCACCCAAGCTACACCGACTGATCCAAGACGCCCCAGGGTCACCTGGACCGAATTGAGTAAAGATCTGGCAGAGAACTGTGAAGCAAGACCAAGTTAAGTACAGGTCCTGAATCCAGCAGACACAGAGTGCCTCTTCCCTTTGGGAGCTGATCCCCGGGATCTCCCCTTCTCCACCACCGTTTGGCCCACGGAACGCTCACAGAGGTCCTGACTGACCACAGGACAGAAAGGTAAACTTCAGAAAATCCACACTGTCACAGGTGAGGCAGGGAGCTGGAGGAGCTCAGCCATTACTGTGGTGCCTGCACCCCTTACTCAATATCTGGCACCCGACTGAGGAGAAAGACCCTGCCAACACCCAACAAGGCTTCCTACCTGAACGAGCTGCTGGAGGAGCCGAGGAACAGAGGGCACAGACAGGGGAACTCTTTGTTTGGAGTCCTGCAAGACCTCGTGGAGAGAGGAGAAGGCTGCAGATGGACATCATAGTCTCATCCTATTGTACTCATTGATAAACAGTGCAACAGCACCACCTAGTGTCCAGTGTTCGCTCTGAAGACTGAAGCAGCACAGAGAAGTAGTGATAAGAGACAGCTCTGGAGCCCAGATCCCGAGGGGTAGAAAAGAAGACAGAGGAGTGTTCAACCGGATCATCACTGCGACCATACACCTCAGAATCACCTGTTACCATCTTCCTGGACACCTAAGAATCTCCTCCTCATCAATCCCAGAGGTAATCATTATAGGGGGCACTTGCTGATCTCTCGCCCCCCACCACCCATACAGCTTCTGAACTTTTTTTTTTTTTATATATATATATATATATATATAGCTACTCTGGGTGGGTGAAGGAGGCAGTTGGCTTACTTTACCACCAGCCCTATGAACCTTCTTAGTTTCAATCACAGTTATTGTGACTTTTCACTGCATTGAACATTACAGAACTTATTATGATGATTCTACTTGGATAGACAACCATTAACTATTCAATCAGATATATTGGGCTATTATTTACATAGCATCCTTCAGCTTTCTGTACATTTCAGCACCAATTCACCACTGTGGGACAGCGACTGTGATAGAGTCTCCATATATTGATAAATAGGAACGTGTGAAATGTTCTCTTACTTCCTGATTGCTTTTCACCTCCTTTTGTGGTCCTGAATCTAGCTGGTTTTACATCTTCAGACAAGGCAGAGGAAAGCTATATCTATTGTCTAACCAACAGTAACATATAAATCCTCTGTAATTGCATGTATAACAACATACTGTACTAGACTACTGTGTATAACTACCCTGTTAACCTTTACTAGGGACTACTACAAGCCTGTACACTGACCTGAATATACTTACATACATTCATTGACCTTTACTCAACTGACTTGGCCATCCAACCTTAGAGGCACTACAAGTACTCTCTCAGACGTTCCCCTTGACTGGATATAACCTAAACTACCTTGTCTAAGGGGAAAACAAGCTGGTACCTTCTCCCCTGAGACTTCCTTTAAACCACCTACTCAAACAGAACTATGTCTAGCAAGAACAGACTAAACTCCTCCCCAAGAGGGATAGAACTTGCAGGGGACCTACAGAAATCTCCACATAAAAGTAACATTCCCATACCATCCCAAACCACTCGCACCAATAAAAAAGACAGAGAGGGAGAGATTCCAGAGAAATCAACAGAGTCACCGATGAATGAAACTAGTTACAGTACCACAAAACGGAAAGAGATGGGCACACCCTCAAAAGCAAACTCCCTGGCCTCTCATACACTTAACCAGAACTCGGGCCATGAGTCCAGTAGCAATAGCCCGGTTAGACAAAAACTAAAACCTAATCCCATGACGCCTGAACCAATCGTTAACATTACCCAAAAACAACCCGTGGACAGAGACTTCATGCTTAACCTCTTCTCGGACTTTCAAGCTAAGTTGGAAGAAAACATGAACACGCATCTAGAAGACATGAAAACTACGATCGCCACGATAGTTGCAAGAGTAGATGAACAAGACCAAATCATCTCTGACCTAAGAAATGACTTAAGACTAGTAAAGAACGATTGCGCCAAAATGAGGGAAGAATCCAAATTTCTAAAAGAAAAACTGGCTGATAGAGAGGACAGAGACCGTAGAGTGAATTTGAAATTCAGGGTGTACCAGAAACAGTTAAACCTCATGATCTAGATACATTTGTCAAAAACTTAACCAAAAAGATCATACCGGGAAAACAGGACATTGAATATTCGATAGAAAGAGCTCACAGGTTACCCAAACCACCTCGTCTACCAGACAATACTCCCAGAGATGTCATTGCCAAATTTTCCTTCTATCCCACCAAAAACCAAATTAATGAATATCTGAAAAGAAACAAAACACTCCCTTCACCCTACCAGGACATTAAAGTCTTTCAGGACATCTCAAAGGAGACCCTTATGAAACGGAAAGCCCTTAAACCATTCACGGATGCCCTCCGAGCCAACCAATTAATGTATAGGTGGAGTCATCCATCATCGAACGTGATAGTCACACTCAAGGAAAAGACCTACATCATTGAAGAATCTGGGGAAGGACTCAAGATTCTAAAGGACCTCAACATAAGATTACCAGGCTGACCTGATTCTCTAACTTAATGGAGCCTTACTTACTCACAGTCGAAAAACCATGCACCAGTGGCCAAACCATTAGCCAAAAGGAAGACTTCCATCGGTCTATTGACCCTTCCTCAAAACTTATTTCCTGATTTGTTATTGATAAAGTACTTAAAGTGTTCTAGTAACAAAACCTTGTCCAGTTGATAAGGCCTGTTTTCACCTTCCTAGACCCCCCTCTTCCACCTTTTTTTTTTTTTTTTTCTCCCCTCTAGAGTCATCCTACCCAACTGAATCACTTTCGCTCCGACATAAATATGTCTCTGAAATTCTTATCACTAAACACTAATGGCCTTAACTCACCCCAGAAGCGCTTCCATGTATGGAGGGATCTGAGAAAACTGACCATAGATGTCGCGGGACTCCAGGAGACACGGTTTAGTAAGGACCACCCACCGAAATTTTCGAACGCACATTATCCACACATCTTTCTTTCCTCAAACAATAAGAAGAAGGCGGGAGTAGCTATACTCATCAAGGAGTCGGTCAAATTTGAACTGAAAGAAGTTACAAACGACACAGAAGGGAGATACATAATCCTTAAATGTCAGCTGAATGATGTAACCCACACTCTAGTCAACGTCTATGCCCCAAACTCCGGTCAAATTTCTTTCTTAAAAAAACTTACCCGCTTAATCAGAGAAAAACAAGAAGGCACTCTGTACATATTTGGAGACTTTAATTCTGTTCCAAATAGCAACATGGACTCATCCAATAAAAGTCGAAACCAAAACACCCAATTGGATCCATTACTAAAAAAAGAGGAGTTATATGATGCCTTCAGATGCCTCAACACGTCGTCAGTAGAGTTCACTCACTTTTCCAGCGTCCACAAATCCCTAGCCCGTATTGACTTGGTCCTTACAGACATTTCCTCTCTTAGATGCATAAAATCAGTTGAAATTCTCCCTAAAACTTGGTCAGACCACTCTCCAGTCCTTTTTGTTGCCACACAGGGATCCCCTTCAAACCGTAGGAGTAATTGGAAGGCTAACTCTTTCCTATTCAACCATCCGCACTTCAAAAAAGAAATTGAACAAACCCTAAAACACTATTTTAATGAAAATGACATCAACGGCACACCAATAACAACTATATGGTCCGCCCACAAAGCCGTAATAAGAGGATTCCTAATACAAATTAACTCGAGACACAAAAAATCCCTGACTTTAGCAACAGAAACCCTGACCCAACAAATAAGAACCCTTGAAATATCAATAGCAAGCCACCCTAATGAAGCGACCCTAAAAGAACTTCTTAAACTGAGAATTGAGCTCAAAGCACTATTGGTCTCCGATTATGATAAAATGGTTCGCCTAAGCAAGTCAAATTTTTATCACTGTTCGAATAAACCCTCCAAACTTTTTGCCTCACTTATAAAACACCGGAGACTCAAAACTAATATCTCCCAAGTAAAGAACAAACATGGAGTGCCACAAAAACTCCCACGACAGATTTCAGAAACTTTTGCGGAATTCTATAAGTCGCTTTATAACTTGAATCAAACTAGCTCAGATCCACCAACCTCTCATTCCAAAATATTAAACTTTCTTGACTCAATTGACCTCCCCACGCTTTCAAAAGAGGATCTAGACTTCCTGAATTCCCCTTTCACAGAGAGAGAGATCATGGATACTATTAAATCCCTCAAAAAACTGAAATCCCCAGGGCCAGATGGCCTCCAAAATGAATACTATTCTACTTACCAAGACATACTAGCCCCCTATCTAACCAGACTCCTAAACTCTTTCACAGACCCTAAAGTTCTCCCCTCTAAAGAAACCCTTCAAGCCATCATTACTATGATACCCAAAAATAAGGGAGATCCGGAGGACGTCTCAAATTATAGACCCATTTCCCTTTTAAATTCAGATCTAAAAATAATCTCTAAGACTCTAAACTCTAGAATTCAAACAATCACACCAAACTTGATACATAGTGATCAAGTGGGATTCATCAAAAACAGGGGTTCAGCGGACGCAACCAGAAGAATTATTAACTTATTATCACAAATCGAAAACCGTAAAACTCCTGCAATTTTTGTATCAGTCGATGCCGAAAAGGCGTTCGACAGGGTACATTGGGGATTCCTCTTTGAATCCCTCAAAAAATTCGGATTTAGGGGCAACATTCTCCACATGATCCAAGCTCTTTATTCACACCCAACAGCTAGCATACTGACTAATAATACCTTATCAGACACTTTCCCCCTGACAAACGGAACTAGACAGGGCTGTCCCTTATCACCCTCACTGTTCGATCTTTTCATTGAACCGCTGGCAGAGAAGATTAGAATGAACTACCTCATAAAAGGCGTCCACACCGTAACAAAAGAGTACAAGATTAGCCTGTTTGCAGACGACATCATCCTCACACTATCGGATCCCATTAATTCATTGAGGAATCTACTCTTGACTATCGAAGAATTTGCTGAAGTATCTTCCTACAAGATTAACCTCACCAAAACTCAAGTCTTGCATTTTAATCTTGATCCTGAAACTCTCTCCTCTATCAAAGCTGAGCATGATCTTGCGTGGGACAAGAAGGAACTAAATTACTTAGGGGTTATAATCACAGACCACACCTCTAATCTCATAGACAGAAACTTGACGACTCTCCTTAACACTATCCAATTGGATCTTGCCCACGCGTCAAAAATAGAATTATCCTGGATTGGAAGGATCGAATCCTATAGAATGTTCACACTCCCGAAGATCCTCTACATCTTTCGCTCCCTTGCAATTCCCATAAAACAAAGTTGGATTAGGAAACTCCAGTCCCAATTATCCTCTTTTATTTGGGGGCAGAGGAAACCTAGGGTTGCAAGAAATACATTGGAGAAGAGCAGAGCTAACGGAGGCCTGGCAGTCCCCAACCTCATGGCATATTATACAGCTACGTTAATCACCCTAAGCAGGACCTGGTGGAGCGAGATGGCAAGACCTAGTTGGCTCACTCTAGAGGAATCCAAGCACCCTAAAAACAAACTCTTTCTTTTGCTCCTATCTCACCTATGCGAAGCCTCCAAGAGACTTCCTCAGGACTTAACCATCAAAGCGACTATTCAGGCTTGGAAACTCTTCACATCAAAAGCAAAAGAAACCTCAACAGTACTGTCCCACGACTGGATACCAATCGACATCTTAAAATCTATGATCCCGAACATCAACTTAGACACATGGAAAAGCTCTGGGATAAATTACATTTCTGATATTATCGATAGGAACAACAGGCTGTTTCCACTAGATTGGCTACAAGCAACTTTTTGTTTACAAGAATCTGAACTCACCACTTGGGAAAAGATATTCAGATACATAAACAAAAAAACACCAAATTTTCTTCTCCCTCAACCTGTTGCCCAATTATACAAGCACAACCTATCCCTAGTTTTTTGGTCCACCAAAAGCATTTATAAAATTGTGAATTCTGATAGTGCTCTTACTAAAACACACAACTTAACCGCCTGGGAAAGAGAATTGGGAACCACAATTCACCCCGAGCTTCTTAGCAACTCACTTGCGAAACTCCAAAAGATGATTCCGAATGCATCACTCATAGAAACCCATTACAAAACTCTCACCCGATGGTACTTCACCCCGCAAAGATTACACTCGATCAAAGAGGAGAACTCCCCACTTTGCTGGCGCTGTCTCGTAGAGATTGGAGACATCTCTCACATCTTTTGGCATTGTAGAGCATTGGAGTCTTTCTGGAACGAAACCCAAATGCTGCTCACGGACTTAACAGATGACGGATGTATTCTTTCTTCGGAACTTGTCATCCTCCTTCTTGATACTGAACACATCCCCCCTCACTATAGACCTCTGACGGTTCACATTATCTTAACAGCAAAAACACTCGTCGCATCGATGTGGAGAGACACCAAGGCACCCTCGTTCTCTACTCTTCTAGAGAAGGTCTCTACACACAATGCTTACGAGCTATCCTACGCACTTAGGCACAAATCAATTAATAAATACAATAAAAAATGGGGACCTTGGAACAGGCTATTTCCCTCTAGTCACTTCCCGAACGTGCAAGTCTAAACACACATGAACTGTATGGACCAAGTCATTCACAAGCACACTTCCAAACTCTTGAACAGTGATGACTCTTCTCCTCCCTCTTACCCCTTCCCCTTCCCTCTCGACCCTTCTATCCTCCCCCCTCCCCCTTTTAACCAAACATCAGAATTTTTGTTTATTGAATTATATTATTCAATTAGTTATAAAAGCTCATAAATTATGAGATGTGTTGTTAACCTTAACTATGCTGATTTATCGCAGACTTGTCCTATGCTCGTTGGCAAGGACATTACCTTACCTGTTTTGTTTGAACTAACTGAAACTGCCGCAGACTCAGTTATATCATATGCATGTTTAATCGTTTACCTTGTATTATAAAACTCAATAAAAACTTTTGAACAAGGAAAAACAAGTATTCTTTTATAAGTGTGCAAACAATCTGGTGACATCTACATATTTCTAGTCTCTGTATTAAGGGTGCTTAAAGCATCAGAAAAGTGTAGATGTTCTTATTTTAACATGTCACCCGTTTTGATGCAGACCTAAGATTGTTTGATTAAACCAGAGAAGAAAGGCAAGTATAGATCCCAAATTAATTAATCCTGTTAAATGAATCTAGTGCAGTGTGTGATGGTGGGTTTACACGCCGCGATATCGGCGTCCAACTCCGACAAAAAGTCACGTGGGTCGCGAGTTGGACCCGATATCGTTTGCGCGTTGTACGGTTTGAGCGTACAACGCGATGCTGGAACGATGCCAAAACGATATCGGAGTTGAATAGCCGAGCTATTCAACTCCCCGATATCGCATGGCCGTTGTAGCAGCATCGTAGCGTGTGACAGCCCAACTACGATGTGTACGCTGACGTCACCCATTCACTCCTATGTTAAATGGTCGTTCCTGGGTTGGTGGGCGTACACATCGTAGGGACGTTGCATATCGATATCGCGGCGTGTAAACTGCCAATACGATGCAGGGAGAAACGTGCACTAAATGCGCGCTCCCGCGGCGTTGGCTCCGATATCGCCGCGATATCGGGACGTGTAACCCCACCATAAGACTTCCTTCCACCCTCTGATTTGTGGTATACAGGTGGATATGCTGTCCACGCTCCAGACCGCAGCACTTGCATAGAACGGTGAGCTCCATTGCGTATACAGTATGTCAGAATGGTCTCTATTACTTTGAAAATTTGTGACTGGTTTGGGACCCCTGTCCCTTTTCTGTATTTAAGACTTCATATTAAACGTGTTTCTTTCCTTTGGCACAATTGGAGATAATGTCAGTTTCTGTTGCTAGCAAACTCCCTAGTTCTTTTTCAGGTGTGGCTACTTAGTGATCAATTCCAACTCTTTTAAATAGTCTCATGACCCAGCATACTTTGCTGAGATTAAACTTCATCTGCCTGGCTACCTGAGGTGAAGGTTGCTATTCTGGAGAGCTGACTACTGTCCAGCCAACTGCTGCCATGGGCAGCTGAGAAAAACGATATGGAAAGGAAATAAGGCCCACACCAATAGTGGTATACTGTGACAGATAATAATGAGCAAAAAAGTGATATACAGGTCCATCTGTGTGTAAAGAACATCACAAACCCAATTACATGCATATAATATCCAATGAAATATCAATAGTTACTGGTGTGCTGCAGTCTTCCCACCATGTATAGCATATCCATGGAAAAAAACAAGAAAAGGAAATGTGAACCTCAGACTGCATCTCTCAGTGCTCCAAAAAGGAAAAAGGATCCCATTCAGGTATATGTCATCTGGTGGTTTATTCAATGCAGTTCAGGGCGTGACATAGTATAACATCATATAATGAGTATACTACTACAATACTATACTATCTCATAACATAGTACAGATATACAGCGCTTTAAAGTATTCATACCTCGTGAAATTTTACACATTTTTTTACATTACATCCACAAACAAATATATTTTACTAGGATTTTATCTGATTTACCAAAACAAAGTAGAAATAATTTGTGAAGTGTAAAGAAAATGATACATAGGTTTCTACATATTTTGTAAAATGTAAATCTGCAAATCGTGATGTGCTTAGAATTTTTTGGGCTAAATGTAAAACGCTATGTGCGGTGGAAACTAGCTTTGCACATCACCCAGAAAACACCATTCCCACTGTCAAACATGTTGGTGGCAATAACATACCGTGGGGTTGCTTTTCTTCATCAGGAGCAGGGAAGCTGGTGAGAGTTGATGGGGAAGTGGATAGAGCTAAATACAGGCCAATCCTGAAGGAAAACCTGATAAAAGCTGTAAAAGACTTGAGACTGAGGCATAGGTTCACATTGCAGTACGACAACAACCCAAAATAGACTGCCTGAACTATAATGAAATGGTTTAGACCAAAGCACATTAATATGTGTGAATGGCCCAGTCAAAGCACAGACTTAAATCCCATTGAAGGCCACTTTACACACACCAACTTATCTGTCCAACTTCTGACCAACTTGCTGGTTGCAGTGAAATCATGGACACATTGCTCCATTGTACACAGCCACAAAATGGAGCAATGTGTCCATGATTTCACTGCAACCAGCAAGTTGGTCAGAAATTGGACAGATAAGTTGGTGATTGTAAAGTGGCCCTTAGAATCTGTGGCAGGACTAGCAAATTGCTGTTCACAGATGCTCTCCATCCAATCTCACTGAGATAGATCTACTGCGCAAAGGAGAAAATGTCTATTGCAAAGCTGGTAGAAACATAATCTAAAAACTTTCAGCAGAAACAGGTTGTCCTACAAAGTATTGTGTCTAGGAGTATGGGGTTTAAGAACAAATGCTCAAGACACTATTTGAAAATTTAAATTATAAAAAAAGTAACAAAAAATGTATCATTTCTTTAACACTTCACAAATTCTTGCTACATTTTTATTGGTATATCACATGATATCTCAATAAAATAAATTCAGGTTTGTGGGTAGAATGTTAAGAAATGTAAAAAAGTTGACAGGCTATGAATACTTGTTCAAGGCACTGTACATATACCAAATCATACAGAAGCCTAAATGCTGCACATACTCTGAAAAACAAATTGGACATGAGAAGATATACAAATATATGTATTGTATCTATATACAATGCCTTGAGAAAGTATTTGACCCCCTTGAACTTTTCAACCTTTTGCCACATTTCAGGCTTCAAACAAAGATGTAAATTCTAATTTTTTTGTTTAGAATCAACAACAAGTGGGACACAGTTGTGAAGTGGAACGAATTTATTGGATATTTTAAACTTTTTTAACAAATAGAAAACTGAAAAGTGGGGCGCACAATATTATTCGGCCCCTTTACTTTCAGTGCAGCAAACTCACTCCAGAAGTTCAGTGAGGATCTCTGAATGATCCAATGTTGTCCTAAATAACTGGTAATGAGAAATAGAATCCACCTGTGTGTAATCAAGTCTCCGTATAAATGCAACTGCTCTGCGACAGTCTCAGGGTTCGGTTTCAAGTGCAGAGAGCATCATGAACACCAAGGAATACACCAGGCAGGTCTGAGATACTGTTGTGGTGAAGTTTAAAGCCGGATTTGGATACAAAAAGATTTCCCAAGTTTTAACCATCTCAAGGAGCACTGTGCAAGCGATCATATTTAAATGGAAGGAGTATCAGACCACTGCAAATTTACCAAGACCCGGTGTCCCTCTAAACTTTCATCTCGAACAAGGAGAAGACTAATCAGAGATGGAGCCAAAAGGCTCATGATCACTCTGAATGAACTGCAGAGATCTGCAGCTGAGCTGGGAGAGTCTGTCTGTCTATAGGACAACAATCAGTCGTACACTGCACAAATCTGTCCTTTATGTAAGAGTGCCACAAGCCACCTGGGAGGCACACCAAACATGTGGAATAAGGTGCTCTGGTCAGATGAAACCACAATTTAACTTTTTGGCCACAATGCAAAACGATATGTTTGGCGTAAAAGCAACACAGCTCATCACCCTCAAAACAGCATCCCCACTGTCAAACATGGTGGTGGCAGCATCATGGTTTGGGCCTGCTTTTCTTCACCATAGACAGGGAAGATGGTTATAATTGATGGGAAGATGCACGGAGCCAAAAACAGGAACATTCTGGATGAAAACTTGTTGGAGTCTGCAAAAGACCTGAGACTGGGATGGAGATTTATCTTCCAACAAGACAATGATCCCAAACAAAGCAAAATCTACAATGGAATGGTTCAAAAATTAACGTGTCAAGGTGTTAGAATGGCCAAGTCAAAGTCCAGACCTGAATCCAATCGAGAATCTGTGGAAAGAGCTGAAAACTGCTGATAAACGCTCTCCATCCAACCTCAATGAGCTTAAGCTGTTTTGCAAGGAAGAATAGGCAAGAATTTCAGTCTGTCAAAGCAAAACTGATGAAGACATACCCCAAGCGACATGCAGCTGTAATCACAGCAAAAAGTGGCGCTACAAAGTATTAACTCAAGGGTGCGAATAATATTGCACACCCCACTTTTCAGTTTTTTATTTTTTTAAAAAGTTTAAAATATCCAATAAATTCGTTCCACTTCACGATTCTGTCCCACTTGTTGATTCTTAACAAAAAAAATTAGAATTCATATCTTTATGTTTGAAGCCTGAAATGTTGCAAAAGGTTGAAAAGTTCAAGGGGGCCAAATACTTTCACAAAGCACTGTATAGAACTAGATCACCCTACAACCAAGTAGCGGGAATTCTATACAGGAACATCTGTATAGTATATGAGCTAAGTCCCCTTAAGTCCAGGTGGGAGCCCTTAGAAAAAGTGGTGGAGAATGAAATGACTAAAATCCTGTGTGATTGCAAGATCCAGATGGAAAAGAAGTTGTTGGCTAACCAACCAGATATTCTGATAGTAGACAAGGAGCAGAAGACAGCAATGATAATAGAAGCGGAAGTGCCAAATGATGGCAACGTCTGAAAGAAGAAATATGAGAAGCTGGAGAAATACTAGGGCCTCCAAGAACATCTCCAAGAACTTGGAAAATTGACTATAATAGATCCCAGGAGCAACATCTGAACACTCTGTCCACAAAAGCACAGTGCTGGGAACAACTAAGATCCTATGCAGAACCCTCAAACTACCAGGCCTCTGATTGAGGACCCGAAAAGAAAGGACATAAAAATCACCCCTTAAGGAGTGAGAATGTAGTGTGACACGAGTCACTAAAGGAATAACTAGTTCCAGAGGTGACAAAACAGACTGCAATAAAGGAAAGTAAATAATACTACTACTTACTGGAAGTAAAGGGATGTCAAACGATCCAAGGTCAGGTCAAGGAAATGGTGCAGTAACAGCAGGAAGTAGTCAGAGACGAAGTTCAATTCTAGCCAAAGTCAGGAAAACCAGAGGGACAAAACACAATACAGAGGAGCAGGCAAAGAGAGGTCAGGTCACAGGGATGGGGTCAAAGGTTCAGGTAAGGTAACTAAGTCCGGTTGTGTCTGGCTCAGAGCACAGAGGGATCAGTTCCACACAGGCAAAAGCAAGTGTATAATTGACGCTGAATAGTGAAGCTAGCTTGCTTAAGTGAGCTTAAATAAGTGAAGTGAAGGCAGGTGATTTCAGCACACACCCACACACTAACTGCTTCCACAATAATAAAAACAAAGACAGTGTGGACATTGTGACAGGTTATATATATATACATATACATATATATATATATATATATATATATATATATATATATATATATGTGCAGTTATTTTTATTTATACACATATATATAGATATAAATTTATATATAAAAAAAATATATATATATCTAAAATTTATATCTATATACAAAATATTAGAAAAAGATAGGCAGCAATCTCCAGTAAAGTTCAATCAATACTTCTCTTTATTAGCCCATAGCGATGGCAATGTTTCGGTTCAATATGAACCTTCCTCAGGTAGTGACAAAAGCTCATATTTAACCGAAATGTCACGGTCACTATGGGCCAAAAAAAGAGAACAATTTATAGAATTTTTCTGGAGAGTGCTGCCTACTATTTTCTAATATTTCCTATGGTAAATTGAAAGTTGCCTAAAAGGATTTTGCAGGGGTTGCACTCAAGCCCTGGAGCCCCCAAACTCACATTTGCCTATAGAAAAAGACTAATGCTTTTATAGATTTGCAATAATTGGGGCCCTGTTGGAGCTTTGTCCAATGAGCTTCAAGTTACTCCACAGGGACTAAAGGCCCTGTCACACGTGTCAACCAGGGCTGCGATGTCGGAAGTGTTGCGCGGGTGCACGCTCACTTCCGACATCGCAGCCTTGGTGTCACACGGCAGGATGTTGCGGGTGGAGCCATCGCTCGCTGGGCTGGGATCAACAAAACCAGCGATCTCCAGCAATACTGTGGTATAGGCTGGATCGCCGCCAATATCGCTATTGCAGTGTCAGACGGCGTGATCCAGCCTAATCGCTGGTTGCAGATTGACAGGTTTACATTCATCCTTGTAAACCTGTCAACCTGTGACCAGCGATAAATCGCAGTTGCGTCGCACTATCACACAGCACGACGCACGTGCGATATCGCTAGCGACATCGCTGATGCGTCACTTTTCGGCGATGTCGCTAGCGACATTGACACGTGTGACAGGGCCTTAAGGTCAGCTGTCACAGCACCTATTGTGACTGGAGAGACCTGTGTTATCAGCTGTGTATAGCGGTCTTATCTGTCAGTGTAGTCTTGCCTCTGATGAAGCGCAGCCTTGCTGTAAACCTGTAATGGTAAAGTGTAGACTGAGAAATTACGTAAAAACCATAATATTCTGAATACGTGACAGATTTGTGCGAAGAATGAAAATGTTCTATTCAGAACACCAATATTGGTGCAAATATTACAAGAGCATTGATTTTAATGTCAACAAGATTCCGAAGGGGAAAGCTAAAAGCATCAACCACTGGAAGCTATTTGAACTCAAGATGATAAGGAGGCCTTTTAATTATAATGAAAAAGGGCTGAATAAGAATGTGAAATACATAGTGAGAAATGCGGATTAGCATGAACCCATTATCGATCTGTTTATTTTATTTCCCCTCTCCTATGTTCCAGGATGCTTTATTTTCAGAATCTATGTTCTACTCCACAAATACTTGTAATTCAAAGCAAATAAACCCTTAGGAAAAAAAAAATAGAAGAAAAACAACAACTCAAAAATTTGAATTTCAATGTAAATGATGAAAGCGTCAGAACAATAAACACAATCGGAGATTCAGAATGCATTTTAACAAAACTTTTCAATAGAAAATGGATAGGCATTTTCTAAGCTAAGAAAATTAAACCGGAGCCCTAACCTCTGCAATTCCCAGCATGCACTTTAATGCAAGAGGGAATTTCAGGTATTATTTCTTACTACATTTGTGTTATATTTTTTTTTACAGGATGGATACAGGAATCCAAAAATAACACATGCTTAACTTGAGCAGTCAAACCCAAATCTACTAAAAACAACATTTAATTTAAAACAATATTGAACCATTTTCCAAAACAGTAAAAACAGGCATTGAAGAAAAAAAAAAAAAAAAAAAAAAAAAAAGAAGCTCAGCTTGTGCCATGACAAAAATACAACATACATATTGCTGAAGCAGCCTTTTACTGTACACAGGGACTTCAAACATCAAACTTTACACTCCATTAGTTCTCTTTTCTGCCATTTTTTGGCTTTTCAGGACGACACAAAAGTGTAAAAATGAGGTCAGAGTCCAGGGTTTTCATATTTTAGACTTAGTTTGTCTCATTGAACTTAATTGCTCTATTGGAGGAAAAGCAGAATCATTTTTTTCAAGTATTAAAGTGAACCTGTCACAGTTTTTTCGTATATAATCTGCGGCCACCATAAGTAAGGCTTTATAAACAGCATGCTGTATGCAATTCTCCAGGCTGATCTGTATGATGTAAAAAAAAACAGCTTTTATTAAACTTACCTGGGGGAGAGGACCAGTCCGATAGTTTCGCAGGTCACGGTCCGGCACCTCATTTCTTCTTCTGGTCACTGTCCTCCTTCTTGTGGATGATGCGTCTTACATCCTCCATTCACTGGCCTTCATTGCGCTCCTGTGCGCGCGCACACTTTTCTCTACCCTGGAGATGGCAAAGCTAAGGACTGTACTGCGCAGGTGCGAGAAAAGGTCAAAATACATGCATATTGCACATGCATACATGTTTATTGTCCTTTTCCTGCACTTACACATTCCTTTCTTTTCTCTGCCTCAGCAGAGCAGAGGAAAATGCACATGCGCAGGTGCACAATGGCAAAGACTGCATAAAAGACATAGGACGAGTCACCTAAATGAAGCAGAAGATGGCGATCGCAAGAAGAAAGAAGGCACTGGACACCTGTAACACCCTTGGACCAGACCGCCCCCCCTAGGCAAATATAAAAGCAGTTTATTTTTTTAATTCTAGGCTAGAAACACATTGTCCAAGTGACATGCAAGTCACTCGGATGAGTTTTGGATGACTAACTCGGAATTGCCTCCCCCTCTCTGGATGGGAGTGTCAGCTGCTTGTGTTTCTACGCAGCTCCACACTCCCGTCCTGAAAGGGGGAGGCAATTCCGAGTTAATCATCCAAAACTTGTCCGAGTTAAGGCCACTTTACACACACAGATATCTGTGACCAACTTCTGAACAGATCTCTGGTTGCAGTGAAATCATGGACACATTCTTCCATTTGTACACAGCCACAAAATGGAACAATGTGTCCATGATTTCACTGCAACCAGAGATCTGTTCAGAAGTTGGTCACAGATATCTGTGTGTGTAAAGTGGCCTTTACTCATATGTCACTCGGACAATATGTTTCTAGCTATACAGATCTGCCTGGAGACCTACAGTGTTGGCCAAAAGTATTGACACCCCTGCAATTCTGTCAGATAATACTCAGTTTCTTCCTGAAAATGATTGCAATCACAAATTCTTTGGTATTATTATCTTCATTTAATTTGTCTTAGGCTGGAGGCACATGGTGCGGGGGACTCGCACGAGTGCCATGCAAGGGATACTCGCATTGCACTGGGACCAGTGTTGCTCTATCAGGCAGGGCACACTGGTGCGAGTCCCCCGCACCTAACTCGCACTGCGAGTCAGAAGCGAGTGCAATCGCAGCATGCTGCTACTGCACGCGATTCTGATGCGCGTGAGGGCAATGCAAGTGTATGGGGGTGAGAAAATCTCGCCCCCATACAGCACACAGTGCGAGTGTGCAGGCAAAAATGCTTTAAACTCGCCGGCTGTCAAAGCCGGCAAGTTTAAAATGACTGCTTTTTCGGTACAGTAAGCTATCATCTTGTACTGCTGTGACAGCAGCGGTACAAGATGTTTAGCTAATACAATAATGATTGTAGAAAAATAATGTATTCCGGGGTTACTTTACTGATTAACCCAATCAGCATCCTCTGCACCGCATGTGTGTGCAGAGGAGGCTGATGCAGCTCTAAACCCAGTGCTGAAGGGGTTAATATGCAGCTGGTGTAGTGGCACCATGTATGTGGAGAGTGTCCTCACTCTCTGCTGACATGGTGTCATTACACCATGTGTGTGAAGGGGTTATTTTAACTCATTATACATAAAAATTAACTGTCGGGTTTATAAATTCACAGAAAAAGCCGGCTCTCTGTTACGGTCTATGGGGAGCTGTGGCTTCAGCACCATGAGAGGGGACAGATCCCCATAGACAGTAACAGAGAGCCGGCTTTTTCTGTGAATTTATAAACCCGACAGTTCTTTTAACCCATTATACATAAAAATTAACCCCTTCACACACATGGTGTAATGACACCATGTCTGCAGAGAGTGAGGACACTCTCCACATACATGGTGCCACTACACCAGCTGCATATTAACCCCTTCAGCACTGGTTCAGAGCCGCATCAGCCTCCTCTGCGCACACATGCGGTGCAGAGGATGCTGATGGGTTAATCAGTAAAGTAACCCCAGAATACATTATTTTACTACAATCATTATTCTATTAGCTAAACATCTTGTACTCGCTGCTGTCACAGCAGTACAAGATGATAGCTTACTGTACCAGCAAAGCGGGAAATTTAAACTCTGTGGCTTTGACAGCCGCAAAGTTTCTATTCCCGACAAATGCTGCCCGCGGTCCTTCAGGACCGTGGAGAGCATCACAATCATGCAGCACACACGCACTCACACCTCACAATTGCAGCACACTAACATACATACAGCCAGCCACACTCATCACACGCACCACACACCACACCCACAAACACACACATCACACTTTCATCACTGTCGTGCATCAAACACGCTCCGTGTTTGATGCACGTCAGTGTGTCTCCAGCCTTAAATGAAAAAAACGCAAAAGAGAATGAAGCAAAAAGCAAAACATTGATCATTTCACACAAAACTCCAAATATAGGCCAGACAAATGTATTGGCACCCTCACCCTAATACTTGGTTGCACAACCTTTAGCCAAAATAACTGCGATCAACCGCTTCCGGTAACCATCAATGAGTTTCTTACAATGCTCTGCTGGAATTTTAAACCATTCTTCTTTGGCAAACTGCTCCAGGTCCCTGATATTTGAAGGGTGCCTTCTCCAAACTGCCATTTTTAGATCTCTCTACAGGTGTTCTATGGGATTCAGGTCTGGACTCATTGCTGGCCACTTTAGAACTCTCCAGTGCTTTCTCTCAATCCATTTTCTAGTGCTTTTTGAAGTGTGTTTTGGGTCATTGTCCTGCTGGAAGACCCATGACCTCTGAGGGAGACCCAGCTTTCTCACACTGGGCCCTACATTATGCTGCAAAATGTGTTGGTAGTCTTCAGACTTCATAATGCCATGCACACGGTCAAGCAGTCCAGTGCCAGAGGCAGAAAAGAAGCCCCAAAACATCAGGGAACCTCCGCCATGTTTGACTGTAGGGACCTTTGAATGCTTCTTTTTTCTCCTGTAAACTCTATGTTGATGCCTTTGCCCAAAAAGAGAGAACATTCTTCCAAAACGTTTTAGGCTTTCTCAGGTAAGTTTGGCAAACTCCAGCCTGGCTTTTTTATGTCTCGGGTAAGAAGTGGGGTCTTCCTGGGTATCCTACCATACAGTCCCTTTTCATTCAGACGCCGACGGATAGTAGGGTTGACACTGTTGTACCCTCAGACTGCAAGGCAGCTTGAACTTGTTTGGATGTTAGTCGAGGTTCTTTATCCACCATCCGCACAATCTTACGTTGAAATCTCTTGTCAATTTTTCTTTTCCGTCCACATCTAGGGCAGTTAGCCCAGTGCCATGGGCTTTAAACGTCTTGATGACACTGCGCACGGTAGACACAGGAACATTCAGGTCTTTGGGATGGACTTTTAGCCTTGAGATTGCTCATGCTTCCTCATCAATTTGGTTTCTCAAGTCCTCAGACAGTTCTTTGGTCTTCTTTCTTTTCTCCATTCTCAATGTGGTACACACAGGACACAGGACAGAGGTTGAGTCAACTTTAATCCATCTCAACTGGCTGCAAGTGTGATTTAGTTATTGCCAACACCTGTTAGGTGCCACAGGTAAGTTACAGGTGCTGTTAATTACACAAATTAGAGAAGCATCACATGATTTTTCTAACAGTGCCAATACTTTTGTCCACCCCCTTTTTTATGTTTGGTGTGGAATTATATCCAATTTGGCTTTAGGACAATTCTTTTTGTGTTTTTTTCATTGAAGACAAATTAAATGAAGATAATAATACCAAAGAATTTGTGATTGCAATCATTTTCAGGAAGAAACTGACTATTATCTGACAGAATTGCAGGGGTGTCAATACTTTTGGCCAACACTGCATATGCAGCATTACAGAATGCGGTATATAAGGCCTTAATGATGGTGGCCGCAGCTTATAATAAAAAAAAAAAAATAGTTGACACTCACTTTAAAACAAAAGCCTCCAAAGGAGTTCTAAATAGGTGCTATAATGACTAGGTTCAGACAGTTGGATTTCAGTTTTCAAAGGGACCAAGATGTCTGAAGTGCCGGTGTTTTTTCTGATCAGAACATAGAGCATAACGCGGCATATACGAGATTTTACGTTTGGCTCAGTTGGTCTGCAGTCAGACCAGGCATTGCAGTCTGAATAAAGAATTTGAATATAGCCATCTGAACAAACCTTAGGTTCTTATTTAGATGTCTAATATTTGCTTATGTGTGCTATCCATCTACGGGGAGATTCACATTTCTAAATTCTTTTCACACCAAGCAATCCATTCGTGAAAAGATTGGCCTGCATTCAGATGGAATCCGAGTGCGGTCCAAATTTTATGCACTGTCATAAAGGAGAAGGTGGTGAAATTTTTTTTTCAACACATGCAAAAAAATACAATGACTCTCCGATCAGAGTCTGATACAAAACACTGGTCCTATTTTATCATACATGGAAGAAATGTACGTCTGAAAGAGACAAAAGGCTGTGCTAATGTCTGTAGATTATATATCGACAGAATTATTAGAGCCTGTATTCCCACTGTATACTTAAATAGTTTGACATTGGAAGCGCAATTTTGGAAGAGGTAAAGGGCAATTTAATTAAGACTGGAGGTACACATGCCAGTCTTTAAGGGAAACTGTCAGCTTGTTTTAGCCCCCTATGCTATCACTACATGTCCCTGCACCTTGCTAGCTGATCCCTAACCATTCTTGTCTGATCTAAATGTGCCCTATAAGTTTAAGAAAAATGATTTATAACTTACAAGCAGTCTACATTCATAGATTGGAAAGGCGGGCACTGGGGCTCCATTCTCCCCTCTCGCTGGCTCTTAGCATGCCCTGCTGGATGTCCTCATTCCTTGCGTTGTGCCACCTCTTTTTGAATCTCCGCCTCCATTGCTACTATGATGCCCCTGGCCGGAACGTCATGACCGGCCCGATGCACCGTGGGGGCTGATCACGTTTTTGGCCTGGCTCCGGCAAATGCGCAGTGCGCATATTGAAGCCGGACCGTAAAGTCATAAGCCCCTACAATGCACTGGCCGGATATGACATTCCGGTCCGACGCATCATAGTAGCAAAGGGTTCGGGAATTTCAAAAAGATGGCACAGCATAAGGAATGAGGACGCCCAGGAGGGTGTGCTAGGAGCCAGCGAGAAGGGGACAATGGAGCCCACATTTTCAGTCTATGGATGTAGACTGCTTGCAAGTTAGAAATCATGTTTCTTAAACTTCATAGGGCACTTTTAGATCAGACAAGGATGGTTAGGGATTAGCTAGCAAGGTGCAGGGACCTGCCCCTTGCTAGCTGATAGCATAGGGGGCTAAAACGATCTGACAGGTTCCCTTTAATGAAGGGACTCACAGGAATACAGTGCACCTAATTAAGTGGAGCACGCGACTTAATGAGTCAGACTGATCTGTCACCCGGTGACATCAGCAATGTACTAAATACATCTGCAAGGAGTTTGTATGTTCTCCTCGTGTTTGCGCGGGTTTCCTCCCACACTCCAAAGACATACTGATAAGGGATATACATTGTTAGACAGTGTTGCTGATGTATGTAAAGAGCTGTGGAATTAATGGTGTATATAATTGAATAAATATTATTAATATATATTTCAGGAGTAACTTACACTACTAAGGTGGAGTAAAAATAATTTTATGTGCAAGCATAGCAAAGCCCTGCCCATGTTCCACCCATATTGACGTAGCTGTTTAGTACTGGTGTGTAGATGCCAAATGTCATAATATTTTTGCAGCTTCCAACATAAGCAAAAGTATTGCAACTTTTTATGGTATTCTATGCCAAAAATCTGGCACAAATACCTTAAAGCATTGCTCCCTCTGTGTTTGTTATTAAAGGGAACCGGTCTGCTTCCTAGTACATTCCTAAACATCCCTGTCTGACCTAAAATAATTTTAAAAGCATTTTATAACTTATATTTTCCAATGTTGATTCGGCATGGTCTGGACACTCTAGGCGTTCTGTGTATCCATCCCTGCCTTCCATCGGTGGTTATCACACCCCAGTGGGCATGATATCGTAATCTACAAGCGCTGCCCCCTTCTTTGAATCTACTAAAATGGATGGGCTGCTTTCAGGTATGACGAACTGGTGTCTATTTCCGGTCCTGGACATTGTGGGAGAGTTTTGAGTGTCCTTGCCAGCTCCAGAGCATATACACTGCACATTCTGAAGCCAGCAAGTACACCCAATACTCACCCGCAATGCACAGGACTGGAAATAGACACGGCCAACAAGTCATACCAGAAAGCAGTCATCTGTTTTTAGTAGCTTCAAAGAAGGAGGCAGTGCTTGTACATTAGATTATCATGCCCACCGGGGTGGGGGGTGATAACCATGGATGGAAGGCAGGGATGGACACAGAAGGAACGCCCAGTTTCTAGACCAAGCCTAATTAATATTGGAAAATATAAGTTATAAAATGCTTTTTTTCAACTATTATAATAGTTTTAGCTCAGACATGCTTAGGAATGTATTAGAAAGCTGCAGGGACACAGAGATTGCTTGGGGGGCAAAAAGTAGCTGAGCGGTTCCCTTAAATAGTTATTTTCACTTCATCTAATGATTCAAACTAAATAAAAATGGTTTATGCTATGCAATAAAATGCTGGATATTCTGGCCTGGCTTTGTTTTCAAGAAACCCAAGTGGGATTATTAATATGGCATGAATGCTGTTTAAAATGAAATAAACAAAAAATACCCTCATCATCTGTTGAAAGAAACGAGCAACAAAATGAAATGCATTTTATGTATCAGAAAAATAAAAAAAGCAAACGTAATAAAGGAATTAATGGTCCAGCTGAGCTTCTAAGACATCAACATTTATTTTTACGGTAAAATCCAAGATAGGTTATTACTACATATTCTCTATGAGTCTTATATGTGCAAATAAGTATTGAAAGGTTCATATTCATTAAAGTTGATCTTCAGTGTGACAGTATAAAGACGGTAAGGTGACACTGGTGAGTTAAAGGGATCCTGTCACCTCCAAAACGCCTCTTACGCTATCAAAACATGTCCCTGCACCATCCTATCACTAATTCACACTTCTTTTGTCTCCTAAAAACATTCTGTGAAAGTGCATACAAACACTTTAATACTTACTCATTAGTGATTATAATTAGCAGGGGCCATATTCTTTAGTCACCAGGGCATGTTGTTTTGCAGCTCCAGGATCCAGCCCTCTCTCTGCCTGTGCTGCTGTGAAACTGAAACTGAAGGCAGGACTAATGATTTGCATTCTGTGAGTGATAGAGAGGGGGGAGGGCAATGCTGCACATCACAGCAGAACACACAGAGAGAGGTGGATCCCTGGAGCTGCAAAACAGCCCGCCCTGGAGACTAAAGAATATAGTCACTGCTAATTATAATCCTATTGAGTAAGTAATAAAACATTTTTATGCACTTTCACAGGATGCTTTTAGGAGAGAAAAGAAGTGTGAGATTAGTGATAGGTGCTGCACGGACATGTTTTGCTAGCTTAGGAGGTGTTTTGGAGGTGACAGGATCCCTATAAAGTACTAAATGGTAGCATTAAACCTACTTAACTACTTAAAGAGTTGCAACCTGTATAAACCTATTTTCATTCAAGATTGACAAGTCTTTCCCTTAGTATGTATAGAGAAAAATCCATCAAACACGAGTGATTAGAGGCTGGAGGGGAGCCATCGACTGGAGACTTCTCCATGTCCTGACTTCTCACCTGCAATGCTTTCTAGTGAAACTGTTTAGTGCATTCGTTTACTCCAGCATAGCAGCTGCCTATAGCTACGAAGCATGAACCTGCTGTAAGTTTTTCTCCAATTTAAAATTGATGATGATATATATTACATAAAAAATGCAGTCTTGGGCTAAATAACAAATTAGCACAATGCAAGTGTATTGAGCGAGGCCGTGCCCAAATAGTTGACCGTCGTTCCCGACTCTGCCACCGGAGAATCCTCACAGCAGTTAGTGCGTATGATGTGAGGATTACCAAGTCTGCAGTCACAGAGTGATACATAGAGTGACTGGAAACTTGTGCATTTATGCCGGACAACCCCAGTAAAGCAGCCAAACATATTGTTCTAGAATGAAGATAACGTTCATTTAGAGGGCTTCTCTCACCAAACGCATTTTTTGCAAACTCGAAAAATCCATTTGAGTACCAATATAGAAAATTTAGGAATGTTTGACTGCTGTTCAATTCAAGCTACTGGAACGAAAGTCTATGAACAAAGGTTCCAGGCACTACAATGGGGAAGCATATCCCTGCCTTTGCAGTCAGGTCACACTGGCTCATAGGGTCCACAGACCGGCGGTGCTTCCTCCAAAGAATGGCAGCAATAACGATAGCAGCTAGGTATTGCAGATATGGAATGGAGAGGCACTCACTGGATTATCTCAGCTTCTTATTTATTGGAACAACATGCAAGTACAACGATCAGAGATATCAGAGGTCAGCGGTGCAGGGGAGAGGGAAGGGAGTGCGGGAGGCACAGGACTACTGTGCTGTTTCACACCGGTCTGGACCACCTGTAGAAGCAGACAAGTGTGAATTGGCGCAAGTTTACATTGGTAATTCCGCTGCCCCTAAATAATAATATGCATCGCTGTCACGCCAGACTTAGGAGCGTCCGGACACGGTGCGTGTCAGTGGCGCACAGACCAATGATGTCCACCACACTACACAAACAACAGACTTGGGAAACACTTGGGGAGTGGCAAAAACAACGAGGGGCCTGCTCATAGGGAACTGGGGAAAGGACACCCCTGAGCCACCTGCAACTGTGCCCTGAATTCGCTAACCATCCCTATACGGGTTCTTTCACCCAGTGGCCGAGCAGGATACCTATGCTCTCGCTGGCCCTGATGTAAATCCTCAATAAGGAGATGGCTGGCGGTACCACCAGCCCCAACCACTGCAATAAACAAGACAAGAGGGGATGGGGAGACAGAGAGGGAAACAACAAGGCAACTTCACACCTGTTACCACAAAACAAAGCAGCACATGGCTTGGTAATGATCAATTCTCCAGAGTACTACATAAGCCTCAGGTACTCAGGCCAAGAATGAGTACAATCACCAACAAGGAATACTGGATCATGTTACCATATAAAGAAGATGTGAGTAATCACAAAAGAGCCACACCTGGAAAGAGAACTAGGGAACTTGCTAGCAACAGAAACTGACAAAGTCCAACGCTGCCAAAGGCAAGAAACACGTTTAGCATGAAGTCTCAATACAGAAAAGAGACAGAGATCCCAAACCAGTCGCAAGTCTCGAAAGTAAGAGAGACCACTGTGACAATAGCCAAGCAAAAATGGTGCGGAAAGCCGTAAATTTCACCATGGCTCTCTGTAGTGAGAGTGTACCACATATAGAGATAAAGAGGTGCACTGTATGGGATAAGGGGTCTACCATAGCATGGTGAAGCTGTATCTTAAAAATGAATTCAAATAATATAATTATTTAATAAGTGTCATCATTCAAATAGTACATCACATTTATACAAGAGACAAGTAATTTAACAGCTAGCAACTTCACAATACAACAATACACTCATCAGCTACACGGTGAACAATAGATTTTTTTTTTTTTTAACTAAATCACTAAAATGATTTTTGCAAAATTACAATTACAATTTCAGCCCTTACAATGTAATGAATCGCAAATATGTTTAAAAGCAATCAGGTTGTCCTGAAACTTTCACCAGCAAATGAACAAAAAAGATTTCCTTTAGCAGCTTATCATCCTTCAGTTAAACCTTAATCATCTGATCAATTTTCCTAACAGCTTTCCGCGTGCTGAATTCTTGAATAAGGATTTAATTACGCAATGATCAAATGGCAAATGCAGACAGAAAAACACATCCCAGGAAGATGGAAATAAACAAAGATGATGAGAAATTTATAATTCCACTAATTTATTTACTCTTCTAGAATCACACACGACCTCAGATATGTTTCAATCCAAAAAGGAAAAAATGACAACATGGTCAGGAAGCGGAATAAAACAGATTCACAAAGGAGTTCATGTACGAAATCTTTTACAGACTATTAGAAAGTTCCTATGTTGCTCATATAATATTTGCTGCATCTCTGTCGCTGTCCTGGGTATTGCTGACACCATTGATGGCTCAACTACTGCACATAAGACATCTGAAGCCGATAAAGAAGACACAATGTGCCGAGACCAGTGACTGGCTGTAGCGGTCACCTGTACTGTAAAGGTACCGTCACACACGGCAATATTGCTAGGCAATTTCACTGGCAATTTGCTGGTTGCAGTGAAATCATGGACACATTGTTACATTTGTACACAGCAACAAGATAGAACAATGTGTCCATGATTTCACTGCAACCAGCAAATTGCCAGTGAGATTGCCTAGCAATATTGCCGCATGTGACGGTACCTTCATTGTGTTGTCAACCGGTCACCACATATTGAGCTAATGGTGGAGAGGCACCAATCAACCTTGAGAGGGTGAGTAACAACTGACTTTGTTACTTTAAAGGGATCCTGTCACCCCCAAAACACCTCTAAAGCTATTAAAAGCTGTCCCTAGAGCATATTAACACTTACCCTACACTCCTTTTACCTCCTAAATGCACATAGTCAAAGTGAATAAAAACATTATTATAGTACCTCATTACTGATGATAATGAGTGACTATGGTATTCATAGTCACTCAATCCAGGCTGCCCCTCTTCATCATATCACGCCTGAATAGGCGTGATCTTCATCAGAGATTCAAAATCGCGCCTCCCTGCGCGCCTCCCCGCTCTCCCATTGCGTCCGGGCTTCAGTGTGGGGCTGTATGACGCGATCCGCGTCATTCCCGGCGCCGGGTGACGTATTTATACCCGCGCCGTCAGCTTCAAAATGCGCACTGCGCATGCGCATGCGCAGTGCGGGACTTGAAGCTGACAGCACGGCGCGGGTGTAAATACGTCCCCGGCACCGGGAATGACGCGGATCGCGTCATACAGACCCAACACTGAAGCCCGGGAGAGTGGGGAGGCGCGCAGGGAGGCGCGATTTTGAATCTCTGATGAAGATCACGCCTATTCAGGCGTGATATGATGAAGAGGGGCAGCCTGGATGAGTGACTATGAATACCATAGTCACTCATTATCATCAGTAATGAGGTACTATAATAATGTTTTTATTCACTTTGACTATGTGCATTTAGGAGGTAAAAGGAGTGTAGGGAAAGTGTTAATATGCTCTAGGGACAGCTTTTAATAGGTTTAGAGGTGTTTTGGGGGTGACAGGATCCCTTTAACACAGCGTAACCCAGTGAGGAGGGAATTGTTATTCTCAAAAAAAAAAAAAAAAAAAATACTTTAAGGCCCTGCGTCAGTCGCCGTCAAAATCTCTCCCAATTGCGGAGTGTAATTGGGGAATTTGGCGGCGATCTGTCGCCTCGCCATGGTTGCCTGATTTCAGAGTGACTTTGTTGATGGGCAAAAGGGAAAAAAATTATAACATGCGCTCTAAGAATAGCCTGTCACCGCTAGAGAAACAGAGTAGCGACACCAAGGACAGTATCTGTACGGAGTTTGTATGTCCTCCATGTTTGCGTGAGTTTCATCCAGGTTCTCTGGTTTCCTCCCAAACTCCAAAAACATACAGACACGGAATTTAGATTTGTAAGCCCCAATAAGGACAGTGTTACTGATGTACCGGTATGTAAAGCAATAATGAATTACTGGAGCTTTATAATTGAATAAATATACAGTATATAATATTATTTTGTGTCCATTCCATATCTGTCCGATACAGCATGCTTTACTGTCCAGGCCAATGTAACAGAAACACATTGCACTTCAGTTTACTGGCTGGTGCTCCAGTAGGGTCTCATTCCATGTAGAAGCCATATACAAGAACTTGGCAATCGTTGAAAGTTACAAATTATTGTGTTTTATTTAGAGGTGCAATCATCAGTTTAAAGTAGGACATTTCGATCAGAAACCTGAACTTCCATCAGATGGGTAGATGGATTGCTGATGGACAAAAGTGAAAAAAATTGAGAACATGTACTCAAGGAATAGTGTGGCACCTGTTAGCTTCAATGACTCC